>JAFEMH010002722.1:0-317429 GCA_022495995.1 Adenophora triphylla var. japonica
GTACAAATCTTATTTAAGGTGTCTGGAACAACTTTCATTCTCTGAGTTTATCCAGATTATGAAGTTTTAAGGCCCTTGAATCCATTTCAAAATCAAAGGTCCACTGCCTTTTTCATTCTGGCAGAAGTGATTTTCAACTTCAAAAGGTCTTTTGGGTACCAAATCTCAATCCAAAAATCATCCAAAAAATCATGGGATCAGTTTAAAGTCTAATAAAGAATTCCCAATTTTTACTTTTCTGAGTTTCAACTTATTTTGGTCAAAACACACACACACATACACACACACACACAAATGATTTTCAGCTTGGAAGACTCGTTTTACGAGGCATTCCGGGTGCATACTAACGTCCTTCCCGGCGTGTAACATGACCTCCGAACCCAAATCTCTAATCTCAGGCATTTTTCAAAGTTTTGGCCCTTAAAACAAAAATGGCGTGGCGACTCCGTTTTCCGGTTTAATTTGGTTTTTCAAAGAAACGCAAAAACCGAATTTTTCCCGCGAATGGCAACATCATCACAGTGGCGACTCCGCTGGGGATTCTGTTAAGCTTTTTCTAAAAAAAAATTTGATATTTGGTATATTGGTGGAAACCATTAAACTTCCCGTTATCGCCTCCTAACACGAGTCGGGGATAAATTGTGGTCTAACAATCCCACGTACCGGTATCATTGTTTTCAAAAAAAAAAGAAAAGCTTTTGAGGGTCAAGCTTCCGTCCCGGCTTTAAAAAATCATTTGTGTGTGTTGATTTTTTGCACATTTTTCGTGTTGTTTTGGCCGCCTCGGAAAAAGTCAAAATTTTGATTGTCGGAATCATGTCCCTAACTGTCGGAATTCTTGTGCTTATATGCTTATGTGTTCATTAAATTTCAAAAAAAAATTCAAAAAAAAACTTTCAAAAAAATTTTTTTCAAAAAAAAAAGAAAATTTTCAAAAAAAAATCATGCATCATATTTTTAAGACACATAAAAAAATTTCTATTTTACTCAGAAAAAGAAGATAGACTGCTTGCACACTACGCGCACGTGGCCTTACACTGCACACTACGTCCCTAACCCGGGGAAATCCTTGTCGCGGCCCGTTTGGTCTTATTACGCCTCGGTGCAAGCACAGACTACCCAAACATCCCATGGAGCCTCGTGTCGACCATGCACTTGTCCGTGACACACTTTGTCCGAGACCCGGTGGGTTTTTAGTTTGGTCTCGTGTCATGCCCTATCTCGTGTATAGACCTTTCCTTTCAAGCCTTTGTTTCCAAGCATACCCGACTCAATATCTTTCGAGGACCCTAATCGCCGAAGCTCGCTCGGTTTTCCGCCCTCGCAGACTTTGACCAAGATATTGACCGGCGCCTGACTTCGGCTCGACGGCACAAATTATACATCGACTCCCAAAGATTGACACTGAGTCATCAAGGATTAATGATTATTCCATGCCTAATTACGGCCTAAATGACGACAAGTCAAGATCAATCGTGGACATTTATCAGTCCAAATCTTGCCGACTTTACTGTCAAGCTCTCGGACATGATCTTGACTTTGACGTCAGCTTTGTACGTAATTTACATCGAATGCTCGTTAAGACTCGATTACCCGCCAGACTTTTAGGATCGTTTTTCTTTCGGTCGGTGGGACCCGCTTGCCCTATAGGACCCTCGCCCGGGGTTGTCCCCCCTGGGAGGTCGAAATACAGGTGGAATACGAGGGGCTTATAGACGTAGTGACGGGGCCCACTAATCCAGGATCCAGAGTAGTTTGCGAAAAAGAAGAGCAATCTTTTCCAACCGATTAGGTTAATAAAACATGTTTTAAGTAAACGTGAACAAATAATTGCATGTTGCATGAGCCCAAAGCCCAAACACCTACCCTCCTTCATTCACAGACATCTGAACCCTCGTGCCTTTTCCCCCGCAGCCTCCTCACAAAGGTTGGTTCCGACACCGGTCATCGTTTGATTAGTTGGGAAGAGTCAAGCGCGTCATCGCCTTCGCCGTTTGTTCCGACTCCGGTTTCGAATGTCTACATCACCGGTAATGATGGGGACAACGTCACTCCGCCTCCCTGGGACCCCTCGCAACAGTAACAAAGTGGAATCGCCAGCGTAACATATGAGGTTACGACAGAAGCACAAATTTGAATAGCCTTATGGAGGCTATTAAGAGCCACGGTTTGGCCGCCGCCTCAATCCCGATGGCACCTTCACCGTGGAAGAAGACGAGGATGCCAACCCCACTCTCGCCACCCCGACTACTCCAGGATGCCACCACCCATCTCCTATGGTGCCACTACCGTAACCCATGTTCCTGCCTTTCGGGTCGCCCAGCCTCCCCAACCACGCACCACTTGGATCCATGCAGCCCGACGGCACAAACCGCTCACCGTCCTCAAAGCTGGGACAAAGTCAAGACGGAATGTCTTCTCATGGTTGGGGTTATCTCGAATGCCCCAACAAATTGGAATGCCACCTCGCTCGGAACCGATCAATCCGACCCTCACAAAGAATAGCCACAGCTCGGAATGCCGCTACAGCCTTGGTTCTGGGGCCCTGCCAGGAGCCCTCCTCGTAATAGTACTAGTTCACCGCTCCTCACACAAATCCATTCCTTACTCGGACTTCTATGGCTTACCAAGCCTCCATCCCGCCATCAGATCACCAGACCGCAGCATTCCCCCGGGTTATACACCATCGCCTCAACCACCATGCAATTCAACAAGCCAGGACAAAGCACTCGTACCTAAGCCTACTCATGGGCCCCACTCTGGAAATCCAAGTTATCCGGCTACAACAGGACTACCTCCACCCACTTTGCCGGTTGAAAACCCACAGCAAGCCGCAAGGTTCTATCCCTTCGCCCAAGCTCCTACTCATGCTCCCCCGGGCAATTTGGGCCAAGGACAGGTTTTCACCTACGTCCCCGGGCCGGCCATTCCATCCACCAGTGGTAACCCCCCTCTCCGATTCAAATGCCACGGCTTCGCCACAAGACCCTCATCTCGGCCTCGGTTCATGGAACAACACAAGGAAATGAAAGCGCAGATCGCCGAATTGACCGCCAAGAAGTCCGCTTCCGCCTACTGCACCCGACTCCATTGTTCCTCCCGCCCCCACAAATTCGTGATGCGTAATCTGGATCTCTTTGATGGGACCGCATGCCCGAAAACCCATTTGGACACATATACCTTGGCGATGAAGGCCAAAGGATGTACCAATCAGCCAGCTTGGCCGGCTATTTCACTATCTTTGAAGTCCAAGGTCTCAAATGGTTCTTCCGTTTAAAACCCGAAGCCGTGGCTACGTGGGACCAGATTACCAATGCCTTCACGTAAAAATACAAGGCCAACTTGGAATGGGAAACAAATAGGGTTGACCTACAAACAACAAGCAGCCCCGATGAGAATGTTGGGGACTTCTACAAGCGGTGGAATTCGAAACTCGTTGAAATGGCAATTCCTCCTTCTAAAGAGGAACAATCGGACATCTTCCTGGCCATGCCTCGAAACCGCATCCGAGAGCCTCCTCGCCACTTTCCGTACTCGTACTTACGGGCCATGGTTAACTCTCAAGCCTAAGTTTGAAAAGGCTTACAATCGCAACCGGCCGTCGCACCCGCCTGGCGTATTTCGGGCTCCTCCCGCAAACACGCCCTCGCTCCCGCTAAAGGCAATGAAATGATTAACTATGCGGGACAGAATGTAATAACACAACTCCTTTTGCTCCCGTAAAACCGCCGAGCCTGCACCACGAGTCATGAACCTCGAAAACTTTGGAATGCCTCTGAATGACATCTTTAGGGACTCGGTGAAAGAAGGCTTGCCGCGGCCTTTGGAGAATTTCCAACCCAGAATCTGAATGCTCCCGTGGATACTACAAAGTATTGTGCTTTTCATCAAGCTCACGGACATCCGACCGACAACCGCTTTACTTCGAAAAAGGCAATCCAGTGGACCGATAGAGCAAGGAAAGTTGGAAGGCCCCGAAGGGCCTAATACAAGCCAAAAATCCTCTCGCCAAGGAACCATAATCGTGTAAATATGATTGAATGCGAAGAATCTTTCGCATGCCCAGAAGATGCCGATGAAGGTCCCCAAATACCCGTGGCCAACCTCGTCGAGGATCCCGAATTTGGATTCCCCTCACCTTGAGGATATCGAGAATCGAATCGACCCATCTTGGTCTCATGTCGAGACTCCTTGCAAGAATACGAGGCCCGCTGTTTCTCGGATGAAGGGAAAGCCGATATCAAGAACCGGGGCCGTTCCTGGCCAAAACATGAAAGAACCATTTACACAAGATGGTTGGAGCAAGCCAAGAAAGATTGAACAAGAAAGCTTCAGCGTGCGCTGTATCTGGGGCTTATCGCCAAAGAAGGCCGAAGAACATCTGAGCTAGTACACTTCCGCAACCGGCTATTGGAGAAGTCGAATACGATCCCGAAGGCAAATGAAACCGAAGAATCGTAGGAGGAAGAATCCTTCTACATTCTCGCTCGGTGTCAAATACGTGCCACCCCTCTCACTCTTCCCCCGCAGCTTCGGGAGGAGAAGCCGAGTCACAATTACCACTTCCGAGAATGGGAGCATATGATAATTTCGCGGCCGCACGCACCCATATTCCCTAACGGGTTCGATCGGCGTTCCCTCTCGGCCCGAAATCCCGCTAGTATGGGAAGATGATTCGACGACAATGACGACGATGATGATAATGAGAGCGAAGAGTCAACCGAGGCCCCGGATCCGGAAACAATCTGGAACAATCATGCCGAAATGAGCCCATGGGAGCGTGCACAATGGTTGGTTGTCGCCAGCGACGACGAAGACACTTCGGAAGACGAATATGAAACCGAGGACATGAAGGCCATGAAGTTTCCCGGATCCGAGCACGTGGATGTCTTAGAATTCAACACCGCTACCATGCTTGGGGGAAAGGGTTTTCGTGCGTCCGATCCAGCCGATAGTCGAAGATCTCGATAGAGAGAGGGAAACTAACTCCCATCCGCCCAAATGAGAAAATAACCATGGTTAGATCAAATCCACCACGTAACAAAGTAACACTCCTTGTCGGGATTACCCAAGAAGAGGTCACCTTCCCCGAATGTATGTCGCCTTCGTAGAAGTCCTAGAAACCGGCATGATATCGAATGCGCCTCCCACACGTAATGCTATAATCATCTCCAACTCGAGTATTACGTAAAGGAACCAGAATGGCTGCACTATACCGGGGATGAGATCGAAAAGCCGCCGAGTCCCGACAATAGCGACTCTTGTTGCATGATAACTATGAGCAAGGCAGACTATGGGAGCGGATCGGAAGATGCCCTAGCCCTGTGGGCCATCCAAGGGGCAACAACACAACCCTGCACTCCAAAAGCTCGTGACTTGGGAAGCAGCATAAGGGCCGCCCAGAAGGAGCCAAGCATGCTCGCCCTCACCGTTGCTAGACTCGTCGTAACCATCGCCGATAGCCAAACAGGCTCCCCGTTAACATTGGCGCACTTTGAAGAAATCCACCAAGAGACAACCGAGGAGGAAGTTAATCTCGTTGACCCGATCCGGCAGATCTTCCAAGGAAATCCCAAGGCGTATAAAAAGGCCACGCACCAAGCACCGAAAGAAGATCGCCGCCCCTATGCTAAGACAAACAAACTCTGCACCCGAAAAAGAGGATCCCGTGCTCACCCAAATTAAGGCACACAGGCCAACATTTCCCTCTGGTCTCTACTCACTTCATCCTATCCCCATAAGCTGAAGCTGGAAGAAAGCCTGGCTTGCACTCTAGTCCCTATCGATGCTACACCCGATGACGTGGTACAGTTGATTGGAAACATCCACTACGGGAACATAATCACTTTCACAGATCTCGACCTCCCTCAATTTGGGGCTGATCATAACGAGCCTCTCTTCATCACAGTCCAATTGGATGAACGACGCCTTCCTCGGGTCCTGGTTGATAATGGGTCCGGAATGAACATTCTTCCGGCAAAGATCATGAGCCTGCTTGATATCAAGACTACAGACTTGAAGCCTTCCTCCCTCACAGTCAAATCTTATGACTCAACATCTCGAGCAGTCCTTGGAGTCGCTACTTTGGACCTCTGGTTTGGCCAGAAATTGATACCTGTGGAATTCCAGGTTATCGGCATCCCAATCACTTTCAATGCCCTGCTGGGAAGACCTTGGCTCCATCAAGTCAAAGGGGTCGCTTCAAGCCTCCACCAGTGTGTGAAATTCGTCTCGGATGGGGATTTGACAACCATTTACGGAGATTTAGTCACTTTAGAGGGCACAGATACGGGTGGAATACCTATTCTGGAAATCAAACATGATGAGGACGGCCTCATGCTGACAGGATTCACAGTTGAGCCTCCTAAGGCCCAAGTGTGCAACGTTGATCTGACGGTCACCCGGGATAAAATCCCACCGGTCTTGAAAATGATGAGAAAAATGAGCTATCTACCTGGCCTTGGTCTGGGAAAGCACCAACAAGGAACTCACAAACTCATCGAGGTGAAAGGACTGAAAACTCGCCACGGCCTGGGATATGAGGCCTCCTCAGTGGACACTGCAAAAGGAAAAAGATTTGAAGCTGCCACAGGAAGGGTCCCGGTCGACGACCATAAATCTCTCCCTTTCAGTCCCAATTTGGCTGACTACTTCGTAAAGGGTCCCACACAACCCGGTAACATCACAGAGCCCACTCCTACAGAAGGGTGGCTGAAGCTACAGGATAGCCTCAACAAGTTCAGGGGAGCCAAAGCTAACCCGGTCCGTAGAATGTTTCTGGACCTACCCAAGATACCCGGGGCTACCACTACCATGAAGAGTGAGTACACTTTCAAAGGCATGCCAAGCCTGGTGGAACAGTTCGAGAAGCTCACAACCACAATTCCTACTGCCCATGATGGTCCGAAACCTGAGTTTGAATTGACCGTGCCGAAAGCCGAAGCCACAGAAGTATTTTCAGATGATTGGGATGGTCCGATCATGCAACAATTGTTCGGGGAAGAGATCCAGGTGCCAGACCTGATTGATTTCAGCTCAGTCAAAGAAATGGTAGCGATGATCGAGGGAGGAGAACAGAAACGAGATGAGGTCACTAACAGCAATAAAGAATCGGGAAACTCTCTCAGGCCCGTCCGCGACCAAAGAAGAAATGATCACCAAGCCTGGATTGGTCCCCCATCCCTTTGTGTCAACCTAGGAAGAGTCCTCCGAGTCTCTCATTGTTAAGGTCGAGTCTCTAGTTTCGTCCGATGGCCTTACGCCTAAAAAACTACGAGTCTGTAGCAAATGCTGTACTTCCTTTTCGTTCCTAATGAAATGACGAACCTTTCTGAGTATCCCTTGATTGCCACTTTAACTAATGATAAATTAATAACTAAAAAAAAAAGAAAAAAAAATTAATAATAATTCATTAGATAAAGAAGCAGACACATTAAACAAAAAAAAAATAATAAAACAAAAAACAAATCTTTACGCAGGTTGTCCGGAAAGAGGAAAATCGAGCCCAAGCTGCCGAAGAGATTTTGACGAGTGTGAATCTGAGAACTGCGGAAGAGCCTAAAGAGACGCAGATTGGTAATTTCTTCGAAGGAACTGAAAAGGATGCCTTACAAAATCCTACATGGTCCTCAACTCAGGGAAAGTAGCCCTCTTCATCAAAGAGAACATCATATGCCGATACGGGTTGCCAGCCGAAATCATCTCAGATAATAGATCCTACTTCGAAGGGGAATGCGACAGGCTGCTGGCAGAATTCAGAATAACCCGTCACAAGTCATCTCCCTACAGGCCCCAAACCAACGGAGCCGTCGAGGCAGCAAACAAGACTTTGGAAAATATCATCCGGAAAATGGCTGTCCAAGGCAGAGATTGGCCCGAGAAGCTACACCTGGCACTCTGGGCTACGTAACATCGCCGAATGGCAACCGGGGAAACACCGTTTGCCCTCACATACGGAATGGAAGCCGTACTCCCAATCGACTGAAATCCCTCACTCCGTGTGCCGTTGGAAAGCCGCATCAACGAGGTCGAATGGCTCCAGAGTCGCCATGATGAATTGGCCCTGCTAGATGAGCGCCGACTGAAGGCCATGGAACACATCCGAGCCTACCAAGGGAGAATGGCCAGAGCCTTTGACAAGAAAGTAAAGCATCGGGAGATCCGAGAAGGTGATCTCGTTTTAAAAGAGAAGCCCCCAGTCCGTATCAACCCCCTCGGCAAATGGGAGCCTGTCTGGGTCGGGCCATACGTCGTCCGTAAGATCTTCTCCTGAGGAGCCATGCAACTTGCGGACCTCGACGGGAATCCCTTTGTACACCCAGTGAATGGTGACAAGCTGCGCAGATACTACGCGTAAAAAAGAAACAAAAAAGAGTGCTAAAAGAGTAATACCCAACTAGGTTGAAAACCCGAAAAGGGCGGCCGAGGTAAAAAACAGGGTTGCACCAAAAAAAAAAAAAAAAAACAAAAACAAAACAAAAAACAAAAAAACAAAAAACAAAAAAAAAACAAAATCGACCAGGTTGAACTACGAAGACCTGAGCTCCTCAAAATGAGGGGAACGTAGGCAGCCGGGAACGGTTCGGTCTAAAGCACAAATAAAAGTCAAAATCTGACATCAATACATTGATCAGACCATGAAAGCGTCTCGAAAAACTCTAAAGCAATTCACATATTCATTACAAGTTAAAAGCTTTTTGATGAGTCTAAGCCCGGTTCATTCCTACAATCGGCCGCCTGCTAAAAGAAATTAAGATACATAATCAAACTAATGTGTCTGCCATGACAAGAAAGGGATACTCGGAAACCTCGAGGTCACTCTAAACCGTTCGTACTGGCATCCCCCCTCTTCTTCCCCCTTCGAGTCTTCTTCTTTTGAACAGGAAAAATGTCGGTCTTCCTCCTACCGAGCTCTGGTATAGGAACAGGATCTATCAAACCAGCCTCTGTCAGGGCCTTAGTAGCCCTAGCGTCATCTCTCATCTCCTGTAGCCGGGCTGGTAAAGTAGGAGTCCTCCTCTCTTGTCTCTTGACATAAGCCTCATAGTCGGTCACAGCGTCTCCGCTCCTGTCATGAGGGTTGGCCCTCGCCTCGGCCCTCCTCCTCTCAGAAACTGTCAGGTCCTCCGCACCCACAATGGCCTCACGCCATCTCAAAATAGCCATCTGAGTCTCTCCAAAATGTCTCTCGTGCCAATCCAGGTACCAAGTGGTCAGGAACACCGGTCTCGGACGCCTGAGGATAACCCGAGGAGGAAAGACGTCATACCTCTATGCTCGGGAAAGAAAGGAAAACACCGAAGGATCATCCATAGAAACAGGAGCCACCACCCTGGTGGCTATATCATCAAAGTCCTCCAAAGGAACCTGCTCCAAGTCGATCTGTCTCAGAACCAAGGACGGAATATAGAAGCTGGACTGAGAAAGCCCCGGAAGCATGACCACATGAGACCCGTCCTGAAGCACTCTGCGAGTCTCCACCCGCCAACAAGGCACTGACCATCTGATATCTTCTGTCTGGCGACCAGCCATCCAACACTCCCATGAGCCCTGATCATCAAAATCTACAGCAACCCCTCTCCTGGCGAATGTCTAAGGCTTGATCATATCAGGAGTCTCCCGAAGAATCCCCAAGCGCTCCATCAGCCACAAAGTCAAGAGGAACGGGCTGCCCCCGTGCATATACCGCCTCCCGGTAGCCAGCCTATCGAGAGCATGGAAAGTCTCCCCCAAGATCAAAGGTACAACATCTCTGCCCAAGCGACAATGAACGACTACATCCAGCAGAGACCGATGACAGATCCCAAAAGAATAGACCATGAACAAAGTCCCGAACATGCAAAGTGCAAAGGCATCCCAATAGGCATCGTCAAGCAAGCCTAAGCCCCTAAATCTATCAGGGAGACCGGAAATATCAAAATGATCGGGACCACAGATCATACCTTGCGCTTCCTCCAGGGAAAGATGAAGAAGGTTGCACAATCTGACAACGAAAGAAGCCCCTCCAGGCAAAGGAACCGCTATCTCCTCCACCTCCGGGCCACCAAGCAAAGCCCGAAATTCTTCCACGGTCGGAACAACCTCATTGTAAGAAAGGCAAAAGACATGCCTTCTAGTATCCCAAAATGATGAAGAAACTCTCAAGAGGTCGTAGTCCGGAACCAATTCTTTGAGAGACCATAAGCACCTCATCTTATACCTTTCTTCAAAGAAGGACCTCCTCTCATGCATAATCTCCCGGGACCAATCCTTGAATTTGTTAAAGAATGACATTTGAGATTCTTGGGACAATTTTGATGGAGCTTTTCTAAGGTTTTCCATGGATTTTCTCTCTTTCTCCCCGAAAATGGCTGTTTGGACTGGAGGTTGAAGAGGATATTTGAATTTGAAATAAAGCAAAACCAGATCTGAAGCAAAATCAAAGGAGAGTGTCAGATTCCTGTCCCGTCCGCGCGGACATGTTTGTTCCCCATCAGAAAAATCTGCAACAGTCCAAACTGCTGAACCAAAGAGGAATATTCCGTCCCGGTTGCTCGAAACCTGTGCAAAAAACCTCCCCAAACCAGTCCATATACCAAACACTAACACCCTTGCCAAAAAAAAAAAACAAGGCTCATGCAACATTGCATTCATACTACATTGCATTCATAAAATAAAATCCTAAATTATTACATTCCAAAAAAAAAAGGAAGGAGTGTGCAAAAAAAAAACAAAAAAAAGGGTAACAATAATCCTAAATTATTACATTCCAAAAAAAAATGTGCATAAAAAAAATAAGCTGTATCTGTACAAATCTCAAATCTCAGAAATCAACTCAATCTCAAGTAATCAATCGGAGTCCCCAGCTGTCGACGTCTGCCCCCGGTCCCTCTTGCGACTCGGGCCCGCCTCCTCAGGAGCCATGAAGATCTCAGGCTCAGAATCATCGTCCTCGTCTCCAGAAAGAGGCTCATCAGGACCAACCGGCACGCTCTGATAGGGCAAGCCAAGATCTGCGAAAAAATCATATCCGAAGGCGAAGGCGTCGGACTCCTGGACGTGCGAAGAAGATCCACCATGCCGCCAGACGTGTCCCTGCCCGTAAGGATCTCCGAGAATGACGTGGTCCGAAGGTAGTACCGCGCGAGGATCGAGGAGAGGAGAAAGAGGAGTCTCAGAAGAAGTCTCTGAAGGAATAGGGGAAGCCTCCCGCCTGACAGGCGCCGGCCGTGGTCGCCTCGCTCTAGCCTGAGGAGCCCCGCAAGCAACCATCCTCCTGATAAATCTCTTAGCCCCGATCACCTGCTTCGTTAGCCTCTCCACGACCACCTCCGAAAACTGCACGAAAGCAAAAGCGTCAGAAACAGTTGAAGCGAAAAATGATGACAAAAAAAAAAGAGAAGAGAGAGGTGGGAAGGAAAGCCATACCTTCATACCCGGACGAGGCCGGAAAGCTCGTGGAAGCCGCTCAGGCTGAGGGATCTGCACCCTCAATCGGACCCCATCCTGGACATATGAAAAGTCCGTCCGAGGGTACCGCGGGACCCCTAACCCCTCTCTATCTAGAACCTGGGGCGTCCTTAGCCTCCTCAAAACAAATACTGGGTACGGCTCAATCGCCACAAATGCCGAGAAGTGCTGGCCGGCTCGGTAATCATCCCAGGTCGCAGATCTATCACTCGGGTGCATCATATCGGCGGAAGGCTCCACCGGTGTCATCAAAGGCGAATTCACGCCATGCTGGCGCGTCACCCTCTCTCCCAGATAATAGACGTCGCAAGTCAGACCTCTCAGAATCCTCCGCTGCACAGTCCATATCTCAGCACCCTTCAGCTGCGCCACCTCGAAACGATCCCAGGGATAGAATATCATCTCCTCATCCGTCTCAGCCCTCGCCAAAGGAAGGCAATCCGAGTACCTGAGGGTCGTGCGCCCTCTGGAGCCCTTCTTCTCTCGGGCATGCTTGGACCAAGAGCGCATGGCCGGATACGCCCCGACGTACTCCGCCGGCTGTCGCCACATCGTGACGTGAAAAAACCCCAACGCCCATACCTGCGAAAGGTAAAAATCAAATCAATCCAGTGCAAAAGAAAAGTGTGTGCTCAAGAAAAAAGGGGAAAGCAAAAAGAAAGCTTATACCTCCAGAGCAAACTCGAAGCAGTACAAGGAGCTCACAGCCTTCCGGTTGTACCTATCAAGAGAAAAGTAAAGCTCTGCCAGCTCGGCCTCTCCCCAAGAGACATCTCCAGCCATCTCCACGTCCTCCAAGGACCTCAGCAAGGCAAAGACTGCCGTCCCCTCAGCGTGTCCAAAAAGGGTGCTCGAAAAAGCAAACCATAAGAAGGCCCTAGCAATCTGCTTAGCGCCTATCCTCTCCTCCCCAGCCTCGTAGCTCACAATGGTCTCCACAATCTTCCCATAGACCACGGCATACTCCATCCCCATCCCCTTTTTGGGAATATGGGAAAATCCCAGAAGAGCCTGCAGGTCCGCGTCGCTGTAGCCGTCCCGCCACTCAATGCTGCGTCCATTGAAGGACAAACCCGTGATCGCAGCGTAGTCAGAAGGCGTAACCGTAGCCTCGCCCCAGAAGAAGTGAAACGTGTGGGTCGCATCCCACCAATGCTGCGCCAAAGCAAACATCAGGCCCTTGCTCTTAGGGAACTTGACCAATCCCCTCAAGCATTCAATGAACTCCCAAAGCCCGGTCTCAACAACAATCTGTCTCGGACTCGGCAAAGCTCCTCGGCCCGCATTCGGAAGCCGGTCCCACAAGTCAACTACAGACTCCACCGATCCTCGAGTCTTCATCTTATTCAGCTGATCCGTAACGTAGTTGTTTCCGCCCTGCAATAAAAAAAAGAGAGAAAATGTCAAAAAAAAATTTGCATTTGCATTTGCACAAAAAAAAAAGAAAGCATATACATGCATCATGCAACACAAAGTTTTGAAGAATATTCGGCAGCATAACGGCATGCAATGAACCTAGCCCCATTTTTCTCTCACAAAAAACACAGTTTTCAGCAAATCCCAATCAACATTCATACAAAGAGTCAACGGAAGTAAAAACTCCGTCCCATTTTCAAAAAAAAAAAAAATGCATACATGCATATCACTCAAAAAAAAAAAGAGAGTTCTACATGCATTCCTACGGAAGTAAAAAACTCCGTCCCATTTTCATAAAACATGCAACGGGAGGGAAAATCCGTCCCACTTTTCAAAAAGAAAAATCAAATCTTAGACATACATACATTCATATCATCATCATCTCATGTTGGCAAAATGCCCATTCTTTTCAAACAAAATGCATGCATTGCATCATTCTTCAAATCACAATTCTCGAATTTTCGAAAAAAAAATATATGGTGAAAATGCCAATTCTTTTCCCAAGCAAAATGCACATTTTGGGATACCCATGTACTCATTACAACATGCAAAATCAAAATCCAAGGCCATGAACATTGCATAATTTTCGAAAAAAAAAAATCACCCGAAAATCAATTTCAAGCAAAAATCGACAAAGGGATCAAAAGGATTCAAAGTATACCGTTCGGAAACTCGGATCGGTGGCCCAATGTTGCCAAGCATCGGGGTATGGCTCCTCCGCAATCGATTGCGAAAGTGCGTAGTGCCTCCTCATTCGGACGAGCTCCAATCGTCTCTCCGCTACCGGGCCACGTCCTTGGCCTTGAAAAGCACCTTCCCCGTGTTCCATTGCTTAAAAAATTGGAAAAATCGGAAGAATTTTTGAGTTTTTTGGCCTTCAATGGCGGCTGGGGCGTTTTTTCTTCCTTCTCTCTCGTAATTTTTTCAAAAAAACTGACTGAGGAAGAAGAAGGGCGTTGGCCCTCTTTAAAACCTGTCAGAACACGCTCCCCTCCGCGCGGATAGGGTTGCAAGGGTCAAAATGACCCTTTTGCCCTTTAAAAATCCGGGACTCTGCAGTTTAGTCCCAAACTTGACAAAGTTAACCAAAGTTAACCAAAGTCAACCCCCTTTCAAGAAAATCATCCCCGGCAGTCAAACGTAAGTCCACGAAATCCTGTATCTTTCATCAAAATTATTCCCCGGCAGTCAAACGTAAGACCGATCTCCCGAGAAAGATAACGAGATCTCGTATCTTTCATCAAAATCATCACCGGCAGTAAAACGTAAGACCGATCTCCCTGAGAAAGATAACGAGATCCCGTATCTTTCATCAAAATCATCAAACGGTAGTCAAACGTAAGACCGATCTTCTCGAGAAAGATAACGGGATCCCGTATCTTTCATCAAAATTATTCCCCGGCAGTCAAACGTAAGACCGATCTTCCCGAGAAAGATAACGGGATCCCGTATCTTTCATCAAAATTATTCCCCGGCAGTCAAACGTAAGACCGATCTCCCGAGAAAGATAACGAGATCCCGTATCTTTCATCAAAATCATCAAACGGCAGTCAAACGTAAGACCGATCTTCCCGAGAAAGATAACGGGATCCCGTATCTTTCATCAAAATTATTCCCCGGCAGTCAAACGTAAGACCGATCTCCCGAGAAAGATAACGAGATCCCGTATCTTTCATCAAAATCATCACCGGTAGTAAAACGTAAGACCGATCTCCCTGAGAAAGATAACGAGATCCCGTATCTTTCATCAAAATCATCAAACGGCAGTCAAACATAAGACCGATTTCCCCGAGAAAGATAACGGAATCCCGTTTCTTTCATCAAAATCATTCCCCGGCAGTAAAACGTAAGGCCGATTTCTCCGACGAATACGTCTGATTTTCCCCAGAGAGGCTAACAAAATCCCCAGCAAAGCCAACGGAATCTTGAGTAGGTCTCGAACTACGAAAGGGCTTGATTCCCACTAGGGATACGTAGGTAGCCTATCATTAGGTCCAGCCACTCGACCAGCACGGTCATCCTTCGGCAGCAGACGTAAGATCGATCCTTTCAAAATGAAGTCCACTAGAGGACCAACTATCCCAGACCATCAAAGGAAATCATCACCATTAAGGTTCGAGGCACCTAAAACGCCATCTTCAAAGCTCGAGGCACCTAAAATGCCATCATCAAGGTTCGAGGCACCTAAAACGCCATCTCCAAGGTTCGAGGCACCTAAAACGCCATCTCCAAGGTTCGAGGCACCTAAAATGCCATCTCCAAGGTTCGAGGCACCTAAAACGCCATCTCCAAGGTTCGAGGCACCTAAAACGCCATTTCCAAGGTCCGAGGCACCGAAGACGCCATCATCAAGGTTCGAGGCACCTAAGACGCTATCACACACAACACTAGGAAAGCGATAAATCGCAATCATCCCCAGCAGAGCGGATAGCCATCAGACCGAAAATGGTCATTCCTATCCCCAGCAGAGCGGATAGCCATCAGACCGAAAATGGTCATTCCTATCCCCAGCAGAGCGGATAGCCATCAGACCAAAAATGGTCATTCCTATCTCCAGCAGAGCGGATAGCCATCACACCGAAAATGGTCATTCCTATCCCCAGCAGAGCGGATATCCATCCGACCGAAAAGGGTCATTCCTATCCCCAGCAGAGCGGATAGCCCTCCGACCGAAAATGGTCATCTCTTATCCCCAGCAGAGTTTCTCTCCAGCAACCGACTGCAGAACTCGCTCATCAGGTCCGAGGCACCTAAAACGCCATCATCTCCAGGGTCAAAGACCCGAACTACGACTGGCTTGATTCCCATTCGGGATACGTAGGTAGCCTATTAAATTGGTTCAGCCACCTGATCACTCGATCATCCTGTCAAATATGGAGCCTTACTCTTATCGACGACCCCGCTTCCTTCGAAAGCACCGTCGCCGAGGGGCTACTGTAAGTGCTCCAATTTGAGCTTGTTAGAATTTTCGTTAGAAAATTAACGAAAGTTATAACATTTCTAACAATTCCTAACATTTCCTAACAATCCTAACTTTTCTAACAAAGTGGGGGCAAAATGGGCATTGCTATTTAAAGATAAACCTTCAAAGGAATCTCAAAAAGCAAAAGAATTAAGAAAATCCCGAAACAGCAAGTTGAAAAACAGTTTCTGTTGGAATTTTTGAATTATATTCCTTGTGTCCAAAGCCTGGAGCAGCATTTAATGAACAGTGCACGCCACCAACCCCATCCGCGCGGATACCTTTGCATTTTTCAGAGGGCTATAAATTAAGCCCTCCAGTCACAAAAAAAAAGAGAACAAGAACACAACTCACAGCATTTGGCGAAAATACTTGAGAAAACATTGAGAATTCTCTAAGAATTGTCACCTTTTTCTCTTAAATCTTCCCAACTTTCACTCACTCAAATCAAACCCACTCACTCTCAAGTTCAAACACAAACACAAAAACACAAGGAAGATAGGTATAACCTCCCTCTCCTTACCCTAAATTCTCTCATCCATGCATGCATTTTCAAGCTACAAAATGTAGTTTGTTCATTTTCTTGCCTTAGATCCAAGAGGATCACCATGGAAGTTCATCTCCATGGATGATCCTCTACAAGGATCAACATTTTCTTCAATGTGTTCTTACTTACTTGCAAATGCATTTTCAAAACCCTAAAAACTATTTTCAAGCACCAAATCTTGATTTCAAAGGATAAAATTCCCCTTCCCAAGCAAATGAAGTGCTTAGTCCTAATGTACCCCAAGGATGGTTTGGTATAGTTGATTCACAACTAAAATGTCAAGTGATCACTAACCAAAACCTAGGGAAATGGGGACAAGAATGGATGCAAAAACCCCCTTTAAAATCATTTTTCCTTTCTTGAGAAGTTGCTGTCCAGTAGCAATTTTCCAAGACCCCAGTCCATTGTCTTAATTTTTGGACACATATAAACTTGGAATTTGGTGTTGACTACAAAAGACTTTTTGTAGCCAACATCCAGAGCTTTCCAGACATATTTTTACTTTATTTTTTACGTGAGTAAAACTCCCTTTTTCAAATTTTCTTTTAGAGGCCAGTTCATCAGCTTCTGGGAGTCCAGATCTCATATCTGAGATTTCCAGAAGGTTTTGACCCCTCAAATCTTCTTCAAAATGGAAAATTCCTTCGCACAAATCTTATTTAAGGTGTCTGGAACAACTTTAATTCTCTGAGTTTATCCAGATTATGAAGTTTTAAGGCCCTTGAATCCATTTCAAAATCAAAGGTCCACTGCCTTTTTCATTCTGGCAGAAGTGATTTTCAACTTCAAAAGGTCTTTTGGGTACCAAATCTCAATCCAAAAATCATCCAAAAAATCATGGGATCAATTAAATGTCTAATAAAGAATTCCCAATTTTTACTTTTCTGAGTTTCAACTTATTTTGGTCAAAACACACACACACATCCCCACACACACACACACAAATGATTTTCAGCTTGGAAGACTCGTTTTACGAGGCATTCCGGGTGCACACTAACGTCCTTCCCGGCGTGTAACATGACCTCCGAACCCAAATCTCTAATCTCGGGCATTTTTCAAAGTTTTAGCCCTTAAAACAAAAATGGCGTGGCGACTCCGTTTTCCGGTTTTATTTGGTTTTTCAAAGAAACGCAAAAACCGAATTTTTCCCGCGAATGGCAACATCATCACATAGTTGCAAAAAAAAAAATTAAAGAAAAGAAAAGAGAGGCTAGATGAAAACCAGAAATGGCATCTAGGCAAAAGGTGAGGAAGTGAATTGTTTACATATCTTGCGTATCACCGGAGTGGAGTCATAATGGAGGATTCGGAGTTCGGGTAGGATATTACCTTGGAGCAGGAGGATCGGTTTAGAGAAGATAGGATAGAAATCCTCATTCGTTCTGGAGTAATAAGGGGCGTAGGAGTTTTTCATGAGGTAGTTGTGAGGGATTACCACCCGAACAATTTTTTTATTTTGAGGGATGATGTAGTATGAGCCAAGCGTGGGGAAAACATAAGTCATATTTAGTTCCCCTTGGCTTTTGTGTGTGGACCTTAGCTTGGATACCGTTTTATATTGGGAGTTGGTATCAAGTTAAGGTCCTTGTTTTCATTGTTGATATTTATTGGTGATATAAGGAGATGGAGATTCTTTTACTCTGTTCATGATTTTTGTTTGACTTTTGTTGGCGAATTAGAGGAGACTAGGAATCATTTACCCTTCATGCATCTGTTTTAGACCGGTGTTAGATTGGAGTTTAGGATATTACTCAGGGACGAGTAATGGTCTAAGCGTGGGGGTATTTGATAGGGCGGATTTTTACTATGTAATTCCTATGTTTTCCGTTCTTATATTTCTTTATTTTCATGTAATTAGTTAGGTTTGATGTATTTTGAGCGATTTTATGCATTGTGAGGATTATGAGAGAAACTATGTGATTTGAGAGAATTTTAGAGAGTTTATGATGTAATCGTTTTTGGTTCTCAAAAGTAGCTCAAGTTCATCAGTTCTACACCCATGGAAGTCAAGTCAAAATAAACCGAAGTAGTTCGGAAGCGAGCTAAGGAGTCAAGAGAAAAAATTGAAGAAATCTGTGATTTTGGTCAAGGGGACGAGTCGTCCCCCTTATGCCTAATTATTCCCCAACAAGGGGACGACTGTTTCTGGGGGCCTATCTTCAGGGATGAGTCGTCCCATATGTCACGACTCGTGACCACTAGATTGAGGTAAAGGCACGACTCGTGCCTTGGAGGACGAGTCGTGCCCAAGCGGGCTGGCAACAGAGATTGACGCGATTTTTGCAGTTTTTAATATGTTTAATTTATTTTTCTTTTCTTTTTTAACTAGGTTTTAGTTAGTAAGTATAAATACTACCTCTTATCTTTATTTTAGGTGATGAGTGAGTTTTACACTCATCCATTTAATACTTTGTGAACTTATTCTTAGCTTAATCCTTGAGTTTTGTGTGTTTTAATGGTTGTTTTTAGTGTTCTTCTAGTTTTAAGGGGTTCAAATGAAGATTGAGTGAATTCGAAGCATTTTGTGCCACTTTGGAAGTGCAGGGACCTAATTGTAAATTTGGAAAGTTGTGAAAAAAAATGGTTCTCTAAAGTTCAGGGGCGAAGCAAAAATATGGGATGTTCAAGGACAAATGCAACATAAATTTTTTTAATGTCCAAAATGCGGACGAAAGTCGACGGTGTAATTATGGGACGAACCGAATTCAATGGGTACTAAACAAAGACAAGCTGAAGCAGTTGGGGCCAAATGAAGAGAGTTGGCCGAGCATGGCCAGAACAAAGGGAAGCAAAACAGGGCCACGCAGTAGGAAGTGGCCGGCCAAATGGAGAAGGTTTCAAGCAGCATGGCCGAGACATTGCAGGCCAATTGTGAATGGAGTTGGGCTGAGTTGGGCCTGTTTTGGGCTGGCCTTCATGGCTGTTTGCATGCCTTGGCAGTCTAAGGGTTTTAAGGGAGATTTTAGCAATTAGTTGAGGATATTGAAGAAAAGAACAATTTTTTTCCTACGTGGGTATTTTTGGAGTGGAAAGAACAGAGTTCTTTGGAATTATCATATTATTATCATCCTATTATCATTTTTTCTTTTTTACATTTTTCTTGGAGTTTATCTTATTTTTCATGGATAGCTAATCTTCCTAATTCTTGGGATTGGAGGTAACAATTCATGCCTTAAGTTTTAATTTTCATCAATTTCATTGTAAAACTTGGAATTGTCAAGTAGTTTTTAATGAAATTTTGGAATATGTATGTTGCATGCCATATGTGTTCTTGAATATTGTTGAATTATAATTGTGAATCGCCAAATTCGTTATTGTAATTAGTCTTTGCTTGATAATGGCAATTTGTTGAATCCCCGCCAAAAGATTCATAAGAATTGTTGTTCTTGTTGTTCTTATTTTCTAAATGGGTTTCTAATTAATCTATGAACGGGCCAAGGGAATAGATTGATTGGAAACACTTGATTGCAAATCACCCGCCTAAGTGTCCCAATCATAATTTTGTAAGAACGAACCCCAAGTATACTTTGATTGATGATTATTGAAATTTGAGCATAATTGTGAACCCAATCCCGAGAATTCCATTCCGTTTTATTGTTAAAATCTCTTCTATCAAATTTAGTTATTTCTTCAAAAGCATTAGTTTTTAAAACAACAAAACCCTCGTTTTTATTAAATCATTGTCATAGCAATAATTTTTCTACTTTGAAATACGTGTCTCGGTGGTTCGACCCTACTTACCCTATCTACAAATCAATTGTAGGTAGTTTGAGTTGGAATTTATTTTTGACGCAATTCGACACACGCCAAATTGTGTGTGAGCATACCAATGTTCCTGATAAAAATCGCTTGCCATGGATAGGGGCACAAAGGTCATTTGCAATTAAAAAAAAATTAAAATTGAAAGTGAAACGCCATCTCCTTCTCCAATCAAGCCCTAAACCTCTCAGACCCACGTCCTTCCCCTCCTCCATTACCACCGGTCCCTCTTCTCTTCCCCTCTCCAATCCATCCCAAAACCCTTCTCCTCTCCTAAACTAACCCTTTCCATCGCATAACCTGCTTCAGTCCACCAGAGTCCCACGCCATTGCCGTCTTCCCCTTTGTTTCTCTCTCAAATTACCCCATCCTCAAACCCAGTTCCAAACCAGCCGCCCTAACTCTGTCCAATCCAAATTCTCCTTCCCGCTTCTTCTCCAAAACCCCCGCCTTTTTCTCCAAAACCCAACTCCGGCCAAAATATGGTTCCGTTACCGGTGCCATCCCAGTTCCCTTTCCTCTCCTCGCCGTTTCATCGCTCCTTCTTCTATTCCCGTCTTCATCTCCAAATCTCCATCTCCTTCCCTGAACCAGCCGACAACCTCCATCACCATTACAGGCGCCCAAAACCCTCTGTTCCCCACGTCCTGCTCCCTCTTCTCTCTCTTTCCATCGCCACATCTTCTCTCTCCGACATCTTCCAAATCTCTTTCCCGTTTCCCTGTCCAAAACCCAATCCCAATCCGGCCCTCATTTCACCGATTCTTTTTCACAGATTCAACCCATCAAGCTTTCATTTAAACAAAAATTGTTGTCATTAATTTGGAGATGGGACGGATTCGAGCTAGTGTGAAAAAGGGTGAGGAGTTGTTGAATGTTGCTAAAGAAAATAATTCTTCCAAGGCAAAATCGAAGGTGACTCGAGGATCAAAGCGAAAGCGTTCGGGCACTTGTTCAATGTGCATATTAAGTTTGTAAGTATCTCATCCTTTTTATTTATGTGTTTTTTTCTTTTTTATTCACATTAGGGACAATGAGCATATTAAGTTTGGGGGTGGGAAATGTATATACTGTGTGTTGGTGTTTCTTAGGTTAGTTTTAATTTAGTTTTATTCGAAAAAAAATGAAAAAAAAAATGAAAAAAAATAGTTAGCTATGTCCTTTTCTTGTATAGTGTTTTGTTAACATTCTTGGTGTTCCCCATAATTGCATGTGATCTTTTGTGACCGCTAATGGGATAATGTGGTGTGATAATCTGTATATGCAAGTTTTGGTATATTTTCAATTAATTTTGGTACATTGCTTAAATGTTATAGTTGTGTCATAAATCTCTTAATTAGTGTACTCTTGTTAATAATTTCTTTGTTGATAATTTTGGTCTCTTTTATCAAGTTTATAGTACACCATCATCTTTTAATTTATTGAATTTGTTTATTAAATAGCAATATCAAGAAAATCAAAATATGGATATTCCTTAGATGTTTATGGAATTATGTGATGTGATACCCCCTTATTGTCTTGTATAAATTTAAAGTGAAATCAAATGGAAGGGGAATGAGAGCAATGGTAATTCAAATGATACTCGGTGATACCTCCAGACGTGTAGATTAATTGGTTAGGGATTATTCTAGCTTAACCAGATTTTTGGGTATGCAGTAACGTTATGGAGGAAGAGCTTTACCGCCGTGATGGTCCGTACCAAGCTCGATACCGAAGTGGCTAACTCTCAAACCTTTAAATAAATATTTCTAAAGTAGCTCGGGGCACGGCGTTCGCTGCGACGATGCTTCCTTGCCAAATAGGAGTATAAAGTAATAAATCTCTACCTAGTATTAGGGGCATGGAGTTCGCTGCTACAGTGTTCCCTACTTGAACGGTAGAAGATCTTAATGTAATGTGCTTAAATGATTATGTTTGGGGGGTGTAAGTGGTTGTTATATTCGAGGGAGTAATCATGATTTGTTTTTTTTTTTTTTTGAATTGTTGCTATTTGATGGATAAAGGCAAGAAAATAAAAGATGATTGGTGTACTTAGCTTTATATTATAGATCTTGTTTGAAAAGAAAGGGAGATATGATATTCACGCATAGAGATTTATGGCATGATTATAATGATTAAGTAAGATACCACAATTAATGGAAAAATATATTGATACTTGTGTAGTTAAATGTATTTTATCCCGCGGTTGATGGTAATGTGTGATTTATGCAATTGTGGAACATGCAAGAATGTGGGAACATAGTTAATTATTGGGTAGAGTAATTTGTTTTTAGTTTTGTGTTAGTTTAGTTTTATATTGTTTATAGTTTATTTTAGTGTTTGCTCGAGGACTAGCAAATGTATAAGTTTGGGGGTAATTGATGAGTGAGTTTTACACTCATCCATTTAATACTTTGTGAACTTATTCTTAGCTTAATCCTTGAGTTTTGTGTATTTTAATGGTTGTTTTTAGTGTTCTTCTAGTTTTCAGGGGTTCAAATGAAGATTGAGCGAATTCGAAGCATTTTGTGCCACTTTGGAAGTGCAAGGACCTGATTGTAAATTTGGAAAGTTGAGAAAAAAAAATGGTTCTCTAAAGTTCAGGGGCGAAGAAAAAATATGGGAAGTTCAAGGACAAGTGCAACAGAAATTTTTATAATGTCCAAAATGCGGACGAAAGGCGACGGTGTAATTATGGGACGAACCGAATTCAATGGGTACTAATCAAGACAAGCTGAAGCAGTTGGGGCCAAATGAAGAGAGTTGGCCGAGCATGGCCAGAACAAAGGGAAGCAAAACAGGGCCACGCAGTAGGAAGTGGCCGGCCAAATGGAGAAGGTTTTCAAGCAGCAAGGCCGAGACATTGCAGGCTAATTGTGAATGGAGTTGGGCTGAGTTGGGCCTGTTTTGGGCTGGCCTTCACGGCTGTTTGCATGCCTTGGCAGTCTAAATGTTTTAAGGGAGATTTTAGCTATTAGTTGAGGATATTGAAGAAAAGAACAGTTTTTTTCCTACGTGGGTATTTTTGGAGTGGAAAGAACAGAGTTCTTTGGAATTATCATATTATTATTGATGACTCCAAGCTTTTCAGGGTCAAGAGTGGTTCAAGGATATCTGGCTGGATATATTTAGTGGATTGATTGTACCTAAATCACAACACAGAAAAGCACCGTTAAGGTCAAAGTTGGATGTTACTCCAACTCAGGTCCTCGAGTGTGAGAGTAAGAATACTGAGATAATAAGGCTTTGAATACCTTGGAGTGTGTGTGTGTTTAGGGTTTTTAGAGTAATAGGGCTTACTCAATATATGTGGAACTTATCTTGCCCAAGGGGACAAAGGTCTTCTATTTATAGGCAATGTAGTGGTGCTTGTTGATGTAAGCAATGAGATCAGCCCTATGGGGCACTTTGGTATTTGACCAGCTACACGTGTCCGCAGCTAATTGGCCCTGTCAGGGAGGGAACATTGACTGTCAAGGGACATGGCTGAAAGGGACATGAGCCGTGTGGCTGGCTTGGCGCATTAAATGAAATAGTAGGCGCCTGACTGAGCCGCATTAAATGCGTGATGGGGGAGCCGGCAATTTGCATGTCAGAGCCAGTAAGCTAACTTGCTCAGTAAGACTTGACATTAACCAGGAGGCAAGTGAGATAACCGGGAGGCAGACATGAGCCCGCGGTCAACATCGTGGCCGCGGTCAAAGGTATTTGACGCGGGCACGGAGGACGCGATCATGCCTCCTGCGGGCACCGATCCAGCGGTCAGGATCCTTGCGGTCTTCGATAGGGATAATGCGGGGAGGGACACGGTCTTGACCTCAAGGGCCTATCTGTCCGCGGTCTTCCCCCCAGCGGTCTAGGAACTGCCACATCACTGGTTCCTTGGACCAGACCGAGCGCGGGCCCGGTCCAGTAGATCCGGGCTCATCAATGGCCCCTAGCTCCAAGTGTGATTATTTATGGTCTAAGTGAGGAGCTACTAGATGCTCGGTTGGATTAGACTGCTGCTTTGGCGAGCACCAGTGTTGGCATTTTTGTTGGTTGTTGCTTTGCCTCATGGGCTTATGGGAACGTTCGGGAGGCACCAGTGAGAGACACGTGGCCCCTTGCATGATGTGCCTCCCGGTTAACAAGTGGTCCCCTTGGCAGATGAAAAGATGGGGCGTGGTACGTACAGGGGGTACGTGTTAATCATCTACGAGGGGTAATAAATGCTAACCGGCGGAATTTTCGAATTTTCAAACGTTTGGAGGCGGTTCAGGGTTCGAGGAGCGGTTTGTGGGCTAATTAATACGGGTTAAACGGGTTTAACCCGTATTGGTAGGCCTTATAAATACCAAACCCTTAAACCTCAAACCCTTTTTACCGTCTTCAGACCTTCAAAGAGCTTAGAGAGAGAGAATTTTGTTGCGAATCTTGTGCTTGTGTTCTTCGAATCCAACCCTCAAGCTTTTCTTTCGTAAGTAATTTTGGGGTGTTTCTCCTTCATCTATTTCTATTTTCCTTTTCTGGGTTTTGAACAATGACCATTCGCGAATTTGGACCCCGCCGTCCCATAGAACTAGGGGATGGAACCACCCCTGATATTTTTGCCGTTTGTATATGGACGGGGGGAATATTTAGGAAGGTAGGATTAGGGTGGTTAAGGCTGTCCCTGCATTGTTTTTTGTATTTTTGTGAGAAATTCAAGTGGGGGCCGTTCGTCCCACCCCGGTTGTGGGAGGCCAAGAGGAAATATGTGTTTAATCGGGATGTACTGGTGTTGGGGAATACTAGTAGGTTAAGAAATTTTGTGATGGGGGTTTTGTGCAGGTTTCCCCATGAGAGAGAATTGGCCTTGAACGCCGTTGAACTTGTGAGGAGAGCAATTCGCATCCCTGACGAGATAACTGGCTGGGAAAAGTGCGAACTGATGGACCCTGATCAAGTTAATGAGACGCGGGCATCTGTCCCCGAGGACCTGAGTGACCCCTTAGATGTTCTCCCTCTGAGGACCATATTTCCCAATGTGCCCGCGGCCCCTAATGCTAACCCAATTGAGCTGAGTAGCAGTGAAGAGTTGGAGCCTCTGAACTTTGAGATGACCGGAGGTGGGGAGAATGAAATAGAGGTGACCTCTGCCCGCGGTGATGCCACCGGTCTCTTTGGCTCGACGAGCTCGGAGACCGAGGAGGATGACCGCGAGGTTGAGGATAAGAGGGCTGCGGGGACCTCTAAGAAGGCTGCTGAGACCACGGAGATTGTGGATGCCTTTGAGGACTCTGACTCCGAGGAGGAGATAGTTGTGGCCCCTTCCCGGAATAAAGGCAAGAGGCCAGCTGCTGGGGTGAATCCTGGCCGTGGCCGTGGTAAGAAAGCCAAGGAGGTGGCTACTATTGACTGGGAGGAGGAAATTTATGAGATATACAACGTTGACCGTAATGCCTTCCGTGTCCGCACCCTTGGGCATGTTCAATTGAAGGATAAGGAAAAGCTGCGGCCGAAAACAATAGCAGATGTCAGCGAGGACAACAGAGCCTACGTTTTTTATGGGGCCCAGTTTGAGAATGGCTTGAGGCTGCCTCTGGACCCTTTCTTTTATTTTTCCTTGAGTTCAACCACTGTCTCCCAATGCACCTGACCCCCAATGCCATCAGGGCCCTTATCTCCTTTATAACGGTTTGCAGATTCCTGGGTCATGAACCTACCATGGCCGGGCTTTACGCTTATTATCAGAACCAGATCAGCCGTGGCATCCTGAGCTTGAAGGCAAGGAACTATTCTACCCGGACCTTTTCTCCCCCATCGAACAAATTTGACCAATGGAACCAGAGGGATATGTTGGTCATCGAGTCTAGGTTTGGCTGGCCCTTCTCCAAACCCTCAAGTCCAGTCCCGATGAAGGTGGCCGCTACTAGTTATCCAGACCCCACCTCTGCCGAGGGTATGCGTTGTGCTATAGAGAAACAGCTGGCCACCTATCTAGACAGCGGGGAGGAGCCCGTATATGACGTGGGCGCCATCGTTGAATCCGAGCCCTTATTAATCTACTCGGGGGTGGCTCCTCACAGGGAGGGCGCCCCACATACCCCCAGTGTAGAAATAGAGCCCATGCCCCGTAACCCTGATTGGAGGGTGCACGAGCATAACCAATTTGAGGCTGATTGTAAGACCTGCATGCTGGGCGCTGAGTGCGAGCCTCCAGAACTAATTGGTCTCTGACTCTTTATCAATCTGTTGCAAATTTATCTTGCTTTTGATTTTTTCGAACTGCATTCGAACCATTTTTCTTTTCCTCCAGAGTAGATCCAGAAGAGTATAACTTCTGGTGGCCCCTCCAACTGCCACTCAGATGAAGGCCAGGAACATGAAGGCCAATAGGGAAGCTGCCTTGAGGAGGCAAACTGAGATGGGAGGACTCCCGGGCAAGGATAAAACTGTGCCCATAGTAAGCAGGAAGAGCGGGGAGCCTCTGACCAGCTCCAAAGCTATCCCCACAACCGGGGAGCTGCCTCCACCCCCAAGGGGTCCTCCCCCCTGCCCATGCTGTCCGGGCATCCTCTCCTTGTCGCACTATTCCTTCCGGGCATAGTATAGAGCCCCGGAAGAGGACTGAGAGAGAAGCGGATCTTGCGCACAGGGAGAGGGCCTCCAAGTCCCAGAAAGTGGGGGACACTCAAGTTCGGGGCTCTACTGTCCCTGCCTCTGCTTCCACCACTGCTCCCTCCACCGCGGGGACCATCTGCTCCACGGCCTATCCCATAGCTTCCTTGGCCACCCGCGAGGAGACATGGGCACTGAGGAAGAAGGTGGGTGAAGTTCCCGCCATCACAGGAGTGGACTTATATGCCCGATCATCCTACAATTCTGTTGTGGGGATCGGGCTTATCAACAGGCTCTATGCCCTAGACTTCTATCAGAATGTGGCTGAGAAGGAGAACCCGTCAGCCTTGATGGGAGATATTGGGCTTGCCCTCACCGAGGTAGGGACCTTTCTGCCTGTCTCTTTACTTAGCTTCTTGCATCACCATATTTCTGACTATCTTCCTCGCAGGTGGGCAACAAAGCTATGCGGCTTCGGGAATGCTGCGACAGCTTGACCGCTGAGTTGGATAACAACACAAAAGACTTGGCGGGCAAGCTCCGCGAGCTGGAGCAGGCTCAGGAGAAGGTGGGAACCTTGAACTCCCTCCTCGATGCCAAGGAGAAAACCCTCTCCACCAAGGAGGCTGACCTGAAGGGTTTTCAGGAGAGGTTGACGGAGGTGGAGGAGAGCTTGAAAAAAGCTAAGGGGGAGAGGGATGAGCTCCGGGGAAAGAGGGCAGAGTGGGAGCCCTGGAATGCCGAGTTGTGCCAAAGGCTGGAGGCATCCAAGGCCATCATCTCCACCCTGGAGGCCAAAGTTGATGAACTGTCCGATCAGCTGCTCCCCCTTAAGCAATTTCAGTTGGAGAAGGATGCCATACTGCTCGCCGCTAGGAAGGAGGCAGTGGAGGAGTATAAAAACTCCGAAGATTTCAAGAGCTGGCTTAACTCTGAGAATCTGGCTCAGTACGAGGCCGGGGTCCGGACACAGATTCGGAACTTTGCGGCCACGGGCATGTTCTCTGTTCAGCAGTTGGCCGTGATCGGCTCACTGGTTGCTACTGACACGGAATGCCTGCCCGGGCATGCATTAGTTCCTCTGTCCGAGGACGAGGTCAAGGGTTTAGAGCTCTCCGCAGCGGCCTCCTTGCCTCCTGTGGCAGAAGTAACTGCCCTTGGCCTGATCGCCGAGCTGGATGAGCTGAGATTTGGGGACAACCCAATACCCCTTGGGGATGCCATAGCTCGCGTTCTTCCAAACGGGCCTGCTATAGGTGATCTGTTCCCCCAGCGGGCAGCCCCCACTCCGGTCTCTGCTGAGCCTTCATCTGATCCTATCACAGACCTGCTGGTGAATAGTCTTCCTTCTCCAACCCCGGCCTCAGAAGCGGGCACAGGGAGTGCGGCCACCGAGGACCCCAAGGACCAAACTCCTTTAGTTTAGGTTTTTTGTTTCCTTTGTTGTAATAGATGGTAGGATCTTGTAAATATTTATTTCTCATTAATACAAGCATTTTTCGTAACTATTCTCTTAATTACTGGTCTTGTAGGCTGTTTTGAGTGTTCGCAATTTTTGAGTACCTTATACTTGCCTTCTTGCTCTTTCTCCATCGTTTTTGACTTGCAATTAAACTTTATACTCTCCTTCTGCGGTAACAAGCTTAGTAGGCCCTTTGCCCGCATTTTTTGAGTTTTCCTAACTCTTTATTCAAAATCACTTGGATTTTTCGTGAGAGTCAGCCCTATTTTTCTGTGACCGCGTTTGTTTAGCCTTGTGGCAAATTTAGGGGTCCTGACCCCAGTTTGTCTTTTTGGCTTTTTTAAACTTGTTTGATCACTCTCATCCATTTACACTTATTCCCAGCCTTGCGAGCTGTGGTGTAAGTCAAAAGCAGCCAAGGCAAGCTACTTTCATAGGGCATGTAGAATGTGGCCGTGAGGCTATTGTCTACGCAACAGAAGGTAGGAGCATATTTAGCATAGAGGCCCTTTAACCCCCTGGCATCTGTATCCCCTTATTGGAGGTTCACGCTTTTTGCCCTTTATTCAAAACCCCTTGGAGTTTTTTGTGAGGGTCTTGTGGCGATCATGTAAGCGGGCTTATATGTAGGCCTTTATTACATACAGGCATGCGAGTAACGGCCCTAACGAGGTCCTTCGCGCAATTAGTGGGTTCGGACTTCAGGTCTTTGTCCCCACTAGAGTCCGTAGGTACGGGCATCATGGCCTTTGTACCTACGTTCATCTATATCCACTTTTTCTTGGTGGTGTCACGCGGGCAGGACGGAGTATCCTCTCCGTGATCGAGTACGGGCGTAATGGCCTTTGTACCCATATAGGCTTGCGGATCTTAATGGATCTTTGCGCATCAGTAGGTAGGAGCTCATATGTTGGCTCTTGAACCTACTGGCATCCGCTTGCGGGCATCCACCTCAGCTTTTGAGGCTGGTGGGAAAGGCGTTATAACTATTTTTGCACCAAAATTTGATGGTAACTTCATACTTATACATATAGGGGTCTATACTCCCTCCAAAAATTACAAAGATATCAAAAGAAGTACTTTCTGAGGTGATCGCTATTCCAATCGTGTTTAAGCTCTTCTCCTTCTTTTGGTCGCAATATGTAGGTACCCTCCTTGACTATTTTGGTGACCTCATATGGTCCCTCCCATTTCGGGGACAGTTTATTGAAACCAGGTTGGGTCGCTTGGACCTCTACGCTTCTGAGTACCCAATCTCCAACTGAAAAACTCCTCTTATTTACCCTTTTATCATGGTGCTTCTACGCTTTCTGCTTGTAGTTCACCATTTTTTCATTTGCCCGCATTCTCTTTCCTTCGAGATCGTCCAGGTCACACCTTCTGTTTGCCTCGTTTTGAGACTCGTCGAAGTATGTGACTCTGTACGAGGGTAGGGCTACCTCAACTGGAGCCATTGCCTCTGACCCATACGTGAGCGAGAAAGGAGTTTCTCCTGTAGAATTTCTTATTATTGTGTGGACAACCCATAATGCGGTCTGGAGTTCGTCCAACCATCGTCCTCCTCGCCCCTCCATGTTTTTCTTTAGGGCGGTCAGGACTAGCTTGTTTGCGGCCTCAGCTTGGCCATTTCCTTGGGGGTAAGCAACTGCAGACTTACGGTGTTGCACTTTCATTCTCACGCATTCAGCAGTGAATTTTGCGAAGAACTGAGTGCCATTGTCCGAAATTATTGCTCGGGGGACCCCAAATCGACAATAGATGTGATCGTGGACAAAATTGATGGTATTCTCCTCGGAGATAATGGCTAAACCCTTGGCTTCTGTCCACTTGGTAAAGTAATCCACGGCCACCACAGCATACTTGATGTTTCCTCGAGCAGTTGGGAATGGTCCAATGAGATCAATCCCCCACGTATCAAACGGCCACGATGGTACAACCAAAGTTTGCTCTGTTGATGGTAGTCTGGGGATGTCCGCAAATCTCTGGCACTTATCACACTTTCTCACATATTCCTGCGCATCCCTTCTCATTGTAGGCCAAAAGAATCCCTGAAATTTGATCTTGTCTGAGAGGGTGCGAGCACCTGGATGTCCGCCATAAACTCCTTCATGAACCTCATAGAGTAAGTTGCTGACCATGTGAGTTTTGACACATCTGAGCAAAGGCTTGGTGAATGATCGTCGAAAAAGTACCCCAACGAGGACAAGGTATTTTGCGGACGCCGTTCTGATGGCTCTAGCCTTTGCTGGATCCTCGGGGAGGGTCTGCTTCTCGATGTAATCATTGATCTCATCTAACCAGTCCCTTACTTGATCTTGAATATTGTTTATCTTAATCCGATCTATAGCAGGTCTCTCCGTGAATTCTATCTGGCAATCTGTTTCCAATTTAACAATTTCATGATCGGTTATTCTGGAGAGGAGGTCTGCCTCCACATTATCCTCTCTCATGACTTGGTTCAGCTCATAGTAGGTGAAATTTTTGATAAGGGTTTTTGCAAGGCCGCAGTACTGAGTTAGCACTGGGTTGATAGTATCATACTCCCCCCTAATTTGATTAACTATGAGCTGAGAATCACTGTTGATTTCTATATTCTGAACTCCCAAGTCTCTTGCCAATTCCATGCCCGCTATAATTGCTTCATACTCAGCTTGATTGTTAGATGCCTCGAACTTGAATCTCAAGGCCCTCTTAAATTTCTCCCCGCAAGGTGCGATCAGAAATATGCCCGCTCTACTAATTAACATGCTCGCAGAGCCGTCCACGAATAAAGTCCATATTTCTTCCGGGCGCTCTTTTGGTTGTATAATTTCAAAGCTCGAGCTATCAGGGGCTTCTTCTGATTCTACCCGCTTTCTTTTTCCAAGGTCGCTGTCCGCTAATTTGAATGATGATTCTACTACAAAATCAACTAAGGCCTGCGCTTTGATTGTCTTTCTTGGGGAGTAGGTGATCTGGAACTCAGTGAGCTCGATAGACCAAGCTAGAATTCTCCCCGAAGACTCTGGTTTGTGTAAAACCTTTCTAAGCGTGGCCTCAGTTAGTACAGTTATAGGATGTGCAGAAAAGTAGGCTCTTAATTTTCGAGCAGATACAAGCAAGGCGTAAGCTAACTTCTCTATATTAAGATAACGCCCTTCTACGGCGGACAGTGCCTTAAAAACATAATAAACTGGTTTTTGGTAGTTATTATCCTCCCTTACAAGAACAGCGGCTCTTGCCCGGATCGATGCTTGCTAAAAACAGAAAAAGCTCTTCCCCGGGCACTGAGCTGCTGAGTAGAGGTGGCTGCCCGAGGTATGTTTTGACTTCTCAAAAGCTTGATGGCACTCATTGCTCCATGCAAATTCATCAGCTCTCTCTCCCTTTCAGAGTTTTGAAGAAGGGGAGGCATCTCTCTGCTGACCGCGAGATGAAGCGTCCAAGTGCGGTGATGCGACCATTGAGTTTCTGTACATCTTTCACGCAAGCAGGAGGTTTCATGTCCAGCAGTGCTTGAATTTTTTCGGGATTAGCCTCTATTCCTCGCTGGTTTACCATGAATCCAAGGAACTTGCCCGCCTTTACCCCAAAAGCACATTTCAGGGGGTTTAGTTTCATGTTGTTGTGGCGCAAGTTTTTGGAAGGTTTCCTCCACGTCGAGCTCGTGGGAGTTTTCCTTTGTTTTTATCACCATGTCATCAATGTAGGCCTCAAGGTTTCTGCCTAGTTGGTTTTTGAAGACCGGATTGACCATTCGCTGATAGGTGGCTCCTGCATTTTTTAGCCCGAAGGGCATCATTGTGTAACAGTAAGTCTTGCCCGCAGCGATGAAAGCTACGGAGCGAACATCTTCAGGAGCCATCTGGATCTGATGGTAGCCGGAGTATGCATCAATGAAGCTTAATACTCTGTGGCCGGCTATAGAATCCACCAATCTGTCTATTCGAGGAAGAGGGAAACAGTCTTCGGGGCATGCCTTGTTGAGATCGGTGAAATCAACACACATCCTCCATTTGTCATTGGATTTTTTGACCATTACGACGTTTGCTAGCCATTTGGGGTCGGAAATCTCCTATATTATCCCCGCTTTGAGCAATTTTTCCACTTCTTCCTTGATCGCCATTTCTTTCTCCAGAGAGAAGTACCTTGATTTTTTATGAATGTTTTTGAAGGATGGGTCATCATTGATTTTATGGAGGATCACGTCCTCGCTGATTCCTTGCATATCCTCCACCCTCCAAGCGAACACATCACAATTTGCTCTAAGGAACTCAATGAGTGTCCTTCTCTCTTCGCAGTGAATTTCCTGCCCGACCTTAATAGTTTGCTCGGGGAAGTGGGGGTTGATGACCACCTCCTCGAGCTCGTCGTTAGGTTGAAGGTCGCTGATTTCACGATTATGCAAGGAGTCAATGACAATAGTTGGGGGGTTGACCTGAGCTCCGGTCAGTGTTGCCATAGAATATATGACATCGCGGTCAATCTCTCCGTCAATTCCTCGATCGATGTAACCTCCCTCAACTGGGGCCAACTGTTTTGATTTTCTGCTCGTCTTGAGCTCCACCTTAGTGGTATGGAAAGAAAGCATGCCAATTGGAATGGGCGGTGGCACAAGTACAAGGGCCTTCCCTTTCTTCGATTTGTCCTCGCCCTCTATCTGCGGGCAGGATGTCTGACCTTTACTAGCTTTTCTCTTCTCCTCAAGTGCTCGGAGGAATCTCCCGGGCTGATTCTTGATGATAGCAACCCCGCCCGAGGTGTTAAATTTCACCCTTTGGTGGGGAACGGAAGCAACTATTCCCAATTCGGCCTGAGCAGTTACGCCGAGAATGGCATTGTATTGGGAAGGAAGATCGACCACCATGAAAGTGATTTTGGCCGTCTTCTGCATGGGCTTTTCCCCAATAGTTACTTCAAACACAATCGTCCCCTTTACTCCCACGGCGTGATTCGTGAAGCCCTCAAGCATGCCCGCATATGGAGTAAGATGCGCTTCGGTCATTCTCATTCCTACCAAAGTATGGTAGTAGAGTATATCACGGGCAGCTCCAGTATCTATCAAAATTCGGCCTATGTTTGCCCGGTTGATTCTCATTCTGAGGGAGAGCGACTAAGTGGAATGAAAAAGGGAGGAGGCAAGTTCACTCCTTTTGAACCCAATTTCTTGCTCTTCCTCTGGAGCCATTGCGGGGATGGAAAAAACCTTCTCTAATGTCCAGATTTGGAGGGAGAGCTGTTTGTTGGAGGGGGGTTCCTCTCCAATGAAGTTTATATTGTAGTCACCCTCGTCATCATGAAAATTGTCTCTTTCCACCCTCTCGGGACCACGCGAGTTTCGTGCCCGCTGCTGGTTATTGTTATTGTGGGAGTTGTTATTGCCTTTAACCCACTTGGTTAGCTCCCCGTCGTTGATTTTCTACTGGATTATTCGCTTCAGCTGGAAGCAGTTCTCAGTTCCGTGCCCATGGTCGTTGTGATACTTACAGAACTTAAGCCTACTCCTCTCATTTGGCTTTCGAAGCATGGGGGGAGGAGGAGGAAAGTCTGAGGCCCTCATGATTACTACCCTTGGGTCGGTGAGCTCGGTGTAAACTGTTTCCTCTATTGTTTTTCGTAGTTTATCCGACCCACGTCGGTTTTTGCTCTGGCTGTTGGTGCGGGCAGGCTCTGGGGTGGTTTCCTGAACTTGGCTTATTCTTTCCTTGGCTGAAGCTTAGGGAGCGGGCACATGGGGTTCTTCGGCGGATGCAATGGTCGAAGCCCTCTCATACATTTCTTCCACGGTTTTAGGCCGGCTGGAGGCAAAATTCATTTTGAGGAAGGAAGAGCTGAGGCCGCCCTCAAAGCAGAGTCTGATGTCTCCCTCCTCTAGGTCCACAATCTCCTCGCTCACCTTCCTGAATCGTGATATATAATCCTTTGTAGGCTCGTTTGGGGCCTGCTTGACACGAACAAGATCTGTCTTTAGTCTAGCGGGCACCCCTGCCCCAGCAAAGGCATTAAGGAAGATGCTTCTAAATTGACTGAATGATTGGATTGTCCGGGGCTTGAGGGATAACATCCAAGATAAGGCCTTGCCCGTGAAAGTTGCAGCCAATGCCTTGCACATCACGGACTCATCCGAGGAGAATAAAGCCATTTGTCACTCGAATCGTCCCATATGGCTCTTGGCATTTTTGGAGCCATCATAGGTGTCCATTTGGGGGGGCTTGCCCTTTTGAATTGGTGCCCGGGCAATCTTATCATTGAAAGCATCCATGGTGCGGCCACACCTTTGGGCGGCCTTTTGGTGGGTCTCCCACATTTCGTTCATAAACTTGATGAATTCCGGGCTCTGGTTATCAACCTTCTATTTTTTAGCTCGTGGAGTCACGGCCTTCTCCTTGGCCGGGGCCAAGGGTCTGGCTTTGAACTTCGCACGTAGATTGGATTGGGCCTCTTCTCCAACCTCCTCGCTATCCTCTACATGCACCACAGTGCGTTTGGCCGGCTGTCCACGCTCAAGGGTTGGTTCAACCCGGTTTGCCCCCCTAGCTTGACTAGCAAGCGATTTGGGGGGAGCTCGTTGGGAGAACCTTTGTGACCCTTGGGGGAACTGGAGCCCGCCGTTGGCTTCTATTTTGAACATCTCCATTTGAGCATCAGCGACGGCCATGGCCTCTGCGATCAGCTTAGATTTGGAGGCCAGAATTTCTTGCCTCCTCAGGATTTGGTCCGGGGAGAGTGGAGTAGTCAAGGCGGTGTGTTTTATAGGAGCTTGGGGAGTTTTTAGGCTATTGTTTAGTAGGGCTTGGGCTTTCTCAGCACGTGCCTCCTCCGTTAACCGGTGTATAGCTCGTTGAGCTGGGGATTTTTGGGGCTGAGAATGGGCCCCCATTCTGTTGAAAACAGAGTTGGTTTGCTTATCTCTATTAATTGTGGAGGATGAGGCCTGGTCCTCCTCTAGGGTCAAATGACCGACGTTTTCCAATATTCTAGACATATTCTGTAAAGAAACTGAGTGGAAAAAGAAGATCCTTTCGGCACTTGTATTGTTTAGGACACGAGAGGTGCCTTGAAAACAAAATAAACGGGAAGTGAATAAAGAAAAGATCTAGTTTCCCGGCAATGGAACCTATGATGAAGCCAAGCTTTTTAGGGTCAGGAGCGGTTCAAGGATATCTGGCTGGATATATTTAGTGGATTGATTGTACCTAAATCACAACACAGAAAAGCACCGTTAAGGTCAAAGTTGGATGTTACTCCAACTCAGGCCCTCGGGTGTGAGAGTAAGAATACTGAGATAATAAGGCTTTGAATACCTTGGAGTGTGTGTGTGTTTAGGGTTTTTAGAGTAATAGGGATTACTCAATATATGTGGAACTTACCTTGCCCAAGGGGACAAAGGTCTTCTATTTATAGGCAATGTAGTGGTGCTTGTTGATGTAAGCAATTGGCCCTGTCAGGGAGGGAGGGAACATTGACTGTCAAGGGGACATGGCTGAAAGGGACATGAGCCGTGTGGTTGGCTTGGCGCATTAAATGGAATAGTAGGCACCTGACTGAGCCGTATTAAATGCGTGATGGGGGAGCCGGCAACTTGCATGTCAGAGCCAGTAAGCTAACTTGCTCAGTAAGGTTTGACATTAACCGGGAGGCAGGTGAGATAACCGAGAGGCAGACATGAGCCCGCGGTCAATATCGTGGCCGCGGCCAAACGTATTTTACGCGGGCACGGAGGACGAGGTCATGCCTCCTGCGGGCACCGATCCAGCGGTCAGGATCCCTGCGGTCTTTGATAGGGATAATGCGGGGAGGGACGCGGTCTTGACCTCAAGGGCCTATCTGTCCGTGGTCTTCCCCCCAGCGGTCTAAGAACTGCCACATCACTGGTTCCTTGGACCAGACCGAGCGCGGGCCCGGTCCAGTAGATCCGGGCTCATCAATTAACATCCTATTATCATTTTTTCTTTTTTACATTTTTCTTGGAGTTTATCTTATTTTTCATGGATAGCTAATCTTCCTAATTCTTGGGATTGGAGGTAACAATTCATGCCTTAAGTTTTAATTTTCATCAATTTCATTGTAAAACTTGGAATTGTCAAGTAGTTTTTAATGAAATTTTGGAATATGTATGTTGCATGCCATATGTGTTCTTGAATATTGTTGAATTATAATTGTGAACCGCCAAATTCGTAATTGTAATTAGTCTTTGCTTGATAATGGCAATTTGTTGAATCCCCGCCAAAATATTCATAAGAATTGTTGTTCTTGTTGTTCTTCTTTTCTAAATGGGTTTCTAATTAATCTATGAACGGGCCAAGGGAATAGATTGATTGGAAACATTTGATTGCAAATCACCCGCCTAAGTGTCCCAATCATAATTTTGTAAGAACGAACCCCAAGTATACTTTGATTGATGATTATTGAAATTTGAGCATAATTGTGAACCCAATCCCGAGAATTCCATTCCGTTTTATTGTTAAAATATCTTCTATCAAATTTAGTTATTTCTTCAAAATCATTAGTTTTTAAAACAACAAAACCCTCATTTTTATTAAATCTTTGTCATAGCAATAATTTTTCTACTTTGAAATACGTGTCTCGGTGGTTCGACCCTACTTACCCTATCTACAAATCAATTGTAGGTAGTTTGAGTTGGAATTTATTTTTGACGCAATTCGACACAGGCCAAATTGTGTGTGAGCATACCAAAGTTCCTGATCAAAATTGCTTGCCATGGATAGGGGCACAAAGGTCATTTGTAATTAAAAAAAAAAATTAAAATTGAAAGTGAAACGCCATCTCCTTCTCCAATTAAGCCCTAAACCTCTCAGACCCACGTCCTTCCCCTCCTCCATTACCATCGGTCCCTCTACTCTTCCCCTCTCCAATCCATCCCAAATCCCTTCTCCTCTCCTAAACAAACCCTTTCCATCGCATAACCTGCTTCAGTCCACCGGAGTCCCACGCCATTGCCGTCTTCCCCTTTGTTTCTCTCTCAAATTATCCCATCCTCAAACCCAGTTCCAAACCAGCCGCCCTAACTCTGTCCAATCCAAATTCTCCTTCCCGCTTCTTCTCCAAAACCCCCGCCTTTTTCTCCAAAACCCAACTCCGGCCAAAATATGGTTCCGTTGCCGGTGCCATCCCAGTTCCCTTTCCTCTCCTCGCCGTTTCATCGATCCTTCTTCTTCTATTCCCGTCTTCATCTCCAAATCTCCATCTCCTTCCCTGAACCAGCCGACAACCTCCATCACCATTACAGGCGCCCAAAACCTTCTGTTCCCCACGTCCTGCTCCCTCTTCTCTCTCTTTCCCTTGCCACATCTTCTCTCTCTGACATCTTCCAAATCTCTTTCCCGTTTCCCTGTCCAAATCAATTGTAGGTAGTTTGAGTTGGAATTTATTTTTGACGCAATTCGACACTCGTCATTAGGGTTATCATATCTTTTATTGAGTTTTGCTAGAAACAAGATTGAAGCTTTTTGATTTCCATGGAAGGTTAAACTCCATTGCTTTGGATTGTAATCTTTGAACCGACTTGAACATCAATTGAGGTTTCGTGCTTTCTTTTTAATTTCCCTAATTGCAATTTTACTTGTTCTTAATTCAAATCTTTTTCTAGGGTTTTGAGAAATTGATCAATCTCTTAATCCTTTTAATTGATTATTGCTAGATCTCCCTTTTATCGTGTTGGACTGGGGTTTTCATTGTAGCACCTTCGCAATTCTTGTATGTGTCATCTTGCATTTTGATTAAAGTAAAATTGACTTTAAATCTATTTGAAATAACAATAGATTAATTCCTTGATCTTAATCTCTTAGAAATTTATCAATTAATAATTAGAATCTTGACCGTGTCGGCTAGGTTTTATTTATCAATTAGGGTTTTTAGTTGAGCGTGTCGCCGCTATTAACTATTATCAAAGAAGAGATAGAGATTTTATATCTCGTGATCAAGTAATTAGGGGAAAGTAAGAAAGAATCATTCCGGTGATATTGATTGATAGACGGGGATATTTATGTATGTCCAAAGTGTTCTTTTACATCATTATTTATAACTTAGATTTTAATTCCCGCCTTAGGATTTTAATTCAAAAAACAAACAACCCCCCCCCATTTGTGTGTGTGACGAGTTCGTTTGCAATACCGTTCTTCAGTGGCTCGACCCTGGACTTACCTTTGCTACATTCTTGTGGCCGAGTCCCGGTTTAATTTAGTAGGTGTCCGACTAAGCCTACCAATCATTAATAATGTTGTATCGTTTATAGAGCAAATTATGACAGGAAAAAAAAACTAATGTATACCAATCAATCTTAGGCCTTTGCATAACCGGATATGTTTGTTATATATATATATATATATATATATATATATATATATATATATATATATATATATATATATATATATATAATGTATACCAATCAATCTTAGGCCTTTGCATAACCGGATATGTTTGTTTATATATATATATATATATATATATATATATATATATACAAACATATATATATGTATAACTCACATCAATTTTCTATATAATTGAAAGAAGATTTCCTTCAAATGGAATGTTACTCATGCCACATCATTTTTAAAGAAAATTTTGAGAAATGAGATACATTGAACACGACTAATTTGATCTATTTAGATTGTACATTTTCTATGAAAAATGATGAGAATTCTTTACAAACTGTTCGTTGTTCATTGCATTTCATCAAATGACACACGGTACACGCGTTAAATTCTTTTCATGAGATGCCATGAACACGAACAATTTGTCGTGAATTTTTAAACTCCAATTTGAATTGAATTGATATTGTGCAACATCAATTTATGTAAGACTTTTTATAGAAGGAGGTTGAAAACTATCTACAAACTGGTCGTTGTTCGTGGAATATCATCAAATGTTATACTCTTTTATGCTACAACATTTCACGATATTCCATGAACAAGACCACATTGTAGTCCTTTGCAATACAACAAAAATAATAGAGATTGTGTGTGATATGGTTTTGCTAAGGGACTATTTTATAGGTTTTGTCAAGTGATATAACGATACTCTAACAAACTTTAAATGCATGATAATTAACTTTTTCGCAATTTAAGATATGTAACTAATTTTGGTTGATCTCTATTATGTTTGGTAATACATCAATTAAGAGTTACCAACTTTTAGGGAATTTTAATAAACTAAAAATTTATCTTTACTGTAATGTGCAGTAAGAAAGAAATTTAATTTCCTTTTTATTTTTTTGAAATATGGAGATGTTGAAGAGTACATTCAATGAGTTCACAAATATGGTTAACAAAAGTTTGACATAATATCGGTGCCAATATTTAGAGCATATTAGAGTAAGGAGGCCAAAGAATTTTATTCACAATGGAAATTTTTTGTGTCATTTTTCAAGAGCATGTGCAAAAAAGTAGTAGAATAATATATATTTAAAATTGTTGAAAGGAAAATTATATTACATCCACCCCTTATTTCATTTTTTATACATAGCATATAGTAATACAATATTTGCCACGTCTTAACTGTCCTTGGAATTTAGGATGCTATTTATAATGAACATTGTAAAATAACAACAAATAGTATAGAAGTTAAGCTAAAAAGAATGATTTTCGGTGTAAGTTGTCACAATCAATGTTGATGTAAAGTAAATAAAGAGTGAAATTATATTTTGAAGTTCCTAGGTGTAGTTAGTTGAGTTAGATCAAGGTGTGTAGATGGGATTAAATTTTATCTTAGATGTTGATATTTAAGTTATTTTATAGAATGTAATGATGTCGTCGCTATCTATGAATTCATGACAATTCTTTGTAAGGTATTTTTGGTTTTTTGCTTTATCCTTGGTTTGAGCTAAGCTATATAACCTGTAATATTATGTTGGCCTGCAGACGGTACCATATATATTCGATGTATTTGACGTATTTAAGTAGCATTTGACAATAATGTCATTTTTGTCATGGACAATCATAACTGTCACGATGGTTTCAATATAAAAACTATAATTTTCTAGTGAAGCAAATTGACGATCAACAACTTGTAGTGTGCGGAGTAGAATGATTGTATAGACATTAATGTTCAAAACTCAAATGCATAATTTTATGGTTCTAATACATTTGTTATTTCTTAATTAGATGTTTGTAAAACCAATGTCCAAAAAGGTTTTTAATTCGGTCCTTGGTAGAAATCATCCTTCAAAATTAATGTGCAGGAACTGATCATTGGTATTGTACCGGATCATGGTAAGCTTATTTGATAAATTCTAAATTTTGGTAATGTGATTTGCTTAACTAATACTACTTCTACGGAGTTTTCATCATTTTTTAAAAGCCTAACTGCAACCTCTAGGGGATACCTCAAATGGAAATAAAAACTTTTTTATATTTTCGAGAATGCAAATAGAAAAACACTAAACAATTCTAGGTCAAAGGAGCCATGATTTTCTCTTTTACTTTTTATATCATAAAAAAAAAACTAGCTAAGTGAATCACCTCTCTTTAACCTTAGTGTAGTTAATATATATGCATTTAGAAAATACTCATACTTCTAAAAAAATCCTTTTGCTGCATAAAAATTGGAATTTAGAATTTTTCCATACGAGTAAAAGAAATCAACGCTTCTTTGTCCGGTAACTAAAGATATGTGGTCTAAATCAACTTATAGAATTTTTTTCATTGGTGAATGGGTATAAAGTCAAGTTTGTGATTGCCATTATATTTCTAATAAATTTATCATTAATAATGTTGTATCATTTATAGAGCGAATTACGACAGGAAAAAAAAACTAACGTATACCAATCAATCTTATGCCTTTGCATAACCTGATATGTTTGTTTATATATATATATATATATATATATATATATATATATATATATAACTCACATCAATTTTCTATATAATTGAAAGAAGATTTCCTTCAAATGGAATGTTATTCATGCCACATCATTTGTAAAGAAATTTTAGAAAAATGAGATACATTGAACACGACCAATTTTAAGCTATTTAGATTGTACATTTTCTATGAAAAATGATGAAAATTCTTTACAACTGTTCATTGTTCATGGCATTTCATCATATGACACACGGTACACGCGTTAAATTCTTTTTCATGAGATGCCATGAACACGAACAATTTGTAGTGAATTGTTAAACTCCAATTTGAATTGAATTGATATTGTGCAACATCAATTTATGTAAGACTTTTTATAGAAGGAGGTTGAAAACTATCTACAAACTGGTCGTTGTTCGTGGAATATCATCAAATGTTATACTCTTTTATGCTACAACATTTCACGATATTACATGAACAAGACCACATTGTAGTCGTTTGCAATACTACAAAAATAATAGAGATTGTGTGTGATATGGTTTTGCTAAGGGACTATTTTATAGGTTTTTTCAAGTGATATAACGATTCTCTAACAAACTCTAAATGCATGATAATTAACTTTTTCGCAATTTAAGATATGTAACTAATTTTGGTTGATATCTATTATGTTTGGTAATACATCAATTAAGAGTTACCATCTTTTAGGGAATTTTGATAAACTAAAAATTTATCTTTACTGTAATGTGCAGTAAGAAAGAAATTTAATTTCCTTTTTATTTTTTTGAAATATGGAGATGTTGAAGAGTACATTCAATGAGTTCACAAATATGGTTAACAAAAGTTTGACTTAATATCGGTGCCAATATTTATAGCATATTAGAGTAAGGAGGCCAAAGAATTTTATTCACAATAGAAATTTTTTGTGTCATTTTTCAAGAGCATGTGCAAAAAAGTAGTAGAATAATATATATTTAAAATTGTTGAAAGGAAAATTATATTACATCCACCCCTTATTTCATTTTTTATACATAACATATAGTAATACAATATTTGGCACGTCTTAACTTTCCTTGGAATTTAGGATGCTATTTATAACGAACATTGTAAAATAACAACAAATAGTATAGAAGTTAAGCTAAAAAGAATGATATTCGGTGTAAGTTGTCAAAATCAATGTTGATGTAAAGTAAATAAATAGTGAAATTATATTTTGAAGTTCCTAGGTGTAGTTAGTTGAGTTAGATCAAGGTGTGTAGACGGGATTAAATTTTATCTTAGATGTTGATATTTAAGTTATTTTATAGAATGTAATTGTTAGGACCTAACTATGCAAACCACATAGTGTTATATGTAGTAGTATTCACATATAATACTTGGTCATCTCCCATATTGAGTTTGTAAACCAACCTTTCATTCATGGTATAAAGTCTTTTTCTTCATTTCTTGTTTTCTTGTGTCTTCTTTATCCCACATGGGATTACTACTAAAACTTGTGGAGCTAAACTTGTTATATAATAGCTAAGTTTGAAGGGTTCCTATAAGCTTGCTTGAGCTTTCCTCTATTATGGGAAAATATCAAGTATGGCTTAAAGTTTTGAGTATTATATTATTATATATAAATATATATATAATATATATAAGAAAGAAAGAAAGAAATAAATTAATTAATTTAAATATTAATTAAATCTTAATACCGGTTATGGTATTAAGGAGGGAGGAAGTATATCAGTTTAAATGTTTAGGGTTGTAACTCTTTGAATGGTCATTTACAAAAGAGTATGATTGTTCGGAGGGGCACGCCCGGATCGGCCGTGCAAGGCAAAGAGCACGCTCGTGCAAGTACGGAGCGGCCGTGCCAATTTTGGTGACACGCCCGTGCAAAAGCATGGAGCGGCCGTGCAACCTTGTTGACTCGGCCGTGCAGCTGAGGCACCAGTTCGGAAAAGTTGTGTCTTTTCAAGACGACAACACCAACTCTATAAATAGGGCTGGTCTCCTTGGAACTGACATAGAGAGAAATCACTGAGTTAATTACTTCCTGAGTCTTTCTTCTTAACAAATCTATTCTTCGAGTCAAACAGTTAAAGCTTCGATTATTGTTCCCGAGTTATTCAAAGGAGTGTAACTTTGAATAAGAGTGTGTAGGTTTTGTATCCTGGAGGTGAAATTCGTTGAGACCATTACACCATAGTGGGACGAATTAAATACCTTAAAGATAACATCTTTTGGTGTGCCTAACCTACTGATTCCCTACCCACAATTGAGTCATATATAACAGTTTTAAGGTACTTAAAATTCACAATAAACTATGGCTTACATTACAAGTGTAATTCACCTATACTTGAATGTTATAGTGATGCAAATTGGGCATCCGATGTAACCAACTCCAAATCAACGAGTGGTTGGTTATTTACCATTGGAGGAGCCATAGTTGCTTGGTCTTCAAAAAGACAAACATGTGTTGCTTTGTCTTCTATGGAATCTGAGTACATAGCCATGTCAATGGCTAGTAAAGATTTAATATGGTTTAGAAGATTTCTAAGAACCATACCATTTATTGATTCTAAGAAAGGAGCCACAACTTTGTATTGTGATAATCAAGCTGCCATATTTAATACAAAGAATGAGAGAATATCAAATCATAGCAAACACATTGCTATGAGATATAATCATATTAGAGATATGGTTAAAAAGGGAAAGATAGCACTTGAGTATCTTCCTACAAATCAGATGTTAGCTGATCCACTAACAAAATCTTTATCAGGGGATAAAATTACAAAGGTCATGAGAGATATGGGACTATTACCGGTCTAAACAATGTCTTAATTGAAACCAACTTTATCTTAAGGTACAAGTCATAGATTTGTCACCTTATGTTTAAAGTTAAAAGGCAATTCAATATTAGACATTGGTGAAATGGAAACTTTGATACATTTCGAGTGCATAACTTAAAAATAGTGGGGGTGTCACTATTTGAAAGTTTCATATTTGACCTATGCACTTTCATTACCACAACAAGATTAGGATGGATTCAAAATCCTTAATAGACTTATAACTTTCGTAGAATGCGTTGTGGACATTCTCGATAAGTCTACCTATACAAGTAAAGAAGTGAGAGGCCGCTTCTTATGGATTACTCCGGTAAAATTCCTAGAGTACTTGTGAAAACCAGGATTAAGCACAAGGCCCAACTACAAGGTGCTGCCAAGATCAAAAGGAACATGAAATCATACATGACGAGGATATGTCTCCCTAAGAGGTTTCACATTCAACCATAAAGTTTAAGGCTCGTCCACTTAATGGGTATTCGTTATGTAAAGAAGCTGAAATTGTTTAGTGTCATTATATGTAAATAAGTGGGGGATTGTTATATGTAGTAGTATTCACATATAATACTTGGTCATCTCCCATATTGAGTTTGTAAACCAACCTTTCATTCATGGTATAAAGTCTTTTTCTTCATTTCTTGTTTTCTTGTGTCTTCTTTATCCCACATGGGATTACTACTAAAACTTGTGGAGCTAAACTTGTTATATAATAGCTAAGTTTGAAGAGTTCCTATAAGCTTGCTTGAGATTTCCTCTATTATGGGAAAATATCAAGTATGGCTTAAAGTTTTGAGTATTATATTATTATATATAAATATATATATAATATATATAAGAAAGAAAGAAAGAAATAAATTAATTAATTTAAATATTAATTAAATCTTAATACCGGTTATGGTATTAAGGAGGGAGGAAGTATATCAGTTTAAATGTTTAGGGTTGTAACTCTTTGAATGGTCATTTACAAAAGAGTATGACTGTTCGGAGGGGCACGCCCGGATCGGCCGTGCAAGGCAAAGAGCACGCCCGTGCAAGTACGGAGCGGCCGTGCCAATTTTGGTGACACGCCCGTGCAAAAGCATGGAGCGGCCGTGCAACTTTGTTGACTCGGCCGTGCAGCTGAGGCACCAGTTCGGAAAAGTTGTGTCTTTTCAAGACGACAACACCAACTCTATAAATAGGGCTGGTCTCCTTGGAACTGACATAGAGAGAAATCACTGAGTTAATTACTTCCTGAGTCTTTCTTCTTAACAAATCTATTCTTCGAGTCAAACAGTTAAAGCTTCGATTATTGTTCCCGAGTTATTCAAAGGAGTGTAACTTTGAATAAGAGTGTGTAGGTTTTGTATCCTGGAGGTGAAATTCGTTGAGACCATTACACCATAGTGGGACGAATTAAATACCTTAAAGATAACATCTTTTGGTGTGCCTAACCTACTGATTCCCTACCCACAATTGAGTCATATACAACACATAGTTATACAAGGTTTTGACAAAGAAATATATCCTACCTAATGTTATCTAACAGCTAAGATAACATTGGATATTGGACAGCCATGACTCTTCTGCACAACCTTTATATCAACTGGACAGCTATGATGAAATGATCAAACACCAAGACAAATCACATAAATTAATGTATTTATGTACAAAGGATCATTACATAATCATCAAACACAAATCCTTGTCTCCTAAACCTGAAAACTCTAAAGACTTAGCCTGACAGCTAAGGTTCTCAACAGCAGAGGTCTCAACCCTCTGACAGCTATGATCTTCAACATCAACATCAATGAAGTATTCCTGTGATGATCAAGATGTGCCTTGCCCAGTCTCTCCATACAGATGTTGCCAGCTCATCTCCATGAAGATTACATAAAATGGTTGCAGATTTACAGCCTGTTATTATCCAGTCATCAAAGCTCTAAATGCAAACACTATTCCACCCATCTGCATTTACTCCTTTGTCTCCTCCAACGGCTATATTCTAGCCTATAAAAGGAAACCCTCAAGACTGAAGAAATCAACCCCAACATACACAATCTTTACAACCTCTACTTCAGCCTTCCACACTTGCAAACCCTGCAACCAACATTCAAAGCAATCTGAGACACTTGTAACTGAATTCAGGTGTATAAACTAAAGTTGTAAACCACTTAAGACTGACTTTAAGTGGTATTGTTATTTGCTTCGTAACAAGCAAAATCCCTAATAGACTGTACTTATTAGGAAGAGGAAGTTCAAGGAACTTGCCTAACCAATCCTTTGTAAATCTTAAAGGGAACTAGATTTAAGTGGATTGATCTCACTTGTCAAGGTTGACAGTGAGGGTGGACGTAGGAGGAGTGAACTCTGAACCACCTTAAAATTCCTTGTGTTCAATTGGTATTATCACACAACACACACACACATCCACACACACATACACTATTCACTTGTCTTTACATTATTTCAACACTTATTATTCCGCTGCACATTTAACACTTGTCTTTAAAATCAATTAACATCTGACAGCTAAGATTTCACCTCAGCTGTCAAACCTTAACTGCCTAACCTTTCAATCTGATTAAAGCAAACATGACCTTTCAATTGGTATCAGAGCTTGTCTTCACACTCAAAAGTCTAACAACTTTTGTAGGATCAATTACCAACCCACCATGCCTCAACCAAGGAGAAATAATGAGAAAAACATTCCCCACATTGATGACTATGGATCCTTTTAAATATATGCATCAAAAATTAAAACTTACCTTGATGCAAACAGCCTCTGGAACTGGTATGCCCTTGAAAATGAAGTCACATACCCTGTCTCTGTAGATACAAATGGTGGGCCCATCAAAGTAAAATCCCCAGAATTCTGGACAGACTCAGAAAGGCAACTAGTCAGTGCTAATCTTAAAGTCAAGAACATACTCCAAAAGAGTGTAAATGACTCCCTAGCACAAGAAATTGCCAAAGAGCCAACTGCAAAGGCTGCATGGGAACTTATACATACCAAATTCCAGAAACACACCAGTTTTAGAACACAAAACCTATACAACCTTCTTAGACAACTTGACAACTTCAAGTTTTACCCTGGTGAAAAAGTAAGTGCTGCAAAACCAAGGTTTGAAGATCTGGTGAGATCCATTGCTGATCATGGAAAAACTTTTGAGAATCAAGATTTATGTCTCAAAATATATTCCAACCTTCCTCAAGAATATGAGAAGGTAGCCCTACCTATAAGAGAAGGTGCAGAATGGAGCACCATGACTATTGAACAATACTTTGGAAAGCTTGAAGCTTATGAACTAGAAGGAATGATAAAACTTCAACCAGTTCCCTCCATCTCTCAAACTCTTGCCTTAGCTGCCCAAGAAACCACTCATAAACCCATCACCCAACACGACATTGATTCCATGGTTCTCAATTCTCTTCAAAAAGTTAGCCTACCCTCAAACAACCTATCTCAAGGAGATCTTCCAAGTCTCATATCCATGGATGTCAGAAACATACTGAGAGCACATAAAAAGTCATTTGAGAAAAGCTATAGCCCATCTACTTCTGAATAAGATAGCCACAAAAAGAAAGTGGAATGCTTCAACTGTAAGAAGCTTGGTCACTACTCATCTGAGTGCCCTGAACCAAGGAAATCCAAAGACAATCAGACAGCTAAGAAGTTCTCATACTCCAAGGAGATCATTCACAGTTCAAGATGTAGCTGCTACAACTGCACAAAGAAGAAGAATGAGAAGAACAAAGAGCAAGTACTGATTGCTGATTCATCTAAGTTTAGTGATGAGGAATTTGATATCAGTGATTCTGAAAGTGATGGAGAAGAAGCAATGATATGCTTAATGGCTGGAGATGATGAAGATTCAGACAATGAAGAAGACCTTGAAGCCTTAGCTGTTGCTGAAGAACTAAAACAGGTACCTCAGTTCAACTCTTTAAATAATGAAGAATTTAAACAATTAGTTAGTACTCTTTTAATTCAAATAAAAAGACACCAAACTAGCTTTGCTTCATTGCTCACTGATAATCTATCCCAAAGTAAAACCATTGATAGCCTTGAAAGAGCCAACCAAGGACTGAAAGTCCAAAACCTCATTCTTGAAAAAGCTAATGAAGAGCTGACAGCTAAGAATTCCAAACTTCTGGAAACCAACCAAATAAACACCAACCTTGAAAACGAAAATGAATCCCTTAGAAAGAAGTTTGAGTCCTGGAACAATTCTGGAAAAGCCTTGACTCTTCTTAGCTACAACCAAAGACACCCAGGTGACAAATCAGGAATTGGAGCCAACAATCCTACTATGAAAACCTATACCCCTCTCACTGATGAAAGAGCTATTGACAAGATGGTTCTTGAAAGCATGAACTATGTCAAAGCCCAAGAAAATGTCTATCCTATCCAAACCAAGGAAGACTTCAAGAAGAAGGGAAAAATGGATGAAGATAGCTCAAGTCACAATGATGAAACAACTCAAACTAGCTCAAGTCACAATGATGAAACAACTCAAACTAGCTAAAGTCAGAATGATGAAACAACTCAAGCTAGCCCCTCTCACACTGATGAAACTCATATAGCTAGCTCATGCCAATCAAAAGGCAAAAGAAAACAAGCAAACAAAGGTAATTACATTTGGCAAAAGAAAGGAATCAAGGAGCAAGTGAAGAAGAACCAGCACAAGACCACTGGACAGCAGAGATCTCCTAGACAGCCAAGATTCCCTAGATAGCCAAGACATGATGGAAATCAGAGATCTCCCAGACAACAAAGATTCTACAACCATCACTCATACTCCAAGCAACAAAGACCCAACTGGCCATACTCAAATGGAAGAAGTCATGCCAGTCAAAATACTTCCCCTAGATCATCTCAATCAAACAGATCCCAAAACCATACTGAGTTTCACAACCAAAACCAATTCTTTTCTCCCAACCAGTTTCCTAACCAATCAAAACCTATTGCTCCTACACCCTATATGTTGCAAATCATGGGATATTACAATGCCCTAAACCAGTATTTTGGAAAGAGGGCAATGAACAAAGCTAGGGTACCAAAGAAATTCTAATCCTTTGGACCCAAAAGAATAAAGGGTACCATAAATTTATTTTTCTGTTTTGTAGGAACCTAGGAAAGGAATATGGTACTTGGACAGTGGAAGCACCAGGCACGTGACCTTCAACAAGGAGTGGTTGCAACAATATGTCCCTAAAAATGGTCCAAATGTAACTTTTGGTGATAACTCTCAAGCCAAAGTCAAAGGATCAGGAAACCTTGTTACTAAAGACATCATTTTCACCAATGTGTCTTATCTAGAGGGTCTCAAGCACAATTTGATTAGCCTTAGTCAAATTTGTGATAAGGGATATCATGTTGTATGTTCCAAAAACCACTGCACTGTCAAAGATGTCAACAACAAGTCAATTCTAACAGGAATCAGAAAAGGCAACCTCTACTGTCTAAACCTGGAAGTTGTGGATTCATCAGATGCCCATTGCCTACTCTCTTTCAGTCAATTTGATATGTCATGGTGAAATTACCCGGGATTTCGCACGGACGCGAAACGCGGTTGTCTTTCGCGGAGGGTTGGTGTCTGAGACCTCGCTTCATGGGAAGGAAAAATGAGGAGTCGCCACGCGGTTTTTGTATTTTGAGCCCAAACGTTGAGAAACGGCTTTTGAAAATGGTGTCGTTTTTATTGGTAGCAAAAACTTAGGAAAAGGCTTTGAAAACAGGGGATCATTTTTATTGGTAGCAAAAATGAGTAAAAAGCTTTTTAGTACCAGAGATTGTTAGGTTCGGAGGTCACGTTACGTTTCGGGTAGAGTATTACGAGATCGCCCGAAACGCCTCGCATGACGAGTCTTTCTACCTTTCTCGAAAACATGTGTGTGTGTGTGTGTGTGTTTTGAAATGGGGGCTTGAATGACAAGCTTAATCTTGGTTTGAATGTCAAACGTTGATTAGGTGACTTTTGAAAAGACGAGCGTTTGAATGACAAACGTCGGTTTTGAGTTTGATATGAGCGTTTGCGTGGCAAACGTCGATTTTGAGTTGAAATGAGCGTTTGCGTGGCAAACGTCGGTTTTGAGTATGAAAAGGAGTTCGAATGACAAACTTTTGGTTTTGAACCGGGCATTACATTGTTAACGATTTTACGGGAAAAACGTATTAAATGATATGCGATCAACGAATCGGGTTGCGACTCGGATTTTGAAAAGTAAATACTATCACGATCCAAACGGGTCGGACTTTGTAAATGACAGTATTTAAAGTGCGGTATCAACGGAATCAAACAATCCGGAATTGTAAATGACGATCGACGAGTCAAACGACTCGGAATTGTAAATGACGATCGACGAGCCAAACGACTCGGAATTGTAAATGACGATCGACGAGCCAAACAGCTCGGAATTTTAAAGTTGCATGAAAGTAAAGGACGTTCGACGGATCAAACAATCCGGAATTGTAAATGACGATCAACGAGCCAAACGACTCGGAATTGTAAATGACGATCGACGGATCAAACGATCCGGAATTGGTAAATGACATAAAAGTAAACGGAACGGGGTCGGAACGCCGTTTTAACCCGAGATTACTTCTCTTACGGGAAGAGAAGAGGATCAGGGACTAAAACGTATCGGACCCCGTTAGACGGTGACGTCTACATTTTGAGAGTGAGAGAGGGAGCTACCTATGGCTAGGGTTGGCTCCTTTGGCTCGGTGGGCGTATACGGGATACGGAAAGGTGTTTTGGAAGTGTTTGGGCAGAGTTTCCCCTTTTATTTGGTGTTTAGAAACCTAGGAATTTGGGCAGCGTTTCGACTTGTGTCGGTTTAGCCTACGATCAGAATCTACCGACGAGTAGCACGAGGGCCCCCGAAGAGTAGAGAATTCCGCCGACGAGTAGCACGAGGGCCCCCGAAGAGCGGAAGAAGAACTAGCGTTTCGTTGCTAGGGGAAGAGAGGGGAGAAAATTGTGTGTGAAAATATGAAGGAGGGGGGAGTATTTATAGGATGAAAAAACTTGGAGGAGGGAGGAAAGACTTGGGGAGTAAGTTTGCTTAATGAGGAAGGAAGATTGCTTAACCTGATGGTTTTCTGCCCTGCAGAAAGAGTCCGGACGGACCTCTCTTGCATTTGGGGGTATTTTGGTCATTTGGCCTTGAATTTGACACGTCTTTCTAAGCTGCAGAAAGAGTCCGGCCGGACTGTTCCTTAATTTGGCTATATTTCCTGATTGAACTAGCCATATGCGTAGATCTTGTTCTCGCGATCGATTTGATATGTGGTGGGCCCAAAACGGAGTTCGTATGAGGAAGTTATGACCTCCGGAAGGTCGAGACGCTCGAAAACGGGAAATCTAATCCCGGAAGACCCCGAAAAGTACGTTTTTCGGGGAAAGCCATACTTTTACGTGTGATAACGTGTGTTGAGTACGCTTTGATGTCGGGATGCACGGGGCAGTCCCGGGATGTCTCGTTGACTCGAGAACGGGGAACTTAACGGGTTTCAGTTAACTTTTAACGGATTTTGACGATCCGGATTTGGGTATTTACAGTTAGCCCCTCGGCGACGGCACTTTCGAAGGAAGTGGGGTCGTCGAAAAAGATAAGGATCCAAATCGGGGGATGCCTTATGGAGAGACCTGGGCGGTCAAATGGCTGGACCCTTAGCAAAAGGGGAATGATTAGGAGGAGTTCGTCCTGAGAGAGACTGTTTTGGAGGCATCTAAACCCGAGGGAGACTATTTGAAGGCGTCTGAACCTAAATGGGACCATTGCGAGGCATCTGAACCTAAGTGAGAACATTGCGAGGCATTCGAACCTGAATGGAGACTATTGTGAGGCGTCTGAACCTAAGTGAGACCATTGCGAGGCATCCGAACCTGAATGGAGACTATTGTGAGGCGTTTGAACCTAAGTGAGACCATTGCGAGGCATCCGAACCTGAATGGAGACTATTGTGAGGCGTCTGAACCTAAGTGAGACCATTGCGAGGCATCCGAACCCGAATGGAGACTATTGTGAGGCGTCTCGAACCTAAGTGAGACCATTGCGAGGCATCCGAACCCGAATGGAGACTATTGTGAGGCGTCCGAACCTAAGTGAGACCATTGCGAGGCATCCGAACCCGAATGGAGACTATTGTGAGGCGTACGAACCTAAGTGAGACCATTGCGAGGCATCCGAACCTGAATGGAGACTATTGTGAGGCGTCTCGAACCTAAGTGAGACCATTGCGAGGCATCCGAACCTGAATGGAGACTATTGTGAGGCGTCTGAACCTAAGTGAGACCATTGCGAGGCATCCGAACCTGAATGGAGACTATTGTGAGGCGTCTGAACCTAAGTGAGACCATTGCGAGGCATCCGAACCTGAATGGAGACTATTGTGAGGCGTCTGAACCTAAGTGAGACCATTGCGAGGCATACGAACCTGAATGGAGACTATTGTGAGGCGTCTGAACCTAAGTGAGACCATTGCGAGGCATCCGAACCTGAATGGAGACTATTGTGAGGCGTCTGAACCTAAGTGAGACCATTGCGAGGCATCCGAACCTGAATGGAGACTATTGTGAGGCGTCTGAACCTAAGTGAGACCATTGCGAGGCATCCGAACCTGAATGGAGACTATTGTGAGGCGTCTGAACCTAAGATTTCTGAAACTTACGAGGGCGTGGTTGAACTTCACGAGGGAGATGAGTGAATCTCACGAGGGAGATGGGTGAATCTTACGAGGGAGATGGTTTGATTCTCACGAGGGAGATGGGCTGAATCTCACAAGGGAGATGGGTGAATCTCACGAGGGAGATGGGTGAATCTCACGAGGGAGACGGGCTGAATCTCACGAGGGAGATGAGAGAAAGATGGGTGAATCTCACGAGGGAGACGGGCTGAATCTCACGAGGGAGATGAGAGAATCTCATGAGGGAGATGGGTGAATCTCACGAGGGAGATGACTGATTCTCACGAGGGAGATGGGTGAATCTCACGAGGGAGATGGGTGAATCGCACGAGGGAGATGACTGAATCGCACGAGGGAGATGACTGAATCTCACGAGGGAGATGGGCTGAATCTCACGAGGGAGATGGGTGAATCTCACGAGGGAGATGACTGATTCTCACGAGGGAGATGGGTGAATCTCCCGAGGGAGATGACTGATTCTCACGAGGGAGAATAATAGAAAAGAATCTCACGAGGAGATGACGAGATGCAAAATCTCGGGGAAGGATCTCGCAGGGAGATGGGTGAATCTCACGAGAGAGATGGTTTTGAAAGTCCCGGGTTTGACGGAAATGGTTTTGAAGGTTCCGAGTTCGAAGGAAATGGTTTTTGGGCTTACGATGATGGCCGAAGAGGGATTGTTGTGCGGGCTTACCTTGATGGCCGCTGAAGTGGGATTGTTGTACGGGCTTACCTTGATGGCCGCTGAGGTGGGACGATCGGGCTTACGACTGGCGGCCGGGGAGAATTGTTGCAAGGCGTTCGTGCCTTGGGGTTCGGGCTTATTGCGGCTGCCGAAGGAGAATTGTTGCAAGGCGTTCGTGCCTTGGGGTTCGGGCTTATTGCGGCTGCCGAAGGAGAATTGTTGCAAGGCATTCGTGCCTTGGGGCTCGGGCTTATTGCGGCTGCCGAGGAAGTGAACGTTGGTGAAAACCCATGGGAATTTTGACGTCAGGAGACGGAATTGTGATTTGATGTCCGAAGACAGGAGTGAGCGTTTGAATGTCAAACGTCAACTGGGAATATAACGTCTGGAGACGGAATTGTAACTGGAATGTCCGGAGACATGATTGAGCGTTTGAATGTCAAACGTCAACTGGGAATTTAACGTCTGGAGACGGAATTGTAACTGGAATGTTCGTAGACATGATTGAGCGTTTGAATGTCAAACGTCGGTTTGGGGTGGAAATGAGCGTTTGAATGTCAAACGTCAACTTGGGATGTAAATGAGCGTTTGAATGTCAAACGTCGACTTGAGAAGGAAGTGAGCGTTTGAATGTCAAACGTCGACTGGGGATTGAGAATTTAACGTCTGGAGACGAGCGTTAGTGAGGACTAACTGAGAATTTAACGTCTGGAGACGAACGTTAGTGAGGACTAACTGAGAATTTAACGTCTGGAGACGAGCGTTAGTGAAAACTAACTGGGACTTGACCTCGGGAGAGGGGGTCGGTTGACGTGTCCACTACCAAGAGTAGGGGAGATGACGAGAGGTGAAATCTCGGGAGAGGATCTCACGAGGGAGAATAATAGGAAAGGGTCTCACGAGGAGATAGTGAGATGCGAAATCTCGGGAAGGAATCTCACGGGGAGATAGCGAGATGTAGGATCTCGAAAAGGAATCTCACGAGGAGATAGCGAGATGTAGAATCTCGAAAAGGAATCTCACGGGGAGATAGCGAGATGCAGAATCTCGGAAAGAAATCTCACGGGGAGATGGCGAGATGCGGAATCTCGGGAAGGAATCTCACGGGGAGATGGCGAGATGCGGAATCTCGGAAAGGAATCTCACGAGGAGATGGCGAGATGCGAAATCTCGGAAAGGAATCTCACGGGGAAATGGCGAGATGCGAAATCTCGGAAAGGAATCTCACGGGGAGATAGCGAGATGCAGAATCTCGGAAGGAATCTCACGGGGAGATGGCGAGATGCGGAATCTCAGGAAAGGAATCTCACGAGGAGATGGCGAGATGCGGAATCTCGGAAAGGAATCTCACGAGGAGATGGCGAGATGCCAAATCTCGGAAAGGAATCTCACGGGGAGATGGCGAGATGCAGAATCTCGGAAAGGAATCTCACGAGGAGATGGCGAGATGCGGAATCTCGAGAAGGAATCTCACGGGGAGATAGCGAGATGCAGAATCTCGGAAAGGAATCTCACGGGGAGATAGCGAGATGTAGAATCTCGGAAAGGAATCTCACGGGGAGATAGCGAGATGTAGAATCTCAAAAAGGAATCTCACGAGGAGATAGCGAGATGTAGAATCTCGAGAGGTAATCTCACGAGGATATGGCGAGATGCGGAATCTCGAGAAGGAATCTCACGGGGAGATAGCGAGATGCAGAATCTCGGAAAGGAATCTCACGAGGAGATGGCGAGATCCGGAATCTCGAGAAGGAATCTCACGGGGAGATGGCGAGATGCGGAATCTCAGGAAAGAAATCTCACGGAGAGATAGCGAGAAATTAAGGATCTCACGAGGAGATAACGAGATGCAGAATCTCGGAAGGGAATCTCACGGGGAGATAGCGAGATGTAGAATCTCAAATAGGAATCTCACGAGGAGATAGCGAGATGTAGAATCTCGAAAAGGAATCTCACGAGGAGATGGCGAGATGCAGAATCTCGAGAGGGAATCTCACGAGAAGATGGCGAGATGCGGAATCTCGGAAGGGAATCTCACGGGGAGATAGCGAGATGTAGAATCTCAAAAAGGAATCTCACGGGGAGATAGCGAGATGCAGAATCTCGAAAGGAATCTCACGGGGAGATGGCGAGATGCGGAATCTCGAGCAGGAATCTCACGGGGAGATGGCGAGATGCGGAATCTCGGGAAGGAATCTCACGAGGAGATGGCGAGATGCGAAATCTCAGAAAGAAATCTCACGGGGAGATGGCGAGATGCGAAATCTCAGAAAGGAATCTCACGGGGAGATGGCGAGATGTAGAATCTCGAAAAGGAATCTCACGAGGAGATGGCGAGATGCGGAATCTCGAGAGGGAATCTCACGGGGAGATGGCGAGATGCGGAATCTCAGGAAAGAAATCTCACGAGGAGATGGCGAGATGCGGAATCTCGGAAAGGAATCTCACGAGGAGATGGCGAGATGCGAAATCTCGGAAAGGAATCTCACGGGGAGATGGCGAGATGCGGAATCTCGGAAAGGAATCTCACGAGGAGATGGCGAGATGCGAAATCTCGGAAAGGAATCTCACGGGGAGATGGCGAGATGCGGAATCTCGGAAAAAAATCTCACGGGGAGATGGCGAGATGCGAAATCTCAGAAAGGAATCTCACGGGGAGATAGCGAGATGCAGAATCTCGGAAAGGAATCTCACGGAGAGATAGCGAGAAAGGATCTCACGAGGAGATAACGAGATGCAGAATCTCGGAAGGGAATCTCACGGGGAGATAGCGAGATGTAGAATCTCAAATAGGAATCTCACGAGGAGATAGCGAGATGTAGAATCTCGAAAAGGAATCTCACGAGGAGATGGCGAGATGCAGAATCTCGAGAGGGAATCTCACGAGGAGATGGCGAGATGCGGAATCTCGGAAGGGAATCTCACGGGGAGATAGCGAGATGTAGAATCTCAAAAAGGAATCTCACGAGGAGATAGCGGGAGAGGATCTTATGAAAAGATGGGTAATCTCTCTAAGAGATGGGTAATCTCACGAAAAGATGGGTAATCTCACGAAAAGATGGGTAATCTTACGAAAAGATGGGTAATCTCTCTGAGAGATGGGTAATCTCACGAAAAGATGGGTAATCTCACGAAAAGATCGATAATCTCTCTTGAAGATGGGTAATCTCACGAAAAGATGGGTAATCTCTCTAAGAGATGGGTAATCGCTTTCTCGTCTTCATCAGCTCCTCTGTCAGTTCCCTCAATTATTGTCGGCCTTTGGACGAAGTAGTGGGTGAGGTCGAAACCGTAAGGTCGGAGGTTGGGTATGCCTTTGTAGGTTACGCTTTTGCGCCGCCGACTTGGTGCTGGCGAGCCTCTTGTTTTTCCTGATGTCGGCTGGTGTTGGCATATAACCGAGCCTCTGGACTGTAGTGTGGTCCTTGACTTTGATGACTTGGTGTTAGCCTTGTATCCTTTTGTCGAGCCCCAGTCCTGGGATGAAGTTCATGAGTTTCATCATCTTCATGGCGGGAGGGATTTTGTCCCAGAATAGTGGAAGGTCCACGTTGCATATTTGGATTTTGGAAGTCTCCAAGGTGAATCCAGCTAATGCCATATCGTCGTCATGCTTGATCTCCAACACTGGAATGTCGTTGGTGTAGGTCCCCTCGGTGGTGACGCTGTCGCCGTAGACTTTGGTTAGCTCGTTGCCTTGCATGAACTTGAGGCATTGGAGAAGGGTGGATACCACACCATTCGTTTGATGCAGCTGTGGTCGCCCAAGATGGCTGTGAAAGTGATAGGAATGTCCAACACTTGAAATTCGGTGGGGATCACCCGCTTGCCGAACCAGATATTTAGAGTAGCAACCCCGAGAACTGTGCGGGAAGTAGAATCGTAGGCCTTGACAGTGTGGACTGAAGGCTTCAAATCTATAGGCTTGATGTCAAGCAGGTTCATCCTCTTGGCGGGCAAGACATTCATTCCGGAACCTTCGTCTACCAACACACGGGGAAGGCGACGCTCGTCCAGCTGGACTGTGATGTAGAGCGGCTCATTGTGATCAGCCCCAAATTTTGGCAGGTCCAAATCTGTGAGGGTGACGATGATGTTGTCGATCATCTGGATTACTTCTTCTGGAGTTGCGTCCACGGGGACCATGGTACGGGCCAGACTTTCCTCTAGCTTGAGCTTGTGAGGGTATGAAGAGGTGAGCAGAGACTAAAGGGAAATGTTCGCCTGAGTCTGCTTGAGCTGAGTGAGGATCGGGTCCTCCAACATTTGAGAGGTAGAGGTTTTGGTGGTGCCTCCAGATTGCTTTGAGGTTTGATGAGTTGAACTTTGGTTTATCCTTCTAGGGATTATGCTTCTTTTTGGCAGTAAGGTTGCCGAGATTGGAGAATTTCTTGTGTCCTGATGCCTGAACTGTGGTGTCAGCAGGATATTTTCGCTTTCCCACCCCTGTAGGTTCTGAAGCTGTGCTGTTTGAAGGAAGGGAAGACTTGCTGGAGAAAACTGCCCTTCAATGCTACTGTTGCCTGAGGTGTCATGAGGATTCGTATTCTGATCTGTCGAGGCTGTATCTGAGAAGCCCCAATTCTGATTAAGACCATAATGCCGAAAGATGCTTCTGACAAGCCCCAGTAATCGAAACTCAAGGTAGACCCTTGGGATGAAAAAAAAAAACTCTCTTTGCATGGCAAAGCCCCAGTCTGAAGAAATGACTTGGTGAAGCCCCAGTTTGAAGGAATTGCTGGTCATCTATGGGGATTCTAGAGTGAATCTGATGCAGCCCCAATCTGAGTTGAACTCCATGTGGCCTGACGAGGCAACCGTCCTTGATTTTTTTTTTCGATTGGTCAACCAAAGTGTATAAGAGGAATGGCTTGTAATGTATACGCGCAAGGACGTATTTTAGAGAAGTGGGAATGAATCCCGATTTTATGTGGATGCCTAGTTTAATGCAGGCACCAAAACTCGCTTTGGGTTTGACTCTTTTGGGAGAGTATGAGCGTAGAGAGGTTTGGAGCAGTGTATGGAAGCTCTTGCTGACAGAAAGACAGTGTTTAACTCTAATTTTCCAATTATCGTAGAAAAAGAAGACTTGTCGAGACATCTGAAAACATGTTTTATCCATATTGATCACAAGATTGCTTTAAACCCTTTGTTAATGTTTAGGTTGTTCAACCATTAATCCCGATATGAACAAATGTCTTGATTAACCGTGAGAAGAAAGTCAACTGATGTCGCGGATCAAAGTTGGCTGTGTGTGAAAGAATGGTCTGTGTATGGGGAAGGTCATTGATGAGACCGGGTTCATGGGATTTGTATGTGTTTAGCTATGGACCGTTCCTGTTTGCCTAGGTTCTCCTCAGTGTAAGGAGCTCAGGTCGCCGTAGTTCTGGCGGAACGGTGCTTGGCTCTGGGAAAAGGGTATGAACATTTGTGGTCCCTTTGGTGAAAAGGCTCGGATGGGATGTTTGGATGATGAGGTACGGGCCTCGAGGTGATTCCTTGACAAGTCGTTGTTGACGGCTTCTTCCGTGATTCCATTGCTTCTTGATCAGCGTCTTTCACCGGGGGAGAAAGAATTCGAATGTAGCGTAAGGGCTTATGATGTGTTTTTGCCTTTGCTTTGACCGCTCCATTGTTATCGACAACCTCCATTCTTCAAGCTTTAACTTTGTTTTGCCCATCTGTCAAGCTTGTGATTGGCGGTGCTGGATCCTTCGCCTTACTCTCTTTTTTTTTTTTGAAGTTCTTGCTTTGAACTTTTCTCTCCTTTTTTTTTTTTTTGGATGTTCTTGTTTGAACTTTTCTCTCTCTCTTTTTTTTTTTTGAAGTTCTTGTTTGAACTTTTCTCTCTCCTTTTTTTTTTGGATGTTCTTGTTTGAACTTTTCTCTCTCTCTTTTTTTTTTTTTTGAAGTTCTTGTTTGACGAAGGCATGCTCCTGCTTGAACTTTCTCGATGTGCACGAGGGCGAAGGCGAGCTCCGAGGTTGTTGTCGACATGAGGTCAATCTTCCGATGTTGAGTGACCTTTTGTTGTTCCTTGATATTGCCGCCGTCGTTGACTTGGTCAAGGTGATGGTGGGGACGTGTTTTGGGAAGTGTGTGGCTTGATGGAGGCCTTTGTGGGGTAAGGAAAGTGTATGGGGAGGGCACCAATTGACTTTCTCATACCGATTAATCAGAACATTAGTTATTTCCAGAGATTATGTATTGAGCAATGCAAGTGATCATTTAGGATATAACCATTTCATTAGTTGTAATGTAGGTGTGCAAATAATGTCTCAAGTCTAGCAAGAAGAGAAAAAGACAAATGTCCGAGGCGGACTTGATTGAACGAGGAAAGTACTAGAACCTACGAAGGTTGACCAAAAGACAATTGACAAATCTCGAGGATAGGTGCCCCTACTCTAGCTGCTCTTTTGTTGCTGAATTGCCAGGATGCTCAAGCTTTCCATCTTCTGTTAACTTCTGAGTTCCATACCGCAGACCGAGGCAGTGATTAGTTTGTGCCCATGATACTGGTGGAAGTGGAGGGATTTGAGGCCATGGAGCGGCTGGAGCAGATACAAGTTGTCCGAAGAAATGGGTCGGAAAAGTCACGGGGACGAAACTTGATGACTGAGCATATTGAGAGAAGGAAGTGAACCTGGGAGGATTTTGAGGGATATTGGGATCTGTTTGAGAGGATCCAGCGCTGCGCTGGTTGCATTGAGTGAAAGGGGTAGTACTGGCTTGGCCGTATATGACAGGGTTGCTTTGAGAGGTGGCAGTATGAAGCCTTGGTCGGCTGTTTCCTTGATTTGAAGGCATCCCATAAGTTGGCGGGGGAGGAACCTGGTGGAAGGTTTGAGGAGTTGATCGGGAGGGCTCGTCGTCCTCGATCAGAACAAAAGTACCGTCTGGCTGGAGGATAGCTGCTATACCTCGCTCATTCAGAAGCTGTACTATGAAATTCTGCTGATCCTTTTTCTGTTTCTTGTGGACCTCACAAGCCCGGATGGCTTCTTCCAGTGTCATATCGTTTACCGGTGGCGGGGTTCCGTTCCCGTCACGATTTCTCAGTGAGTCTGACATGTCGGAAAGTCTGGCTGAGGGAACTGAGGAAACTGAGGAACAGTCTGATGCTGCCGTAGCTGTAATTTTGGTGAGGCGCTGACCCGGAATTCTGAACCACTCTCTGTTCACTGCAGGGAACGAAAGGTATGGCTTAGTTTTCGGAAGGGGTATTTGGCTCAAGGCTTTAAGGCTCGAAAATTGGACCGTGAAAGGTCGAGATTTAAAGTTTTGACCATGAGAGGCCGGGATTGAATATATGAGATCGGACCCCGAAGGTCTCGATGGGAGATCGGAGATCGGACCGCGAAGGTCGGGATCGACTATTTGAGATCGGACTGCGAAGGTCTCGATAGGAGATTGGAGATCGGACCGCGTAGGTCGGGATCGACTATTTGAGATCGGACCGCGAAGGTCTCGATTGGAGATCAGAGATCGAACCGCGAAGGTCGGGATCGACTATTTGAGAATGGACCACGAAGGTCGGGATTGGAGATCGAAGATCGGACCGCGAAGGTCGGAATCGACTTTTTGAGATCGGACCGCAAAGGTCGGGATTGGAGATCGAAGATCGGACCGCGAAGGTCGGGATCAACTTTTGAGATCGGACCGCGAAGGTGTCGATAGGAGAGTGGAGATCGGACCGCGAAGGTCTCGATTGGAGATCAGAGATCGGACCGCGAAGGTCGGGATTGGCTATTTGATATCGGACCACGAAGGTCTCGATTGGAGATCGGAGATCGGACCGCGAAGGTCTCGATTGGAGATCAGAGATCGGACCGCAAAGGTCGGGATTAGAGATCGAAGATCGAACCGCGAAGGTCTGGATCGACCATTTGAGGTCGGACCGCGAAGGTCGCGATTGGAGATCGAAGATTGGACCGCAAGGTCGGGATCGACCATTTGAGGTCGGACCACGAAGGTCGGGATTGGAGATCGAAGATCGGACCGCGAAGGTCGGGATCGACAATTTGAGGTCGGACCGCGAAGGTCGGGATTGCAGATCGAAGATCGGACCGCGAAGGTTGGGATCGACTATTTGAGATCGGACCGCGAAGGTCTCGATTGGAGATCGAAGATTGGACCGCGAAGGTCGGGATCGACCATTTGAGATCGGACCGCGAAGGTCTCGATAGGAGTGTGGAGATCGGACCGCGAAGGCCGGATTGACTGTTTGAGATCGGACCGTGAAAGGTCGCAATTTGAGGATTGGAATCGGACCGTGAAAGGTCGCGATTGAGGATTGGAATCGGACCGTGAAAGGTCGCGATTAAGGATTGGAATCGGACCGTGAAAGGTCGCGATTAAGGATTGGACCACGAGGGGTCGAGACTTGAGATATCGGACCACGGAAGGTCGCGATTGAAAGTTGGACCGCGAGGGGTCAAGACATGAGATATCGGACCACGGAAGGTCGCGACTGAAAGTTGGACCGTGAGGGGTCAAGATATGAGATATCGGACCACGGAAGGTCGCGATTGAAAGTCAGACCGCGAGGGGTCAAGATATGAGATATCGGACCACGGAAGGTCGCGATTGAAAGTTGGACCGCGAGGGGTCAAGATATGAGATATCGGACCACGGAAGGTCGCGATTGAGGATGGACCGCGAGGGGTCGAGACTTGAGATATCGGACCACGGAAGGTCGCGATTGAGGATTGGACCGCAAGGGGTCGAGACTTGAGATATCGGACCGAGAGGGTCGCGATTGAGGATTGGACCACGAGGGGTCGAGAGTCGAGATATCGGACCACGGAAGGTCGCGATTGAGGATTGGACCGCGAGGGGTCGAGACTCGAGATATCGGACCACGGAAGGTCGCGATTGAGAGTAGGACCACGAGGGGTCAAGATATGAGATATCGGACCACGGAAGGTCGCGATTGAGAATTGGACCGCGAGGGGTCGAGATATGAGATATCGGACCACGGAAGGTCGCGATTGAGAGTAGGACCGCGAGGGGTCGAGATTTGAGATTTGAAATCGGACCGTGAGGGTCGCGATTGAGGATTGGACCGCGAAGGTCATGATTTGAGAATTGGACCGAGAAAGGTCGCGATTGAGAGTAGGACCGCGAGGGGTCGGGATATGAGACCGGACCACGGAAGGTCGCGATTGAAAGTTGGACCGCGAGGGTCAAGATATGAGACATCGGACCACGGAAGGTCGCGATTGAGAGTAGGACCGCGAGGGGTCAAGATATGAGATATCGGACCATGGAAGGTCGCGATTGAGAGTTGGACCGCGAGGGGTCGAGATATGAGACATCGGACCACGGAAGGTCGCGATTGAAAGTTGGACCGCGAGGGGTCGAGATATGAGACATCGGACCACGGAAGGTCGCGATTGAGAGTAGGACCGCGAGGGGTCAAGATATGAGATATCGGACCACGGAAGGTCGCGATTGCGAGTTGGACCGCGAGGGGTCGAGATATGAGACATCGGACCACGGAAGGTCGCGATTGAAAGTTGGACCGCGAGGGGTCAAGATATGAGATATCGGACCACGGAAGGTCGCGATTGAGAATTGGACCGCGAGGGGTCGAGACTTGAGATATCGGACCACGAAAGGTCGCGATTGAGGATTGGACCGCGAGGGGTCGAGATATGAGATATTGGACCACGGAAGGTCGCGATTGAGAGTTGGACCGCGAGGGGTCAAGATATGAGATATCGGACCACGGAAGGTCGCGATTGAGAATTGGACCGCGAGGGGTCGAGATTTTAAAGATTCCCGAGATGGGACCATGCAATTGTTGTTTAAGTTTACTGAAAACACATTTTTCTCAGAGTCCTAAATGATTGGAAAAGAGCGTGTCTTCTTTTTCGCAACTAACCCTAGAGCTCTAATCAGTGGATCTCGTCACTACGCTTATAAGCCCCTCGTTTCCATTTGTAGATCACCTTCTCGGGACGGACAATCCCGAGCGAGGTCCTATAAGGCAAGCGAGTTCCACCGACAAACGAAAAAGTGAACTTAAGGCTAGCTGATCACGCAAACTTCCAACGTATGTGACGCACGGGCCACGGTCGAAGTCAACGTCCTTAAGTTAAGGCGGGGATCGTGCCAAAATTTTGGCATGACCTCTCCTGACTCGCTTGTGCGAGAGACCTTAGCTTTTGGCGTTGGCCAAGTTGTGGCTGGCACGGTACATACGACGAGGTTTGATGACACAGCGTCACATTGAACCTTCGGGTATATTTTTCGGCAGAGCTCCGCGTCAAAGTCAAGGCTGAAGAGCGCGAGACTTCGGGTCAGGAACGACCTTTGGTCTCAACCTCTCGAGCTTGACTCGGAGCGAGGCCCGGCGTAAAAAATATACAACCAACCGGGGTCTTGGACAAAGTGTGACACAAAGAGTGCATGGCTTACACGGGCTAGGATGGGATGTTTGGGACGACCCCGTGCGCCCCCGAAAGGTGTCTGGCAGACCAATCGGAGTGCAACTGATAAGGCCATCCCGGGTTAGGGGTTGTAGTGTGCAGTGTACCGAGGCAGCAAGTGCACGTGAAGTGCGGTGTTCCGAGGCAGCAAGTGCGCGTAGTGTGCGGTCACTAAAATTCTTTTTCTGAGTAAAACAGAGATTTTTTTTTTTCAGAATGTGTCTTAAAGAATTTATGATGAACAGTTCAAAAGACAGCATGAAAATCAAACATGAATGGGGATGCACAAACATGGTAAGATTTTGAAAAGTTGACAATGTAATGCCTTTGAAAAAACCGTTCGAGGTTTAAAGGAACACACACACACGAAAACGAGGAAGGGTAAACGAAAGTTTGACCCACGGAAGGCTTTTTAGAAAACATCGGTAGTTTTGAAAAAAGTATCTTTTCCCCAGCGGAGTCGCCAACTGAAATTACCCGGGATTTCGCGCGGACGCGAAACGCGGTTGTCTTTCGCGGAGGGTTGGTGTCTGAGACCTCGCTTCATGGGAAGGAAAAATGAGGAGTCGCCACACGGTTTTTGTATTTTGAGCCCAAACGTTGAGAAACGGCTTTTGAAAATGGTGTCGTTTTTATTGGTAGCAAAAACTTAGGAAAAGGCTTTGAAAACAGGGGATCATTTTTATTGGTAGCAAAAATGAGTAAAAAGCTTTTTAGTACCAGAGATTGTTAGGTTCGGAGGTCACGTTACGTTTCGGGTAGAGTATTACGAGATCGCCCGAAACGCCTCGCATGACGAGTCTTTCTACCTTTCTCGAAAACATGTGTGTGTGTGTGTGTGTTTTGAAATGGGGGCTTGAATGACAAGCTTAATCTTGGTTTGAATGTCAAACGTTGATTAGGTGACTTTTGAAAAGACTAGCGTTTGAATGACAAACGTCGGTTTTGAGTTTGAAATGAGCGTTTGCGTGGCAAACGTCGATTTTGAGTTGAAATGAGCGTTTGCGTGGCAAACGTCGGTTTTGAGTATGAAAAGGAGTTCGAATGACGAACTTTTGGTTTTGAACCGGGCATTACATTGTTAACAATTTTACGGGAAAAACGTATTAAATGATATGCGATCAACGAATCGGGTTGCGACTCGGACTTTGAAAAGTAAATACTATCACGATCCAAACGGGTCGGACTTTATAAATGACAGTATTTAAAGTGCGGTATCAACGGAATCAAACGATCCGGAATTGTAAATGACGATCGACGAGTCAAACGACTCGGAATTGTAAATGACGATCGACGAGCCAAACGACTCGGAATTGTAAATGACGATCGATGAGCCAAACAGCTCGGAATTGTAAAGTTGCATGAAAGTAAAGGACGTTCGACGGATCAAACAATCCGGAATTGTAAATGACGATCAACGAGCCAAACGACTCGGAATTGTAAATGACGATCGACGGATCAAACGATCCGGAATTGGTAAATGACATAAAAGTAAACGGAACGGGGTCGGAACGCCGTTTTAACCCGAGATTACTTCTCTTACGGGAAGAGAAGAGGATCAGGGACTAAAACGTATCGGACCCCGTTAGACGGTGACGTCTACATTTTGAGAGTGAGAGAGGGAGCTACCTATGGCTAGGGTTGGCTCCTTTGGCTCGGTGGGCGTATACGGGATACGGAAAGGTGTTTTGGAAGTGTTTGGGCAGAGTTTCCCCTTTTATTTGGTGTTTAGAAACCTAGGAATTTGGGCAGCGTTTCGACTTGTGTCGGTTTAGCCTACGATCAGAATCTACCGACGAGTAGCAAGAGGGCCCCCGAAGAGTAGAGAATTCCGCCGACGAGTAGCACGAGGGCCCCCGAAGAGCGGAAGAAGAACTAGCGTTTCGTTGCGAGTATTTATAGGATGAAAAAACTTGGAGGAGGGAGGAAAGACTTGGGGAGTAAGTTTGCTTAATGAGGAAGGAAGATTGCTTAACCTGATGGTTTTCTGCCCTGCAGAAAGAGTCCGGCCGGACCTCTCTTGCATTTGGGGGTATTTTGGTCATTTGGCCTTGAATTTGACACGTCTTTCTAAGCTGCAGAAAGAGTCCGGCCGGACTGTTCCTGAATTTGGCTATATTTCCTGATTGAACTAGCCATATGCGTAGATCTTGTTCTCGCGATCGATTTGATATGTGGTGGGCCCAAAACGGAGTTCGTATGAGGAAGTTATGACCTCCGGAAGGTCGAGATGCTCGAAAACGGGAAATCTAATCCCGGAAGACCCCGAAAAGTACGTTTTTCGGGGAAAGCCATACTTTTACGTGTGATAACGTGTGTTGAGTACGCTTTGATGTCGGGATGCACGGGGCAGTCCCGGGATGTCTCGTTGACTCGAGAACGGGGAACATAACGGGTTTCAGTTAACTTTTAACGGATTTTGACGATCCGGATTTGGGTATTTACACATGGCTATGGCACAAAAGATTGGCCCACCTCAACCTCAAAAGTATCTCCAAATTAGCCAGCTCAAACCTAGTAAAAGGCCTACTCAAAATTCCCTTCAAAAAGGACAAATTGTGCAAATCCTGTCAATGTGGAAAGCAAAAGAAAACCTCCTTCACTACCAAAACCAGATTAGATACCTCAAAACACCTTCAATTACTTCACATGGACCTTTTTGGACCAATCAAAACCAGATCTCTTGGTGGAAAGAGATACTCTCTTGTTGTAGTTGATGACTACACTAGATTTACTTGGATCATCCTTCTTGAATCCAAAAGAGATACCTTGGAATAACTAGTCAAACTGTTCAATAAAATTCAAAACCAAAAGGGTTTATCCATTATCAAAATCAAATCTGATCATGGCAAGGAATTTGAAAACACAGGTGTTGAAGAGTATTGTGATCAAAAAGGGATTGAGCACAACTTCTCTGCTCCTAGAACACCACAGCAAAATGGAGTTGCTGAGAGAAAGAACAGAACAATTTGTGAAGCAGCAAGAACCATGCTGTCAGAAAACAACCTTCCTAAATATTTTTGGGGAGAAGCAGTCACCACTGCTGTGTATGTCCAGAACAAGACCCTCATCAACAAGTTTCACTCCAAGACTCCCTATGAGCTATGGAATGGTAGAATACCAACCATTTCATATTTCCATGGCTTTGGAAGTAGATGCTTTATACACAACAATGGGAAAAGCAACCTTGACAAATTTGACTCCAAAAGTGATGAAGGAATCTTTCTTGGATACTCCAATACCAGTAAAGCCTACAGAGTTTACAACAAAAGGAGACTTGTTGTAGAAGAATCAATCCATGTTGACTTTGATGAAAATAATGATCAAAGTCACACTGAGCTATGTGATTTTGATGAAGCTGTTGGAAATTCAGACAACCTACCTGAAGTGTCTCCTGTACATGACCCCACAAGTCTCATTCCTAAAGAAGATTCACCTTCCCTTCCTTATATGGTGCCCAAAGACACTAATAAGCAACCTACTTTGCCTGACAGCCAAGAATTCCTTCCCAACAGTAAAGGTGCATCTGACAGCCATGATGCACCTAATAGCTCACCTTCAACCAGTCATCAAAATCCTCTTGAAAATGACCCCATCCAACCTTGTTGCAAGACAAATCCCTCAATTCCTCAACCTGAAACCATTACCCATACCATCCCTCCAAATAAAAACATCTTTATTGACCTTCCAATTCATAAGATGGATATTCCTCCAAACATGCCTGTCTATGACTCTTTAATGAGTGCCTTCATTTCTCAAATTGAACCCAAAAAGATCAATGAAGCCCTTCAAGACCCAGATTGGATTGAAGCAATGGAAGAATAACTGGAACAATTTGAAAGAAACAAAGTTTGGAAGCTTGTTCCTAAACCTAAAAACCAAACTGTCATTGGGACAAGATGGGTTTTAGAAAAAAGATGAATGAAGAAGGTATGGTGGTAAGGAACAAAGCCAGATTAGTTGCTCAAGGGTACAGACAAGAAGAAGGAATTGACCATGATGAAACATTTGCACCTGTTGCAAGACTGGAAGCTATAAGGCTATTCCTTGCCTATGCTTCATTCAAGAAGATGAAAGTGTTCCAAATGGATGTCAAAAGTGCCTTCCTAAATGGAATATTGAATGAAAAAGTTTTTGTATCTCAACCACCTAGTTTTGAGCATCCTAAATTCCCTGACCATGTATATAAGTTGGACAAAGCCTTGTATGGGCTTAAGCAAGCACCTAGGGCTTGGTATGATACCCTATCCAAATACCTTCTTGGTAAAGGATTTACCAAGGGCCATATTGATAACACTTTATTTATCAAGAAGTATGGAGAAGACCAGCTACTCATCCAAGTCTATGTTGATGACATTATCTTTGGGTCATCTAATGAAGACTTGTGCACTGAATTTGGTGAAATCATGAAGAATCAGTTTGAGATGAGCATGATTGGTGAGCTCACATTCTTCCTAGGCCTTCAAGTCAAACAAATGAAGGAAGGGATCTTCATTAATCAAGCCAAATATACAAGGGATATGATCAAGAAGTTTGACATGCAAACTGCCTCCCCAGCTAGAACTCCTTTGTCAACCACAACTAAACTCCATGCTGATCCTGATGGTCAAAGTGTGAATCCAACACTTTATAGAAGCTACATTGGATCACTCCTTTATGTGACAGCTTCAAGACCTAATATCATGCTTAGTGTTTGCCTTTGTGCAAGGTTCCAAGCTAATCCTAAAGAATCTCATCTCTTAGCTGTCAAGAGAATCTTGAGATACCTGAAAGGAACACCTGACTATGGCCTATGGTATCCCTCTGAATCACCATTCTCCCTAATTGGCTTCACTGATTCAGACTATGCTGGATGCAATCTAGATAGAAAATCCACAAGTGGTGGTTGCCAATTTATTGGATCAAGAATAATCTCTTGGTCAAGTAAGAAGCAAACTTCAGTAGCTACCTCAACAGCTGAGGCTGAATACATTGCTGTTGGTTTATGTTGTTCTCAAATTCTCTATCTTAAAAGTCAACTCCAAGACTTTGGGATGGAAATGTCAAATATTCCCATCTTTTATGACAATTCAAGTACCATTGCCATGACAGAAAACCCTATCCAACATTCCAAAACCAAGCACATTGAAGTTAGGCATCACTTCTTAAGAGATCATGTAGAAAAGGGAAATATCAACTTGGCCAAAGTATGCACTGAGGATAAAGTCTCTGATATCCTAACAAAGTCAATGAATGAAAAGAGATTTTAGATGCAAAGAGCAATGTTAGGAATGATTAACTTGCCAAAATAAAGATCTTTATTCATTAAAGGGAAAAACATTACATATGGTTGTTGTCAACATTATGGGGACTGACAGCTAACCTTTTCCTTACACTAAAACCTCCTCTATTCTAAGCCAAACACATTCCCAACAAACACACAAGTCTTTCAAAACAACAAACATACGTCCATTACCAAAAGCTTCTCAAAATCTTCCTCCTTTCACAGCTTTGGCTCTTTCAGACTCTGACAGCTAAGAATTCTCATCTTAACTGTTCTTTGGCAAATCATAAATATCCTCATCCATGAACCCATATTCATTATAAAGAACATCAGGAGCCCTATAAACATTCTCTTTGATCTCCCCATACCTCTCTAACCACACTAGGTGCCTCTGCATGAAGGGATCAATAGCTGATGTTGAAAACTGTAAAGAAGGACACACCCTTCTTGGCCACCATTCTTCCACAGCATTGTAAGGAGGATAATCCCTTAGTGGAGAGACAAAGCTAAAGGTTCCTGATGTATTAGCACTCTCCTAGGCAATGATTGCCTGATCAGATTGAGGACCCACATCTTCTTCCTCATTCATAGCAGCTGGACTCAAACACTTGAGAAACTGTGAGAACAGTCTCATAAATGCCTTTGAAGTAGAACTTTGCACTCCTGCAAAGTTGTCTCTAGTTCCCTCAAGAACTGTTTGACTCAGAGTGAGAGAATCTCTGGTTACAGCTGTGAACTCCTTGACAGCTAAGAACTCTGGTTGACCAATTGGTGTGTCAATCATAATCCTTTCTTTGCTGTCAAGCTTCACTAGCTCTCCTAGTGTATAAACTCTCTCCACCTCTACCCCAACTTGCCTACTTGACTCACCTTTCTTCCCTTTATCAAACAGCTTAACCTTAGCTGTCTGATCATCATGACTCTCACAAACCACCTTCCCTTGTCCCTAGCTACCTCTTCTAATCTGTTTCTCTCACCCTCCAACAAAGCTAGTCTTTCCTCCTCCCAAAACTTCTTTCTCATCTCTCTCTCTCAACTCTTCTTCCTTTTGTGGATCATCAATTGGCAATTGATCCACTTCCTGTTCTAAAGCATTATCTGTTTGAATTTGATATGACCTAAACTCTCTCTCAAACCTTTCCTCCCTTGTTTCCTCAACCCTTGGACTATGAAAAACCAGTTTCTTTGCTGTCTTAGCCATTTTGCTAGGACTGAACATTGAAACCAGTCTTCCCATTTACTTAATGACTGAATTGGATTGTATACACTTACAATATGATATATTTCCTTTTATAGACAAATTCTCTTCAGTCAACATAGTGGCAATCATCATTCAAAATAGGCTTGGCTGGTCATCAAGTCTGACAGCTATGAATTGATGTTCATGCAAAATCGAGGATTATGGGAACTTGCCACTAACATTTGTTCATTTATTGCACTGATAATTCCCTCTGAAAATTCGCCTCTCAGTACGGCCTTTATTCCCATGTTTTATGGGAGTTATAGCACGTAATGAGTGGGGGGACAAAATGCACTATTCATGAACAGTCACTCCATTAAATGCCCATTTTAACCGTTGTAGTAACCCACGTATTAACCGTTAAACTACACAAATTCCCACCTCACTTATCATTTAACCTTGCAAAATTAACCCCTCTTCATTCAAACACTCTTCTTCCTCTCAATTCATTCTTTGATTCCCCCTGTTTTTCGAAAACCCTAACTCTCTGTTCCATTCAACCATGTCTTACCCTGAAGCTCATGGGTATTTCATCAAGCCTGAGTTCTATGAGCATGAGGTTGGAGCTCTTATCAAAGAACTTTTGGAATCCAATCCTCTTTGCAACATGATGGAAGCTCAACCTCCCATTTATGAGAAGTTATGCAGAGAAATTTTTATGAAAGGAGAAAGACAGCCAACTGGAGCAATCAGAATCAACATTGAAGGGACTGAGATCAATGTGACTCCCAAGGCTGTGTCCAAAGTTTACAACATCCCAATCAAGAATGAAGGTCTCAGCAACCTTTGGAATAGAAAAGACAACAACTTGGAACCATTCTACAAAAAATTCTTTGATAAACTAAGCTGCAACTATCAATTGGTTCAGGACAAACCAATCAAAAAGAAAGACCTTGATTTGTTCAAATCAACCCTAATGGATGTTGTCATCAAAGGGTTTGATGGAAAGCAATCATCCTTTGACCAAATCAGTCCAAATGAATGGAAGCAAGCCCTCAGTTTGATGACTAAGGAGATAAACTGGAGTGTTGCATTGCTACATAACTTTCAACTGGCCATATCTCCTTCCCCTTGGAAATTCAAGAAGCAAAACCCAAGGATGAACAATTTCAGATTCATGAGTGGAATCCTTCATCAAAGGAAAGAAAGCACAAGAAGTAATTGAGCAAGTTGCTGAGCAAATAGGTGACAAAGGAAAGCAGATTGCTGAGGAACAACAAGCTGACAGTGAAGAAACCCAATCTGATCCCATCTTCAAAGCTATTGATGAGTATGCTGGTGAAGAGGAAGAAAGCCATGATAGTGAGTATGATGAAAATATAAGAAGGGCTGTTGCTGAGTCTCTGATGGATGTAAGAACAGCTAAGGTTGGACAGTCATCTGGGACAGCTATGGATGCCTCCACTTTGACAGCTAAGGTTTCTTCAGTTTCTGAAATCCCATCTAAGGTAATCTCTACCCCCTCTCATACTCTCAATACATTCTCTAGGAAGAGAAAAATAGACAAAGATGCTCCTCCACCCAAAAAGTTGAAACCAAATACACCTCAACCCTCTTCATCCAAAGACCAATCTAGTTCACCACATGATTTTGTATCTTAAGGCATTCTCAATCTCAATCTTTCCAACATTAGTCCTAATGAGCCTAGTGTTGAAAAAGAAAGGGGGAATAGCCCTGGCTCTGATAAGGATGAGCCTGAGTTAAGGGGGAACAGCAGTCCTCATTCTCCCATTCTGACAGCTCTGCCTTTCTCTGGTCATTCCTCACTAATTCCAAGTCCCTCTGATCCATCTCCCTTTCCTGAAAACATCATTAGAGCCTCTGAAGGACTCTCTTTGATAGGAAGACCTGAATTGCTTCCTGTAGTTGAGGAATACTTAAGATCTTTACTGAGTGAGGATGATGTGCTGAAAGCCTTGGATTTAATCAAAATCAGAGATATGGCTAAGAAAGCTAGCATGCCTGAACCTAAACCTCAATCCAAACCTGTTGAACCTGTTCAAACCCAAGAAACACCTGATCCTACCCCTGATTCTTAAACCCAACCTAAGCCTATTGAACCTGTTCAAACACAAGATTCACCTAACCCTACTCCTGAGTGTGAAACACACCCAACCTGTGAACCTTGGATTTTAGACTGTGATATTGATTTCTCCTTCCCCTCCATCATGACTGCCCACCAAAGATTGAAGGAGATTACCCATTTTCCTGAGATTGCCAATCCTAGCTTAATCCCTAATCCTTGGCTGTTAAGCAAAAATTCCATTATGATTCATGCAAGGAATAGGTGTGGCCTCATTATGTTTGCCCATGAGAAATGGAAAAAGTATAGAATAGCTCTCCCCAACTCTTTCTTTCACAAAGTCCCCAGATTACCAAATTTCATGGACATTGCTACCATCATTGATTGGGAAATGTTGTTCTCCCAACTTCTGTCATCCAACATCAATGAATGCATCTATATGCCCTCACCCCTTGTTTATGCCCTCTGCATTGAATTAGCCAAAGAGATGTACTGGAGAATTTGTCTCAATAAAGCCTCAATCATGGCTGTCATTGCAAAACCAAACCTGACAGCTATGTTTCCCCCTACCTCTTCAGTACCTCCTTCTTTCATCCCCCTAAACACCAGATCACTCCAAGCCAATCTTCCTCCAACCTTTAACCCTTCAACCTATGTGCCTCCATACCATGTAACCATCTCAGATATGCAGAAATTCACTAGGTCAATGATAACCAAAATGAGACATATTTTGGAAGTCTCAACTGGATCCAAGTCTGATAAGAAGGCATCTATAGGGAAAGCTGTTAAGTCTGAGGAAGAAGCTGTCAACCTAGGAAAGAGAGCCTCTGGTGCTGCTCCCAATGTTGTTTTGTCCAGTGATGATGAAGAAGATGCTCCAGTGAAGCAAGTGCAACAGTTTCCAACCTCTACTATTCTCACCTCAGATCCACCTCTTCACAGCTCAACAACTCATCTCTCTGAAGACAAACCCCTTCTTTTCTAACCTATTTGCAGGAACTAGAGGTCAAAGTTCAAAACCAAAGAAGGTTCCCAAATGGGGTAATCTGAGATTAAGAGATGATGAAGAACCTCTATCCAAAGCTGTTCTCAAGGAAAGGCAAGATCAATCCTTCACCTATGATGATGAGATGAGCTGGGAATGGAACATTGAAATGTATTACAGAGGTGTTGAAGAGAAGATGAAAAAGGTGCTGCTAGCAGAAAGAGCTGAGATACTTGAAGCCAGAAGAGAAAGAGATGAATTTTCTGATTAGAAATTTTTTTTTTTTTTGGATAAGTATTTTTGAACCCTACCTTTATTTTCTGCTTTAAAAACAATTGTTATTTTGGATAATGTGTTTGTTTTAAAGCTCTTATGATTGAATCAAGAAGATTATTTTCATCTTCATTGGTATATTCAATTCATGAGTATCTTGCAGGTTATATCTTGTATTAGATATATTACTTTGCCAAAAAGGGGGAAATTGTTAGGACCTAACTATGCAAACCACATAGTTATACAGGTTTTTGACAAAGAAATATATCCTATCTAATGTTATCTGACATCTAAGATAACATTGGATTTTGGACAGCCATGACTCTTCTGCACAACCTTTATATCAACTGGACATCTATGATGAAATGATCAAACACCAAGACAAATCACATAAATTAATGTATTTATGTACAAAGGATCATTACATAATCATCAAACACAAATCCTTGTCTCCTAAACCTGTAAAGTCTAAAGACTTAGCCTGACAGCTAAGGTTCTCAACAGCAGAGGTCTCAACCCTCTGACAGCTATGATCTTCAACATCAACAGCAATGAAGTATTCCTGTGATGATCAAGATGTGCCTTGCCCAGTCTCTCCATACAGATGTTGCCAGCTCATCTCCATGAAGATTACATAAAATGGTTGCAGATTTACAGCCTGTTATTATCCAGTCATCAAAGCTCTAAATGCAAACACTATTCCACCCATCTGCATTTACTCCTTTGTCTCCTCCAACGGCTATATTCCAGCCTATAAAAGGAAACCCTCAAGACTGAAGAAATCAACCCCAACATACACAATCTTTACAACCTCTACTTCAACCTTCCACACCTGCAAACCCTGCAACCAACATTCAAAGCAATCTGAGACACTTATTAGGAAGAGGAAGTTCAAGGAACTTGCCTAACCAATCCTTTGTAAATCTTAAAGGGAACTAGATTTAAGTGGATTGATCTCACTTGTTAAGGTTGACAGTGAGGGTGGACGTAGGAGGAGTGAACTCTGAACCACCTTAAAATTCCTTGTGTTCAATTAGTATTATCACACAACACACACACACACATCCACACACACATACACTAGTCTATATAGTAACCTAATCAATCAATAAAACATTAAAATGAAGTCCTAATATACTTCTAATACCAAAAATACTAACAACATAATATTAAATCCGAAAATGACAATAAAAATAACAATAATAATTAAAATATATTGAGGCCGCTTCCAGACCCGCCGCATTGCCCGGCCGCCCCCGAATCTGCCACACGACCGCTCACCACTGTTGATTGGCATCATTATCCTCAGCTTCAAGAAATTTGTCCTCATATTTGGAATGGTTTGCACTTGAATTTGTAGCAACACAAAGAGAGCATGTAACATGAGTATCCTTCCATCGAGACTTGACATGAAAATAATAAAAACTTTGAATCCTTTGCAAACTCGAAACTTGCTAACTTGAGTAACGACATCCATTCAATCAGTCCAATATCTTAAAATAAACTCATTAATTAACAAGTTTCTTATATAATTTGCAGAAGATATCTTCGTAGGGGGAACATCAAAGGGGTCAACCAATTGATGTGTAACAACTCTCATCGTAGATCTGTGGTTTGTACCATCAACTGTAAACTGTAGAATATATGTAAAAGGCAGGACAATGTCAAACTGACAATTTCCGCAATCACACCTATCGTATATTGGTGGTTTTCACCAATCGATGGAAAGTTCGGTAGTCGCCGATTCGACGAAAGGCCACAAAATATCACCACCATCAGAATCCACCTCCCAGTCTCGCTGTCCGTCACTGCCACAAGGTCTAGGCTGATTCCTCCGAGTCTGTTGATTGAACAAGTCGGTCATCCTGGCCGTTAATTATTCCATCATCAACTCCATACGTTGATCTACGATGGATCTGATGCGTTACTCCAGAACCGCCTCATCTCGCTCGTTGATCTCTTCCACAGTTTGTCTCTTCTGCTCCCGAACCATTCTTCCTGAATCGAACGAAAAGCTCTGATACCAACTGACATAGCAAAAGACTTGATAGATATCAATTACTGTTGTAACGCGCACGTTAGCCGATAATCGATCTTCAACCCACGTTGAATCGCACACGATTGCCGGAAATTGGACGAAAGGAGAACACTCCACTTTTGGATTTAACTGAGTAAACACTCAATTTTCATTAATCCAAAGCTGAAATTCGGAATTACAATTAACCCTAATTATATAGTGACCCTAGGACTTGATAAACAAGTCAAAAACTTCCCAAAATAACCCTAGTCTATATAGTAACCCAATCAATCAATAAAACATTAAAATGACGTCCTAATATACATCTAATACCAAAAATACTAACAACCTAATATTAAATCCGAAAATGACAATAAAAATAACAATAATACTTAAAATATATTGAGGCCGCTTCCAGACCCACCGCATTGCACGGCCGCTCCCGAATCTGCTGCACGGTCGCTCCACCACTGTTGATTTGCATCAAACCTCTAAGGGTTACCTCGAATGGAAATAAGAACTTTTTTATATTTACGAGAATGCAAATAGAAATACAGGAAACAATTCTAGGTCAAAGGAACCATGATTTTCTCTTTTACTTTAAACTAGTGAGTAACCCGTCAGTTCCCGATGGGGGATAAATCATTGAAGTAAAAGTTAAATGTAAATAAAATTCAAAAAATTAATGAGATAATTTTATGTAATATATTACAACTTGTCAAAAACTTTTTTGTACGCAACATTTGTAGTAGTATCATCTGACTGTTCATGACTATTACATATAAGCACTTTAAGTCCTTTCCTTGTAGTTACTCAAGAAAAAGCAACATATAATTGTTCATGACTAAATACTGGTCTTGAAAGAAAAAGGCCAACATGAGCGAGCGACTGACTGTGACTTTTATTTATCGTCATTGCAAAAGAAACGGTCAGTGGGAATTGTCTCCGTTGAAACCTAACCGGGAATTTAGTTGTATCAGAAGGTAATATATATATATATATATATATATATAGGTATATATATATATATTAAAATAACAGTATGTTTTATGTCAAATAATCAAATAATTAATTGTATAAATGTATAATTATATACTAACAAAATTGATTTGCGTACCTAGATTTGTAACGATCAATCTTGTACCGTTACACAATTCTGAAGCTTGATCTATATTTCGTAACAACATGACGATACATCCAATCTTTAGCTTCAGTATGTGATTAGGTATTCCAGAGCACTTGGCGATGTTTAGAAATTCAGTTGAAAATATATCTTCGGCTGATTGGTTAAATTCCTCGTCTTTGCATATGGCGTCAGAACTCATGTATTCCACTAATTTTTCAGGAAAGAGCGACATAACATACTCATTAATATTGTCAACAATCTCATTTGTTTGTGCAAGCATAGCCCGATTCTGGAAAAATACATAAACATCTTTATTCTGCATTAAGTTTGGGTATATGCAATCCACGATAGCTGAGATGGTATTGACAGAATCTCTTAACAATATGTCATCTGGTATTTTGATTTCAACTTCACCATGGTTCTTATCACCTGCAGTAATAACCAACATATAATAAATAAATATTAGTAAAAATATAAACTTAAAAGGAAGTAAAAATCAATATTAAAATTGAGAGAAGACCGAAAAATTATGAAGAAGTTTTTACTAATATTAAGACGGATATAGTACATAAATTGCAACAAATGTATTAAGACTTTTGAGACAGAGGTAGTAATAACAAACAGATAAAATATGTATCTATATCTTAAAAGCAGTTGTTACTTATCACCTACAGTCACATCACCAACGGATAATAACCAATTTGCAAACGACCTGATATCCTCAACATCCAAAGAAGACGAACCACCCTACATAAAATATTATATTTTAGTCTTTAATAACTTTTAAAATATAGATACGTATCAATAATGTTAAACGAAATGTATTTGAAAATCACCTGCAGTAATAACCAACATATAATAAATAAATATTAGTAAAAATAGAACTTAGAAGGAAGTAAAAATCAATATTAAAATTGAGAGAAGACCGGAAAATTATGAAGCAGTTTTTACTAATATTAAGACGGATATGTACATAAATTGCAACAAAGGTAGTAAGGCTTTTGAGACAGAGGTAGTAATAACCAATTGATAAAATACGCATCTATATCTTAAAAGTAGTTGTTACTTATCACCTACAGTCCCATCACCAACGGATAATAACCAATTTGCAAACGACCTGATATCCTCAACATTCGAAGAAGATGAACCACCCTACATAAAATATTATATTTTAGTCTTATTATAACTTTTAAAATATAGATACATATACATAATGTTAAATAAAATGTATTTGAAAATCACCTGTAATCTCATATTTTGTGTTAACCTTAGAATGAATTGAATAATATTTTTCTATAATATACTCCCTCCATCCCGCATAAGGTTTCTATTTGTGTTTCAGCACGGGAATTAAGGAAAAGTGTAATTATCTCAGTGTTGTGAGTATGAAAAGTGAGGTGGGAGAGAGAATGAGTGCGAGGAATAGTAAATTAAATGGTGTGGGAGTATAAAGTAAAGTAGGAGAGAAAATGAGTTGGAGGAATATTAATTTTTTTTTTACCATTTTAGGAAATAGAATCTTACATGGGACGCCCAAAATGGCTAAATAGCAACCTTTTGCGGGGTGGAGGGAGTATTATATAGATGACAAAAGTTTATTAATACTGTATTATAAAAAATTATTCATAATTATTTAAAGTCAAAATAAGATACTTAACTTAAATTAAATTTGAATGATTATGTGATAGAGCAATTATATCCGATTGTGACATGTTATACCATTATCCCTATTATCATCACATAGTATATTCTTAGTGTGAATTGAATTCAATTGATTATTGAAATTAAATTAGTATTGATTAATAATTAAATCTGATTTAGAGGTAGGTTGTAGATTATATGGAGTTTTGAACATTTTAAATCATGATATGATTTACGAATTACATCAAATCAATACAGTTCCTTAAAGGTAATAAATTGAGATTTAATTTACCAATTCAAGTTCAAAATAATTTTATGATAAAACCTATATTTCTCTAAATTTTAATTAAAATAATTGTAAATAAAATAATCTTGAACCTGTTATGATATGTATGGCTTTACAAAGAAGTGAATTTATAAATTTTATATTAATAAAATAAAATTATAGAATATATTTATATTTCAAATGTGAAATTTAACCAAATGTGAAATGACAATGAGATAAAAAGACAACACATAATATGAAATGAAAAAAAGTAAATATCAAATTTAACCAAATAGATAATTAAACATTGTTTAACCAAATCCATGTCTAACAAAATAAGAACCAAAAATCCAACCATATTGTTAAACCAATTGAAATAATCTAAAAAATCGTAATTCAAAACTTGAAAAATCCAATGTTGTACGAAAGATGCTACTCCTCTTGCTTAATTTATATTCATTTTAACTTTTGTAATTGACAACTGGGCATCCTGAATATCAGTTGCTTTATCAAGCTTACGCTTCTTTGGAGTATTGTCTTCGGCACTATCACCAACAACTTCAATTAAAACAGTTTCATTTGCGTTTATTACTTTAAGCTTGGAAACAACCTCCTGCATAAGAAAGAAATAAAATATAAATAGTGATATAGTCTCCTTTAAATTATAACATAATAGTGAAGATGTTTTCCAAAATAACGGTAAATTAAAGAATTAAACGGTGTTTTTGCTTACATCTTTATTTATCAAGGCACCATACTATACTGAGAGATTATCGAGGCATCATTTGTTATCTTTTTAAACTGTGAAGCTGCGATTGTTATCGGGCTTCTCCTGTGTTGTTTTGTTAAAATCAACTTTGAATATGCATTCCATATCCAACAAAGGGCTTAAACCTTTGGGCAAACTACCCTGTTTACGTAAAAATGTTAGATAATATTTACTACCAATTGTCTATAAATTGAAAAAAATAAAAGTGAATACCTCTTTCACATTTGATAAAATATTTTTAGCTGACTCATTAAGCAGGTATTTGGCTGCACTATCAAATAACATGAAATGAGCTAGGCATTATCATCATCCATCACCTCAATCCTGATTTTGAACCTAATTAAAAAAAATATCAATTGATCACACAATTTATAACTTGTTGCGCTATGAAAAGATGAATCAAAATAATAATTCATACCTTGGAATTACACTTTCATTATCCTTTTGACACTTTTCACAAAACTTAGAACCCTTATTTAGTCCCTTTGTACAATTATACTTGTCACAACCTTCGTAGTACCATCCATTCTCAAGGTCAATATCAGTTATTGTAGCCAAGATACTTTTTACCCCAAACTGGTCACAAAAATATTAACATATTGGTTAGAATGGACTTTAAAATCTTTAAATTTATTTATATAATAATGCGGCTTAGTGAATGAAGTGTATAATGAATTTTATGATATACCTCATTACTGCTGAGTAAGTCACTAACAACCATGATATCAGTTGTTTTTAACCAATCATCACCACTGCTATTCTGACTAAAATTTGTTATAAGACTTCTGCTGCACTAATTGTCGGACGCTCAGGGCCACGCCTAATAATATTTAGGTAATATGATTAATTATAGTAATTATGTAGCTACTATTTTCTATATTCAAAATCATATAATTTGCTTAATGTATATTTCACTAACCTTTGGAGGAAATCTTTTACTGAAGGAAATGGTGGATTAATGAACATCTTAGTCCAATTCTTCATTGTACCAACGCGTAGTTGATCTAACAAAATGAAATTTACATTATTAAATGATACTAAGGTAAAGATAATATCATAAATCTTTACTAAAATTTAGAAAATACTAACCTTCAAACATAGACACTTGAACCATTTGTAGTATCAAAATTACCGGTTCGTCAACAAAATCATCTCTACCATTGATGAATTTTTTCATATCTTCAGCATGATTGTCCCATAAAACCGCAGTTAATGCATTTCCTGTGCAATTTGATATGAATTTTGTTAATTAATACGATTAAAAACGTATTGTAAAATAATCATATTAAAGTCAATTTATACCTACTTTGTATCAATCAGCTCGACGTCGAGCAACTTAGCATTACGCGATTGAATGAACTGAGCTTCGCCCAGGGGCAAAATCACTTTACCAATGACATCTAAAAAACCATAGGAAAATACATTATTTCACAAATTTTAGACAAATGATGGATAACATTGCATTCAACATCAATTACAACTAACAATACTAATAAATACTAATACTTACCCAACATCCAATCCTCAGTTGGGATTGGAATTCCACCTTTTACAATATTCTCAAAAGAAGATAACTGAAGACCATGATCAGAAATAGAGACGGGAGTATCGATAGTGGATACTTTGGTCACAAAGGAAAAGACCAACTTTGATTAATGGTTAATCCTGGTCTTCTACCATTGTTGTATTTAATTCTTTATTACAACAAAATTAGTAATCTTAACAATTCCACATTCGGTAAACATATCCTTTAAGTTTTCAGCAATTTTTTGTGGATAAACACTTGAATCTTAGATCCCATTTTTTTGGATCATAGATTCAAAAAATGTATTAGTAATAAAATAAATCTCATTATAAATCTATTATTCCAACAAATTAAAAGAATGATAACAAATATTTTAATTTAAAGCGTATTTGATAACTAACCTGAGAGTCAAGGCATATCATATCAAAAGAAGTCATTCCTTCTTTATCAATGTGCTTTATTAATCTCAAGATCCGCACAACAATGCTACATTGTTTAGTAGCTCCCTCAATATCGCGAATAGCTATCTCTTGCCCACGTTTTGCCATATTGCCATATCAAAAGAAGTCATTCCTTCTTTATCAATGTGCTTTATTAATCTCAAGATCCGCACAACAATGCTACATTGTTTAGTAGCTCCCTCAATATCGCGAATAGCTATCTCTTGCCCACGTTTTGCCATATTGCCTTGTTTTTTTTATAAATTGTAAAATACGTGAGTTAGTTTATATAAGGTGTTATTTTCATAGTTGTTTTATATAATACAAGTATAATACGTGAGTTAGCGTTAATTTGAAAGAAACTCGCGTACGCCGTAATTTGAAAGAAACTCGCAACAAAAATTTATTTTTTATTTCCTACTCCAATACTCTTTTTTATACTTTAGTTTCCATATTCACAACATCTGCTCCACTATCAATATTATACATATATATATATAGTTATATATTTTTATTTCTCGTGTATTCAATTAGTAGCCTTTATTATGAGTTGGATGGAGTATATACTATTATAAAAAAACATTGGAATCTTAGTGAAATAAAAGAATTCTCGCCCTCGTTAATTTATACGCTTAATGATAATAGTTTTTCCATCTTTTCAATAAATATATTATCGTGACAAAGTGTCATTAAATCTTAAATATTAAATAAAATATATTAAAAGATTGAGTTTCATCAATATGACAGAGGGAGTATTATCTTGACGGAGTGGACCTATAATTTTAAAAATCAACCCCTATAAATTTTAAAAGTTACTATTTGAATTTCAAATGGATGATTGTGATTGGTGGATGATGGAAAGATTGGCCAATGATATTGTGCCACTTGGAGTTTTCTAGGAGCTTGAAAAACTTTTCTTCTCAATTTTACATTAAAGGCACAAACCATTAAACTCTATAAACAAAAATCTAACTACATATTAAAAAATAAGAGCAGTTGTGATTTTATTAAGGACAAATTAACTCAAACTAAGCACAAAACCAAATGAATTCTATTTATTCTGTTTTATTTATTAAATTGGAACATTTAAAGTGAAATGCAATTCAATTTCACAAATCTGTCCATTTTCACATACCAAACATCAAATTAACTCGAATTCTCACTAAGTAATCTCACATACGAATCAAATAAACCTAATAAAAACTGAACGCGCATTCCAAAAAGCTCAATTCCGCAAACACGGATCAACAGTTAAACATGAAGGAAAAGAAAAACACATGCACAACGGAAAAATGAAAGAAAACGGACGGGAAAACGGAACAAACCTGATGAAACGATAGATTGGAAGCGAAACCACCGACGAGTTGAGTAACACGGTCTATAGAAATTCGCGAGGCATTATCGAGGTTATCAACGACCGGGAAAAAGATGAGACTTCATATAATTGAGAATATAATATTATCGGATGCTAATATCTTAGTGGCTTAAATTATCTCTTAAAATTTAATATATATTCAAAGTTAATTTTGGAATGAAAAATAGAAGGAGAGGAGAGGAGGGTATGATTTCATTAGTTACATAATTTATTTAATGGATGGGTTACTCAGGTTTTTCATGTAATTACATTATGTAGAATGTCTTTCCCAATTATCACTACATAATTGCTAAAATCTAGGGAGAAACGCGTTTCTCCATAAGTTATGGAAAAACGGGTCTCGACTTGTCGCGTGACAATGAACTGGATATCCAGAACCTTATGAAAGTGATATCCAGAAACCATCAAGTGAATATCCAGAAACCTTCAAAATGTTTCTGGATATTCATTTGATGGTTTCTGGATATACATTTGAAGGTTTCTGGATATCCAGAAACCTTCAATAGCAATTTCTGGATATGCCCTAACACATTTCTGGATATGCACCTAACAGTTCTCGGATATGCACAGTTTCTGGATATACATTTCACATACTTCTGGATATGCACCTAACAGTTTCTGGATATCAAATCCAAAGCTTCTGGATATCCAGAAGCTTTGGTCTTGGCCTTGGTGTTTTTTTTTTCTGGATATCAAATGCAAAGCTTCTGGCTATTAAAAACACGTTTCTCCATAGTTATGGAGAAACACGTTTCTAGCATACCTACTCTACATAATTACATGAATTATTACTATTATTATTTATCTCTAAATATCTCAATCATAGATTTGATTTGATTAGCAATTTATCATTTATATCTCGACTAAAAATTATCATGTATCCTTTTTAGTTCTAGAATTATCTTTTTAAATTGGTGGATAATTGAAAGATTGGCCAATGATATTGTGCCACTTGAAGTTTTCTAGGAGCTTGAAAAACTTTTGCTATTATATATAAAATCATAAAAAAAAACTAGCTAAGTGAATCTCCTCTCTTTAATCTTAATGTAGTTAATATATATGCATTTAGAAAGTACTCATACTTCTAAAAAAAATCATTTTGCTGCATAAAAATTGGAGTTTGGAATTTTTCCATACTAGTAAAAGAAATCAACGCTTGTTTGTCCGGTAACTAAAGATATGTGGTCTAAATCAACTTATAGATTTTTTTTAATTTGTGAATGGGTATAAAGTCAAGTTTGTGATTGCCATTGTATTCATTGTATCTTACGAATACACCATTAAACATATGTTTGTTCAAATAATATTTCCAATAAATTTATCATTAATAATGTCGTATCGTTTTTAGAGCGAATTACTACAGGAAAAAAAACTAACGTATACCAATCAATCTTATGCCTTTGCATAACAGGATATGTTTGTTTATATAAATATATATATATATATATATATATATATATATATATATATAAGAAGATTTCCTTCAAATGGAATGTTATTCATACCACATAATTTGTAAAGAAATTGTAGAGAAATGAGATACATTGAACACAACCAATTTGAAGCTATTTAGATTGTACATTTTCTATGAAAAATGATGAAAATTCTTTGTCGTCGCTATCTATGAAATCATGACAATTCTTTGTAAGGTATTTTTGGTTTTTGGCTTTATCTTTGGTTTGAGCTAGCTATATAACCTGTAATATTATGCTGGGCTGCAGATGGTACCATACTATATTCGATGTATTTGACGTATTTAAGTAGCATTTGACAATAATGTCATTTGTGTCATGGACAATCATAACTGTCACGAAGGTTTCAATATAAAAACTATAATTTTCTAATGAAGCAAATTGACTATCAACAACTTGAAGTGTGCGGAGTAGAATGATTGTATAGACATTAATGGTCAAAACTCAAATGCATAATTTTATGGTTCTAATACATTTATTATTTCTTACTTAGATGTTTGTAAAATTAAAGTCCAAAAGGTATTTAATTTGGTCCTTGGTAGAAATCATCCTTCAAAATTAATGTGCTAGAACTGATCAATGGTAATGTACAGGATCATGGTAAGCTTATTTGATAAATTCTAAATTTTGGTAATGTAATTTGCTTGACTAATACTACATCTACGGAGTTTTCATCATTTTTTAAAGGCCTAACTGCAACCTCTAGGGGATACCTCGAATGGAAATAAGAACTTTTTTTATATTTTCGAGAATGCAAATAGAAATACAGGAAACAATTCTAGGTCAAAGAAGCATGATTTTCTCTTTCACTTTAAATATCATAAAAAAAACTAGCTAAGTGAATCTCCTCTCTTTAACCTTAGTGTAGTTAATATATACTCCCTCCGTCCCATGATAATATATAAACTTTCCTTTTTGGGCGTCCCACAATAATATATAACTTTCCTAAAATGGAAAAGAATCTTTACTATTCCCTCCACTCATTCTCTCTCCTACATTATTTTAATACTCACATCACCATTATAATTTACTATTCTCTCCACTCATTCTCTCTCCTATTTTAATTTCACACTCACAACACTTTCAATATAATAATTCCTCCTTAATTTCCATGAAAAACTCAAAAGTCTATAAATATATGGAACGGAGGGAGTATGCATTTAGAAAGTACTCATACTTCTAAAAAAAATCCTTTTGCTGCATAAAAATTGGAGTTTAGAATTTTTCCATACTAGTAAAAAAATCAACGCTTGTTTATCCGGTAACTAAAGATATGTGGTCTAAATCAACTTATAGAATTTTTTTAGTTTGTGAATGGGTATAAAGTCAAGTTTGTGATTGCCATTGTATTCATGGCATTCATCAAATGACACACGGTACACACGTTAAATTCCTTTCATGAGATGCCATGAACACGAACAATTTGTAGTGAATTGTTAAACTCCAATTTTAACTGAATTGATATTGTGCAACATCAATTTATGTAAGACCTTTTATAGAAGGTGTTGAAAACTATCTACAAGCTGGTCGTTGTCCGTGGAATATCATCAAATGTTATACTCTTTTATGCTACAACATTTCACGATATTCCTTGAACAAGACCACATTGTTTTGGTTTGTAATACTACAAAAATAATAGAGATTGTGGGTGATATGGTTTTGCTAAAGGACTATTTTATAGGTTTTGTCATGTGATATAACGATTCTCTAACAAACTTTAAACGCATGATAATTAAATTTTTCGCAATTTAAGATATGTAACTAATTTTGAGTGATCTCTATTATATTTGGTAATACACCAATTATGAGTTACCAACTTTTATGGAATATTAGTAACCTAAAATTTTATCTTTACTGTAATGTGCTGTAAGAAAGAAATTTAATTAATTCCCTTTTTTTTTTTGAAATATATATATGTTGAAGCGTACATTCAATGAGTTCACAAATATGGTTAACAAAAGTTTGACTTAATATCGGTGCCAATATTTAGAGCATATTAGAGCAAGGAGGCAAAAGAATTTTATTTACAATGGAAATTGTTTGTGTCATTTTTCAAGAGCATGTGCAAAAAAGTTGTAGAATAATATATATTTAAAATGGTTCAAAGGAAAATTATATTACATCCACCTTTAATTTCAGTTTTTTTATACATAACATATAGTAATACATTATTTGCCACGTCTTAACTGTCCTTGGAATTTAGAATACTAGTTATGACGAACATTGTAAAATAACAACAAATAGTATAGAAGTTAATTTAAAAATAATGATATTCGGTGTAAGTTGTCACTATCAATGTTGATGTAAAGTAAATAAAGAGTGAAAATATATTTTGAAGTTCCTAGGTGTAGTTAGTTGAGTTAGATCAAGGTGTGTAGAGGGGATTAAATTTTATCTTAGATATTGATATTTAAATTATTTTATAGAATGTAATGATGTCGTCGCTATCTATGAAATCATGACAATTCTTTGTAAGGTATATTTTGTTTTTTACTTTAACTTTGGTTTGAGCTAGCTATATAACCTGTAATATTATGCTGGGCTACAGACGGTACCATACTATATTCGATGTATTTGACGTATTTAAGTAGCATTTGACAATAATGTCATTTGTGTCATGGACAATCATAATGGTCACGATGGTTTCAATATAAAAACTATAATTTTCTAGTGAAGCGAATTGACTATCAACAACTTGAAGTGTGCGGATTAGAATGATTGTATAGACATTAATGGTCAAAAGTCAAATGCATAATTTTATGGTTCTAATACATTTGTTATTTCTTACGTAGATGTTTGTAAAATTAAAGTCCAAAAAGGTATTTAATTCGGTCCTTGGTAGAAATCATCCTTCAAAATTAATGTGCTAGAACTGATCAATGGTATTGTACAGGATCATGGAAAGCTTATTTGATAAATTCTAAATTTTGGTAATGTAATTTGCTTGACTAATACTATATCTACGGAGTTTTCATCATTTTTTAAAGGCCTAACTGCAACCTCTAGGGGATACCTCGAATGGAAATAAGAACTTTTTTTATATTTTCGAGAATGCAAATAGAAATACAGGAAACAATTCTAGGTCAAAGGAGCCATGATTTTCTCTTTTACTTTAAATATCATAAAAAAACTAGCTTAGTGAATCTCCTCTCTTTAACCTTAGTGTAGTTAATATTTATGCATTTAGAAAGTACTCATACTTCTAAAAAAAATCCTTTTGCTGGATAAAAATTGGAGTTTAGAATTTTTCCATACTAGTAAAAGAAATCAACGCTTGTTTGTCCGGTAACTTAAGATATGTGGTCTAAATCAACTTATAGATTTTTTTTAATTTGTGAATGGGTATAAAGTCAAGTTTGTGATTGCCATTGTATTCATTATATCTTACGAATACACCATTCAATATATATTTGTTCAAATAATGTTTCCAATAAATTTATCATTAATAATGTCGTAACGTTTTTAGAGCGAATTACAACTGGAAAAAAAAACTAACGTATACCAATCAATTTTAGGCCTTTGCATAACAGGATATGCTTGTTTATATATATGTATATATATAACTCACATCATTTTTCTATATAATTGAAAGAAGATTTCCTTCAAATGGAATGTTATTCATGCCACATAATTTGTAAAGAAATTGTAGAGAAATGAGATACATTGAACATGACCAATTTGAAGCTATTTAGATTGTACATTTTCTATGAAAAATGATGAAAATTCTTTACAAACTGTTCGTTGTTCATGGCATTTCATCAAATGATGCACAGTACACGTGTTAAATCCCTTTCATGAGATGCCATGAACACGGACAATTTGTAGTGAATTGTTAAACTCCAATTTGAACTGAATTGATATTGTACAACATCAATTTATGTAAGACTTTTTATAGAATCGGTTGAAAACTATCTATGTAACACCCCTAATTTTCCATACATAAATGAGCATTCAATGGCAATAAATAATACTTCAAAATATTAGGGTTTCCACCCACAAAACCCTATTACATCATAATTGTCATTAAATAACATAAATAACCTAATAAATGCGGAAGCGTAAATAAATACTTAATGTCTCAGCTAGTAAACCACACCAGCCATTAATGTACTTACAACCAAATGAAATAGAATAATTATTCAATAACCCTAATTATTCTCCAAGCGTCGCCCTTCTCGCAACCAATCTGATTCCCTTCTACTTAGAACCTGGAAAGAAAAATTTAATGGAGAAAGGGTGAGTGAACGAATGCTCAGTAAGTTCATACGAAGTCTCTTCGGGTACTAAGAAGAGACGACCAGAATGTACACTTCAATAACAAAATATAAGGATAGGTTAATTTAACTTTATAATGGACTGCGTTACAATACAGTCAAGACAACATTTAAGATTATCTTCAAAGGATTATGGCACTACGATTCAAAGGGATTCACACAATTTCCGTCAATTCCAACGTACATTAAAACCTCAATGCCAAATGTACAATTTAATACACCTAGCTTCATCAAGCCATTAGTGTGGGTCGAAACATAAATGGTATCCACACATATATGCTCGGGGTCTAGAATTGCCCTTGTAATCAGGCAATTCCTGAGAGAAGGCATGTGATCACTCATGCAATACCTAATAAGAACAAGTCTTTTTCTAACTAGACAAGTTCTAACAATGCCTTTTCTAACTGGGCATGTCTAACCTAAGCAAGTAAGTCGTTTAACAGACAAGCTAGGATTAAGAAGCATACACAGGTACAAGTATGCATATAACAAGTTTCAAGCTTTAGATATTCAGTGAACATCAATATCATCACTAAATATGGACATTTCCAAATAACGTTCAATAACGCGGATTATTTCCAAATACTATCATGCCATTTGATAGTTTAATTTTATCAAGAAAATATAGGAATTTCAAAGATAAGAATTCGATTACAGTAAAGGAACGTAATCCCTTACCTTGGCTTCGCTTAGCTTCTAGGATTCCCTTGCACATATCTACAAACATATAAGAATGACTTAGTTTCAGTAGAGACTTACTTCCTAAGTATCTACTTTTAACTTCTCCTTCCTTGGTTTCACTTTACTTAATTAACATATGAGTTACTTTTCGGCTCAACTTTAAATGTTGGTTTACTTCTTATTCATAACCTTTCTTTATTTAGAATTCCTACTTAAGCCCTTCTACTTTTGGCTAATTATTAATAGGTCCACCATCTTTTAGGTATTTACAAAATGACCCTTTGACTTTCAAGGATTTATGAATAGGTCCCTCAACTTTTGAATAATTACAAAATAGTGCTTCAACTTTTAATTAATTACAGAATAGTCCTTCAACTTTTAATTAATTACAAAATAGTCCTTCAACTTGTAATTAATTACAGAATAGTCTCTCAACTTTTAATTAATTACAGAATAGTCCCTCAACTTTTAATTAATTACAGTTTGGTCCTTCTGTAGTTTTGGACTTTGCAGTTTAGTCCTTCAGTTAAGTTTTCCAGCTAGTTCTTGACTGTAATATCAGAAATATAACGGTTTCAGCCTATAACTATTCAGTTTAGTCCTTCTTCAGTTTGAAAACTAACTTGGCATCTTAGAATTGGCCAAAACTCTAACAATTCAACCCAAAAACATAATCAATCATCATAAGGCCATTCGGCCGAACCATCTTATACCTAAAAATATTATTTTTGTTCCACCTTTTCCTGCAAGAACATTGACATATTATTTTAATTCAAACCTAAAACCATAATTAAGGATTTTTACATATTAATGATTCATATTTCATATTATTATTATTCATGATTTAAGATTCATCATTAGGTTATACTCCTAATCATCCAACACTAAATTTTCCAATATTATAATCATCAAATCAATTATCACTACAAGAAATATGTCTTTTAGAGACACTTTGCTTGGGACAGAAATTAACAATAGTCTCTGTTTATACAAATTTGAAACGGCAATTCTATAATGCTCTCTCTTTTGAGACATCAATTCTCTAATAGTCCCTAATTTGGGACAGCATTTTCTAATGGTCCCTGTTTTAACATGTAATATTTATGTCAGGGACGGTAATTGCCGTCTCTAAAACATTTATGACACCCACTTATTGAGACCCCTATTTGTCCCTGTTTTATCCTAATTCAAACAGGGACGGTACTAGATCCTATTTTAGGCAACTTAATGAGACCCTTTCCCGTCTCAATAAATATGATTTTTAGTAGTGTATAAAACCTCAAGAACAATTATTCATAATCTCTAATCAACTCTAACTTTCAAATAATCATAGAAAATTCAATATTTAACCAAATTGAATGAAACAAATTTTGGATAGTGGGGAATTACATTACCTTGAATCAAAGACGATCTTTGAAAGAAGAAAAATTTGAAAACCCTAGTTTTCTCCCTCCTCCTTCTCGACAGCTGCCCCTAGGTAGTTAGGGTTTTAATTTTTTTTCTTTTGTAAATTATGAGGGTTATGGGAAAATTAGGAAGGGTTTTAGTTATTTATATTTTGGGTATTATCCTCCTTGGGCCACTTAACTTCACAAGCCCACATACTTAGCCCAACTTGATTAAATACTCCAACTCATTTAATTAATTCCAATAATGGCCCAATTATTAAATAATTGTAATTTATTTAATTATTTTCAAAAAAAAATAATTAAATTAAAAGTTTAAAATTTTCGGGTTCTTACATTCTTACCCCCTTAAAAGAATTTTGTCCCAATACTTAACGTACCTTAGTTTGAAACAGGTCGGGATACAATTCACGCATCTCGCTCTCTAGTTCCCATGTTGCTTCCCTTTCGGTATGGTTGCTCCACTGTATTTTCACATAGGGAATCAATCGCTTTCTCACATTCTCGTCTTTTCTGTCGACGATCTTGATCGGCTTTTCATCATAAGTCAAATCAGCCTGGACTCTTAGTTGTTTGTACTCGATAACGTGACTCGGATCGTGAATATACTTCCTTAGCATAGAGACATGGAACACATTATGTACTCCCGCTAATACCGGTGGTAGTGCCAATCTATAGGCCACTTCCCCAATCTTATCAAGGATCTCGAACGGTCCAACATATCGCGGACTTAACTTTCCCTTGATTCCGAACCTCATGACTCCCTTTGTTGGCGAGATCTTTAAAAACACTCGATCACCAAACTGAAACTCTAACTCCTGTCTTCGATTGTCTGCGTAGGATTTCTGCCTACTTTGCGCAGTTTGTAGCCACTTACGGACCTATTGTACTTTATCTCAAGTGACTTGTACTAATTCTGGTCCACTTAAATTTCTCTCACCAACCTCATCCCAACAAGCTGGCAACCTACATTTCCTTCCATACAGTGCTTCGTACGGAGCCATTCCGATGCTTGCATGAAAACTGTTGTTGCACACAAATTCCACTAACGGTAAGTGTTCATCCCACGAGCCTAGCCAATCTAACGATGTAGTCCTCAACATATCCTCTAATGTCTGGATGGTCCTTTCTGACTTCCCATCTGTTTGTGGGTGAAACGCCGTACTCATCGTTAGTTCTGTCCCAAGTGCCCCTTGTAGGCTGTTCCAAAACTTCGAGGTAAATCGCGCATCTCTATCGGACACTATTGAGACTGGTATTCCATGTAACCTCACTATCTCATCAATGTACAACTTGGCCAGCTTTTCTAACGGATCAGTCTTCCTGATTGCTAGAAAGTGTGCCGACTTTGTAAATCTATCTACAATAACCCATATAGCATCTTGCCTCCCTTGTGTTTTCGGTAAACCACTCACAAAGTCCATAGCAATGTTCTCCCACTTCCACTCTGGAATTGGTAATGACTGTAGTAAGCCTGCCGGTTTCTGATGTTCACTTTTCACTTGCTGATAGGTCAAACATCATGCTACATATTCTGCCACATCATTCTTCATGTTATTCCACCAGAACGATCCTCTCAAGTCTCTATACATCTTAGTACTTCCCGGATGTACGGAGAACTTTGAGCAGTGAGCTTCCCTCAATATTTCCCTCTTAATCTCATCCTTGTTTGGCACCCATATTCTCTGCTGGTATCTCAGGATTCCATCTTCACCCACACAAATATCTTTTCCTTTCCCTTTTCCAACTAGAGCCTCTCTTTCCCCATCCAACTCTTGTGCTTCTTTTATCCTTTCCAACAGCGTAGGTTATAGGGTTAATTGAGCTAGATATCCACTAACTCTCACTCTAAGACTCACATCTTTCACATCTTCCCATGCTCTTACCCCCTTAGAGATCAACGTTGCTAATATTCCGTGGTTCTTCCTACTCAACGCATTGGCCACCTTATTAGCTTTCCCAGGATGGTACAAAATCTCACAGTCATAATCTTTTAGTAACTCTAACCACCTCCTTTGTCTCATATTAAGTTCTTTCTGAGTAAAGATATACTTAAGACTTTTATGGTCAGTAAAAATTTGGCGCTTCATGCCATACAAGTAGTGTCTCCAAATCTTTAGTGCAAATACTACTGCAGCTAACTCCAAATCATGTGTAGGGTAGTTCCTCTCATGTACCTTCCATTGTCTAGATACATATGCTATCACCTTCTCATTTTGCATCAGGACACAACCTAATCCATTCAATGAAGTATCGCTGTTAATAACAAACCCTTCAGTTCCTGTCGGTAACGCCAATACCGATACAGTCACTAGTCCATTCTTCAACTCTTGAAAACTTTTCTCACCCTCCTCCGACCAAATGAACTTTGCTGCCTTTAGAGTCAACTTTGTCAATGGTCCAGATAACTTAGAGAATCCCTCTACGAATCTCCTATAGTAACCTGCTAAACCCAGAAAACTTCTTATCTCGGTCACTGTAGTCGGTCTTTCCCAATCCATTATCGCCTCTATCTTGGTTGGATCTATAGAAATTCCATCCTTAGACACCACGTGTCCTAACAATGCCACCTTCTCTAACCAAAATTCACACTTCTTAAACTTGGCGTATAACTTCAGTCTCCTCAAGATTTCTAGTACTAACTTCAAATGTTCTGCATGTTCTTCTTTTGTTTTAGAGTACACCCAAATATCATAAATAAATACTATCACACACCTATCTAGGTACTCTTGAAATATCCTATTCATCAATTCCATTAATGCAGCTAGTGCATTAGTCAGACCAAACGGCATAACCACAAACTCGTAATGCCCATATCGTGTTCTGAATGCTGTCTTTGCCACATCTTCATCCTTCACTCTCAACTGATGGTAACCAGACCTAAGATCTACCTTCGAAAAGTAGCAAGCCCCCTTCAGTTGATCGAACAAATCATCAATCCTCGGTAAGGGATACTAATTCCTTACCGTCACTTTATTCAATTCCCTACACTACAAGAAAACAGACAAATACCGACGGAAATTAGCGACGGAAATAAATCAGTCGCTAATACCGACGGATTAGCGATGAAATAGCAACGACCTAGAGTGAAAAACAAAAAACGAAATTAGGACGAGATTACCGATGGATTTAGTCACGGATTTGCCGACGAATTCCATTTCGTCTCTAATCCGTCACCATTTTGGCGCCAAAAATTTGCGCATTTTTTTACCGACGGATTTATGACGGAATGGTGACGGATATTTTTACCGACGGATTTGATATTTTTACCGACGGATTTGAGTCGTTGCTAAATTATTTAAAATAATTATTAAATTTATATTTTAGGTTAGCGACGGATTAGTGACGGATTTAATTACCGACGGATTAAAATCCGTCGGTAAATTTATTGCATATTATTACCGACGGATTTGGGTCGTTGCTAAATTATTTAAAATAATTATTAATTTATATTTTAGATTAGCGACAGATTAGTGACGGAATTAATTACCGACGGATTAAAATCCGTTGGTAAATTAATTACATATTATTACCGACGAATTTGAGTCGTTGCTAAATTATTTAAAATAATTATTAAATTTATATTTTAGGTTAGCGATGGATTAGTGACGGATTTAATTACCGACGGATTAAAATCCGTCGGTAAATTAATTACATATTATTATCGACGGATTTGAGTCGTTGCTAAATTATTTAAAATAATTATTAAATTTATATTTTAGGTTAGCGACGGATTAGTGACGAATTTAATTACGGACGGATTATAATAGAAGAGGGACGGACAATAGCATATATACTTTTTTTAATTTTTTTATATATTTTTTTTTGGATAAATAAAACTATTTGAGATGTTGGTTAGTAGTGATTTTTTTTATAAAAAGTTATATAAAAAAGTAAAGAATTTTTAAATAAATGAAAGTATATAATAGAAAAAAGAGAGACGGACAATATCATTTACTTTTTTTATTTAATTTTTTATTTCTTGTTTGGATAAATAAAACTATTTGAGATGTTAGTTAGTAATGAAAATTTTAAAAAAAAGTTATATAAAAAAGGTTAAGAATTTTAATGAAATGAAAGTATATAATAGAAAAAAGAGAGACGGACAATAGCATTTAATTTTTGGATTATTTTTAATTTTTTTTTGGAAAAATAAAACTATTTGAGATGTTGTTTAGTAGCGAATTTTTTTTAAAAAAAATTTATATAAAAAAAGTTAAGAATTTTAAAAGAAATAAAAGTATATAATAGAAGAGGGACAGACAATAACATATACTCCCTCCGTCCCACCTTAGTGTAGACTTCTTTCCTTTTTCGTCCGTCCCACCTTAGTGTAGACTGCCAAAATTAGAAAGTTTTTTATTATATTTTATTTTCCCTACCCCACCCACTCATTCTCTCTCTTCATTTTTCACCATACAATTTATTCAACCAACCTACTATTCACTCCACTCATTCTCTCTCTTCATTTTCTACCACACATTTTCATTATCTTAATAATATTCCTTAGTTATTGTGCCCACCACCTTAGTCTACACTAAGGTGGGACAGAGGGAGTATACTTTTTTAATTTTTTATATTTTTTTTGGATAAATAAAATTATTTGAGATATTGATTAGTAGTAGATTTTTTTTCAAAAAAAAAAAAAACTTTACATTTATAAATAAAAAACTAAAGAATTTTACCCGTCCCTGATTTCTTTATTATACTTTCATTTGTTTATTTTTTTTCTAACTTTTTTTATATAACTTTAAAAAAAAATACTAAAAAATGTCCAAAATATTTATTTATATTCATAAAAAATAAAAAAAACTATACCCTATAGGGTATAGGGTATACCCTATACCCTATGTCCTATACCCTATAGGGTATACCCTATACCCTATGCCCTATAGGGTATAACCTATACCCTATAGGGTATACCTATACCCTATACCATGTACCCTATAGGGTATACCCTATACCTTATGCCTTGTACCCTATACCCTATGCCCTATAGGGTATACCCTATAGGGTATAGGGTATATGGTATAGGGTATACCCTATAGGACATATCCTATAGGGTATACCCTATGCCTTGTACCCTATACCCTATAGGGCATACCCTATAGGGTATACCCTATGCCTTGTACCATATACCTTATACCCTATAGGGTATACCCTATAGAGTATAGGGTATACCATATGCCTTGTACCATATACCCTATGCCTTGTACCCTATACCCTATGCCCTATAGGGTATAGGGTATAGTGTATATCCTATAGGGTATAGTGTATACCCTATGCCTTGTACCCTATACCCTATGCCTTGTACCCTATACCCTATGCCTTGTAGCCTATATCCTATGCCCTATAGGGTATATCCTATAGGGTATAGGGTATACCCTATGTCCTATGCCCTATAGGGTATACCCTATACCCTGTACCCTATAGGGTATACCCTATACCCTATGCCTTGTACCCTATACCCTATGCCCTATAGTGTATACCCTATAGGGTATAGGGTATAGGGTATACCCTATAGGGTATGCCCTATATCCTATAGGGTATACCCTATCATAGGGTATACCCTATAGGACATAGGGTATAGGGTACAAGGCATAAGGTATAGGGTATAGGGTATACCCTATGCCTTGTACCCTATACCCTATGCCTTGCATCCTATACCCTATGTCCTATAGGGTATACCCTATACCCTATAGGGTATACCCTATAGGGTTTATCCTATAGGGCATAGGGTACAGGGTACAAGGCATAGGATATAGGGTATACCCTATAGGTTATACCCTATAGGGTATAGGGTATAGGGTATATCCTATACCTTGTACCCTATACCCTATGCCCTATAGGATATACCCTGTACCCTATACCCTATACTCTATAGGGTATACCCTATAGGGTATAGGGTATACCCTATGCCTTGTACCCTATACCCTATACCATAAGGTATATGGTATATCCTATAGGGTATATGGTATAGGGTATATGAGGTTTATGGTATAGGGTATAGGATATATGAGGTATATGATTTAGGATATATGAGGTTTAGGATTTAGAGTATAGGGTATATGAGGTTTAGGGTTTAGTGTATATGAGGTTTAAGGTATGAGGGTATATTAATAAGTGTTATTAATATTTTAAAAGTATAATTATTTTTTTTAAAATTTATTTTTGAATTGAGATAAATATTTTAAACTTTTTTTGGTAAGGACGTTTTTTAAAAAAATTATATAAAATAAGTTAGAAATTAACTAAATAAATGAGGGACAGACAATATCCTTTCATTATGAGTATTTTTTTTTTATTATTGAATAGAGATAAATGTTTTAGACTTTTTTTAGTAAGAAAGTTTTTTTTTAAAAAAAATTATTTAAAAAAAATATTTAAAAAAAATTGATATTAGACAAACTACTTTAACTAAAATTTTGGGTAAATCAAATAAAAGCATGTAAATATTTTAGATAACTTTTTTTAAATTTCAGTAATAAAAAAAGTCTAAAATATTTTTCCTAGTCAATAAAAAATAAAAAATAATAAAAATAATAAGCATTATTAACTATTTGACATTTATTTTATTAAATTTTTATCTTTGACTTGGATCACCATCTTAGCCATCTATAATAACACATTTGACATGTATCCAATGGCTCATATTTTAACAAACTATTTCACTTGAATCATCATCTCAACCCTCCATTCAATTTAAATCAATGGCCTAAATTCTTTCTCACACTTTTTCACTCATTTACTAAATAAAACCCTACCACATCTTCTCTCTCTCTCTTCACCTTCCTTCACCATCTGCCTCCCTCATCTTCTCTCTCTCTCTTCACGGTCCTTCACCATCCGCCTCCCTCATCTTCTCTCTCTCTCTTCACGGTCCTTCACCATCCGATCCAACCACCACCGTCACCGGCGTTGGGGACCATCAAGATACTCGACGGCGAATATGCAGCGGCTGCCATAGGCCAGCCAATGTTTGCCTGTGCCACACAATTCCAACCGAACCAATCTCAACTAGCACGCAAATCTTTATCCTACACCACCCTCACGAGCAGCGCTACAAGCTCGCCACGGTGCCGGTTCTAGCCAAGTGCCTCCGCAACTGCCAAATTATTACTGGCCGCCGGTTGCACTGTGGTGATTCACCGCTTCTCGATTCTCTCCATGATGATGCCATTGAAAATGATAGCCCTAATGGACTTCACCGCGCCGCGTTTCTCTTTCTAGGTATGAACCGTTTTTTGAGTAATGCATTCAGCATAACAAGTTGTACCTCACAATCAGTTATTGAGCATTATTTATGCCTATTTTGGGACATAGTTTTGCATAGCTAGTACAAAAGTGCTCCTCACTTGCAACACAGAAGTTGCAAGCACAGAAATTTTACTTGGAGTGTCTTTGTATATCTATATATTTAAGAGATTATCTCCCAGACTTTACACCCAAACCGGATTTTTGGTTGGAAAATCCCTCTATTGACAAGAGCAAGGTTACTGAAAAACAATAAGTTTCTCTCTCTATTTTCCTCTATTTCTATCTATTTCTTGTTCAAATCTGAATTTTTATTACAGATCTATGTAGATCTAGCTTTTTATTTTGGTATTTTTGTGTGTATGTATGTGTTCAGATCCACTAATGAGCACAAATTTGGGGCTTTGTATGCAGATCTTCTGGTGGTTGCTTGGTGGTCGCTTGATGGTTGCTGGTGCTAGAGGATTGTAGAAGATTTTTAGGACTTTAACTATATTTTTGGAAGTTTAGGGATCAAAGTAAAATAAACTGATATGTAAAGACTCTTTTGAGTATAAGAGAAGTTGAGGGGAGCAAAGTGTAACTGTTAAAATATCAAAACTGATTTGAGAATAATAAAAGTTAAGGGATTGGTTAAATTGATTTTGAAGTTGAGGGCCACCCCAACGCCGTCTTCTTCTCTCTCTCCCCAACCGCCGGCGTTGATTTGGAGCACCGGAATCTGGACATTAATGCCGGTTCGTCTGTGTGTGTGGATCTGAGGTCCCCAAATGTGATTTTGTTGATTTTTTATTTTGTAGATCAATCTTTGTAAATCGGTTCGCCACAAAAATTTGATGTTTTTGACGGTGATATTGGTGGATTGATGGATGGTGGTGGTGGATGGTGGTAGAGCAAAGTGAAATTTTGAAAAATGTAATGATTGATTTGAATATAAAAAAAGTTAAGTGACTAATTTGAGAATAGAATAAAAAACGTTAAGGGACAGATTTGAAAATAAAAAAGTTGAGGGATTGATTTGAAAATAAATAAATATATATATATACATATATATATATATACATATATATATATACATATATATATATACATATATATATATACATATATATATATACATATATATATATATATATATATATATATGTATATATATATGTATATATATATGTATATATATATATATATATATAATATTAATATATATTTTTAAATTTATAAATATAATATTGTTAATATAAAATATAAAATGCAAATTTAGCGACGGAAATATTAGTCGGGAAAGCCCTCAATAATTTGGCATATAAAAAAAATATTGATTTTTTTAATTAATAATAGCAACGGAATGATCTGTCGCTAATTCGTCACTAAATTGGTCCAAAAAATAAAACGACCATTTAAATAGCGACGAAAAATCTGTCGCTAATCCGTCGGCATAATGCTTTAAATTGGTCGATTATTTTACGAAATTACCAACGGATTTTAAAACAATAGCGACGGAAAAATCCGTCGCTAAAGCTGATTCAGATCCGTCGGTAATCCGTCGAAAGATTTACCGATGAGTGTTTTACCAACGGAATTTTTCCGTCGGGAATCCGTCGCTAAATCAATTTAGTGACGGATTTTTGGTATTTAGTGACGGATTTTTCCATCAGTAACTGCCGTTTTTCTTGTAGTGCTATAATCGATACACAACCTCATAGACCCATCTTTCTTTTTTACGAACACTACAAGAAAACAGGGCAATTGAAACGGATTTTTCGGTTGCAATTCAGGAAAATCAGTTGCAAATTGATATTTGCAACCGAAAATTTCCGTTGCAAAGGCAGTCGCAGGAAGCCTCGTCTCTATTTATGCGACCGCTTTCTTGGGTTGCAAAATCCTTGCAACGGAAAAAGTAGTTGCAAATTCTGTTGCAATGTGTTTCATAGGACAATTTTTACATCCGTTGCAACCAACATGTCGCTATTTATGCGGCCGCTTTCTTGGGTTGCAAAATCCTTGCAACGGAAAAAGTAGTTGCAAATTCTGTTGCAATGTGTTTCATAGGACAATTTCTACATCCGTTGCAACCAACAACTGATTTATTTCTGTTTCTAAAATTTGCAACTAATTTATTTCTGTTTCTAATTGCAACTGATTTTTCTGTTTCAAATATGTTATTTCTATTTCTAAAATTTGCAACTGATTTATTTCTGTTTCTAATTGCAACTGATTGTTCTGTTTCAAATAAGTTATTTCTGTTTCTAAAATTTGCAACTGATCTATTTCTGTTTCTAATTGCAACTGATTGTTCTGTTTCAAATATGTTATTTCTGTTTTTAAAATTTGCAACTGATTTATATATATATATATATATATATATATATATATATATATATATATATATATGTATATAAATATATATATATGTATATATGTATATATATATATATATATATATATATATATATATATATATATATGTATGTATATATACATATATGTATATATATATATATATATATATGTATATATACATATATGTATATATATATATATATATATATGTATATATATGTATGTATATATATGTATATATATATATATATATATATATATATATATATATATATGTATATATATATATATATGTATATATATATATATGTATATATATATATGTATATATATATATGTATATATATATATATGTGTATATATATATATATATGTATATATATATTTTTTTTTAATTTTTTTTATCAAAAATAATTATAATGTCAATCAATTGAAATCAGTCCCTTAATTTTTTTAATTCTTAAATCAGTACCTTAACATTTATTAATCTTAAATCGGTCCTTGATATTTCATAGTTACACTTTGCTCCCCTAAACTTCTTTTATACTCAAATCAGTCCTTACATATCCTTTTAATTCAACTTTGGTCCCTTAATTTCTAAAAATTCAGATCAGGTCTTCAATGTGTGTAAAATATGTTGATATGATTAATCTATGGTCCACCACCTCCTCCACCGTTACCTCGACCACCACCACCTCCACCCTTTCCTATCCCACCTCCTGAACCATAATCGGAACCATTTCCTTCAAGAACATTGACATAATATTTTAATTCAAACCTAAAACCATAATTAAGGATTTTTACATATTAATGAATCTTGTTTCAAATTATTATCATTCAAGATTTAAGATTCATCATTAGGTTATACTCCTAATCATCCAATACTAATTTTTCCCATATTATAATCATCAAATCAATTATAAAACCTCAAGAACAATTATTCATAATCTCTAATCAATTCTAACTTTCAAATAATCATAGAAAATTCAATATTTAACCAAATTGAATGAAACTAATTTTGGATAGTAAGGAATTACATTACCTTGAATCAAAGATGATCTTTGAAAGAAGAAAAATTGGAAAACCCTAGTTTTCCCCCTGCTCCTTCTCGGCAGTCGCCCCTAGGTAGTTAGGGTTTTAATTTTATTTTCTTTTGTAAAATATGAGGGTTATGGGAAAATTAGGAAGGGTTTTAGTTATTTATATTTTGGGTATTATCCTCCTTGGGCCACTTAACTTCACAAGCCTACATACTTAGCCTAACATGATTAAATCCTCCAACTCATTTAATTAATTCCAATAATGGCCCAATTATTAAATGCTAATTAATAATTGTAATTAAATTAATTATTTTCTAATAAAAATAATTAAATTAAAAGTTTAAAATTTTCGGGTTCTTACAATCTACAAGTTGGTCGTTGTTCGTGGAATATCATCAAATGTAATACTCTTTTATGCTACAACATTTCATGATATTCCATGAACAAGACCACATTGTAGTGGTTTGCAATACTACAAAAATAATAGAGATTGTGGGTGATATGGTTTTGCTAAAGAACTATTTTATAGGTTTTGTCATGTGATTTAACGATTCTCTAACAAACTTTAAATGCATGATAATTAAATTTTTTGCAACTTAAGATATGTAACTAATTTTGGGTGATCTCTATTATATTTGGTAATACACCAATTAAGAGTTACCAACTTTTAGGGAATTTTAATAACCTAAAATTTTATCTTTACTGTAATGTGCAGTAAGAAAGAAATATAATTCCCTTTTTATATTTTTGAAATATGGATATGTTGAAGTGTACATTCAATGAGTTCACAAAATGGTTAACAAAAGTTTGACTTAATATCGGTGCCAATATTTAGAGCATATTAGAGCAAGGAGGCAAAAGAATTTTATTCACAATGGAAATTGTTTGTGTCATTTTTCAATTGAGCATGTGCGAAAAAGTAGTAGAATAATATATATTTAAAATGGTTCAAAGGAAAATTATATTACATCCACCTTTAATTTCAAATTTTTATACAAAACATATAGTAATACAATATTTGCCACGTCTTAACCGTCCTTGGAATTTAGGATGCTTGTTATGACGAATATTGTAAAATAACAACAAATAGTATTGAAGTTAAGTTAAAAAGAATGATATTCGGTGTAAGTTGTCACTATCAATGGTGATGTAAAGTAAATAAAGAGTGAAAATATATTTTGAAGTTCCTAGGTGTAGTTATTTGAGTTAGATCAAGGTGTGTTGATGGGATTAAATTTTATCTTAGATGTTGATATTTAAGTTATTTTATAGAATGTAATGATGTCGTCGCTATCTATGAAATCATGACAATTCTTGGTAAGGTTTTTTTGTTTTTTTGCTTTATCTTTGGTTTGAGCTAGCTATATAACCTGTAATATTATGCTGGGCTGCAGACGGTACCATACTATATTCGATGTAATTGACGTATTTAAGTAGCATTTGACAATAATATCATTTGTGTCATGGACAATCATAACTGTCACGATGGTTTCAATATAAAAACTATAATTTTCTAGTGAAGCAAATTGACTATCAACAACTTGAAGTGTGCGGAGTAGAATGATTGTATAGACATTAATGGTCAAAACTCAAATGCATAATTTTATGGTTCTAATACATTTTTTATTTCTTACTTAGATGTTTGTAAAACTAATGTCCAAAAAGGTATTTAATTCGGTCCTTGGTAGAAATCATCCTTCAAAATTAATGTGCTAGAACTGATCAATGGTATTGTACAGGATCACGGTAAGCTTATTTGATAAATTCTAAATTTTGGTAATGTAATTTGCTTGACTAATACTACATCTACGGAGTTTTCATCATTTTTTAAAGGCCTAACTGCAACCTCTAGGGGATACCTCGAATGGAAATAAGAACTTTTTTATATTTTTGAGAAGCAAATAGAAATACAGGAAACAATTCTAGGTCAAAGGAGCCATGATTTTCTCTTTTAATTTAAATATCATAAAAAAAAACTAGCTAAGTGAATCTCCTCTCTTTAACCTTAGTGTAGTTAATAAATATGCATTTAGAAAGTACTTATACTTCTAAAAAAAATCCTTTTGCTGCATAAAAATTGGAGTTTAGAATTTTTCCATACTAGTAAAAGAAATCAACGCTTGTTTGTCCGGTAACTAAAGATATGTGGTCTAAATCAACTTAAAGAATTTTTTTAATTTGTGAATGGGTATAAAGTCAAGTTTGTGATTGCCATTGTATTCATTATATCTTACAAATACACCATTCAATATATATTTGTTCAAATAATATTTCCAATAAATTTATCATTATTAATGTCATATTGTTTTTAGAGCGAATTACGACTGGGAAAAACACTAACGTATACCAATCAATCTTAGGCCTTTGCGTAACAGGATATGCTTGTTTATATATAAGTATATATATAACTCACATCATTTTTCTAGATAATTGAAAGAAGATTTCCTTCAAATGGAATGTTATTCATGCCACATAATTTGTAAAGAAATTGTAGAGAAATGAGATACATTGAATATGACCAATTTGAAGCTATTTCGATTGTACGTTTTCTATGAAAAATGATGAAAATTCTTTACAAATTGTTCGTTGTTCATGGCATTTCATCAAATGACACACGGACAATTTGTAGTGAATTGTTAAACTCCAATTTGAACTGAATTGATATTGTGCAACATCAATTTATGTAAGACTTTTTTATAGAAGGGGTTGAAAACTATCTACAAGCTGGTCGTTGTTTGTGGAAGATCATCAAATGTTATACTCTTTTATGCTACAACATTTCATGATATTCCATGAACAAGACCACATTGTAGTGGTTTGCAATACTGCAAAAATAATAGAGATTGTGAGTGATATGGTTTTGCTAAAGGACTATTTTATAGGTTTCGTCATGTGATATAACGATTCTCTAACAAACTTTAAATGCAAGATAATTAAAATTTTCTCAATTTAAGATATGTAACTAATTTTGGGTGATCTCTATTATATTTAGTAATACACCAATTAAGAGTTACCAACTTTTAGGGAATTTTAATAACCTAAAATTTTATCTTTACTGTAATGTGCAATAAAAAGAAATTTAATTCCCTTTTTATTTTTTTGAAATATGGATATGTTGAAGTGTACATTCAATGAGTTCACAAATATGGTTAACAAAAGTTTGACTTAATATCGGTGCCAATATTTAGAGCATATTAGAGTAAGGAGGCAAAAGAATTTTATTCACAATGGAAATTGTTTGCCACGTCTTAACTGTCCTTGGAATTTAGGATGCTAGTTATGACGAACATTGTAAAATAACAACAAATAGTATAGAAGTTAAGTTAAAAAGAATGATATTCGGTGTAAGTTGTCACTATCAATGTTGATGTAAAGTAAATAAAGAGTGAAAATATATTTTGAAGTTCCTAGTTGTAGTTAGTTGAGTTAGATCAAGGTGTGTAGACGGGATTAAATTTTATTTTAGATGTTGATATTTAAGTTATTTTATAGAATGTAATGATGTCGTCCCGATCTATGAAATTATGACAATTCTTTGTAAGGTATTTTTAGTTTTTTGCTTTATCTTTGGGTTGAGCTAGCTATATAACCTGTAATATTATGCTGGGCTGCAGACGGTACAATACTATATTCGATGTATTTGACGTATTTAAGTAGCATTTGACAATAATGTCATTTGTGTCATGGACAATCATAAATGTCACGATGGTTTCAATATAAAAACTATAATTTTCTAGTGAAGCAAATTGACTAGCAACAACTTGAAGTGTGCGGAGTAGAATGATTGTATAGACATTAATGGTCAAAACTCAAATGCATAATTTTATGGTTCTAATACATTTGTTATTTCTTATTTAGATGATTGTAAAATAAAAGTCCAAAAAGGTATTTAATTCGGTCCTGGGTAGAAATCATCCTACAAAATTAATGTGCAAAAACTGATCAATGGTATTGTACAGGATCATGGTAAGCTTATTTGATAAATTCTAAATTTTGGTAATGTAATTTGCTTGACTAATACTACATCAATGGAGTTTTCATCATTTATTAAATGCCTAACTGCAACGTCTAGGGGATACCTCGAATGGAAATAAGAACTTTTTTATATTTTTGAGAATGCAAATAGAAATACAGGAAACAATTCTAGGTCAAAGGAGCCATGATTTTCTCTTTTACTTTAAATATCGTAAAAAAAAAACTAGCTAAGTGAATCTCCTCTCTTTAACCTTAGTGTAGTTAATATATACTCCCTCCGTTCCGGGTTAAGCTTCATCATTTTGGTGAAGCAGGCAAATTAAGAAAGCAATATATATATTCAAAAGTAATGGGAGTGGGAGAAGGGTTGTGAGAGGGAAGAAGTGAGTAGATATGACAAGTAGGACCCATAATTTAAATGTGTGAGAGAGAAAAGTTAGTGGATATAATAGAATATTAATAAACCTTTTCCATTTTAGAAAAGGTGAAGCTTGTAATGTGATGCCCTTTTGGGTAATTGATGAAGCTTAAGCTGGAACGGAGGGAGTATGCATTTAGAAAGTACTCATACTTCTAAAAAAAATTCTTTTGCTGCATAAAAATTGGAGTTTAGAATTTTTCCATACTAGTAAAAGAAATCAACGATTGTTTGTCCGGTAACTAAAGATATGTGGTCAAAATCAACTTATAGAATTTTTTTAATTTGTGAATGGGTATAAAGTCAAGTTTGTGATTGCCATGGTATTCATTATATCTTAAGAATACACCATTCAATATATATTTGTTCAAATAATATTTCCAATAAATTTATCGTTAATAATGTCGTATCGTTTTTAGCGCGAATTACAACAGGAAAAAAAACTAACGTATACCAATCAATCTTAGACCTTTGCATAACATAACAGGATATGTTTATTTATATATGTATATATATATATTACTCACATCATTTTTCTATACAATTGAAAGAAGATTTCCTTCAAATGGAATGTTATTCATGCCACATAATTTGTAAAGAAATTATAGAGAAATGAGATACTTTGAACACGACCAATTTGAAGCTATTTAGATTGTACCTTTTCTATGAAAAATGATGAAAATTCTTTACAAACTGTTCGTTGTTCATGGCATTTCATCAAATGACACACGGTACACGTGTTAAATTCCTTTCATGAGATGCCATGAACTCAAACAATTTGTAGTGAATTGTTAAACTCCAATTTGAACTGAATTGATATTGTGCAACATAAATTTAAGTAAGAATTTTTATAGAAGGGTTTGAAAACTATCTACAAGCTGGTCGTTGTTCGTGGAATATCATCAAATGTTATACTCTTATATGCTACAACATTTCACGATATTCCATGAACAAGACCACATTGTAGTGGTTTGCAATACTACAAAAATAATAGAGATTGTGGGTGATATGGTTTTGATAAAGGACTATTTTATAGGTTTTGTCATGTGATATAACGATTCTCTAACAAACTTTAAATGCATGATAATTAAATTTTTCGCAATTTAAGATATGTAACTAATTCTGGGTGATCTCTATTTTATTTGGTAATACACCAATTAAGAGTTACCAACTTTTAGGGAATTTTAATAACCTAAAATTTTATCTTTACTGTAATGTGCAGTAAAAAGATATTTAATTCCCTTTTTATTTTTTTTGAAATATGGATATGTTGAAGTGTACATTCAATGAGTTCACAAATATGGTTAACATAAGTTTGACTTAATATCGGTGCCAATATTTAGAGCATATTAGAGTAAGAGGGCAAAAGAATTTTATTCACATTGGAAATTGTTTGTGTCATTTTTCAAGAGCATGTGCGAAAAAGTAGTAGAATAATATATATTTAAAATGGTTCAAAGGAAAATTATATTACATCCACCTTTAATTTCAATTTTTTATACATAACATATAGTAATACAATATTTGCCACGTCTTAACTGTCTTTGGAATTTAGGATGCTAGTTATGACGAACATTGTAAAATAACAACAAATAGTATAGAAGTTAAGTTAAAAAGAATGATATTCAGTGTAAGTTGTCACTATCATTGTTGATGTAAAGTAAATAAAGAGTGAAAATATATTTTGAAGTTCCTAGTTGCAGTTAGTTGAGTTAGATCAAGGTGTGTAGACGGGATTAAATTTTATCTTAGATGTTGATATTTAAGTTATTTTATAGAATGTAATGATGTCGTCGCGATCTATGAAATTATGACAATTCTTTGTAAGGTATTTTTGGTTTTTTGCTTTATCTTTGGGTTGAGCTAGCTATATGACCGGTAATATTATGCTGGGCTGTAGACGGTACAATACTATATTCGATGTGTTTGACGTATTTAAGTAGCATTTGACAATAAAGTCATTTGAGTTATGGACAATCATAACTGTCACGATGGTTTCAATATAAAAACTATAATTTTCTAGTGAAGCAAATTGACTATCAACAACTTGATGTGTGCGGAGTAGAATGATTGTATAGACATTAATGGTCAAAACTCAAATGCATAATTTTATGGTTCTGATACATTTGTTATTTCTTATTTAGATGTTTGTAAAATTAAAGTCCAAAAAGGTATTTAATTCGGTCCTGGGTAGAAATCATCCTACAAAATTAATGTGCAAAAACTGATCAATGGTATTGTACAGGATCATGGTAAGCTTATTTGATAAATTCCAAATTTTGGTATTGTAATTTGCTTGACTAATACTACATCTATGGAGTTTTCATCATTTATTAAATGCCTAACTGCAACCTCTAGGGGATACCTCGAATGGAATAAGAACTTTTTTATATTTTCGAGAATGCAAATAGAAATACAGGAAACAATTCTAGGTCAAAGGAGCCATGATTTTCTCTTTCACTTTAAATATAGTAAAAAAAAACTAGCTAAGTGAATCTCCTCTCTTTAACCTTAGTGTAGTTAATATACACTCCCTCCGTTCCGGGTTAAGCTTCACCATTTTGGTCAAGCACGCAAATTAAGAAAGCAATATATATATTCAAAAATAATGGGAGTGGGAGAAGGGTCGTGAGAGGGAAGAAGTGAGTGGATATGACAAGTAGGACCCATAATTTAAATGTGTGAGAGAGAAAAGTTAGTGGATATAATAGAATTCTAATAAACCTTTTCCATTTTAGAAAAGGTGAAGCTTGTAATGTGATGCCCTTTTGGGTAATTGATGAAGCTTAAGCTGGGACGGAGGGAGTATGCATTTAGAAAGTACTCATACTTCTAAAAAAAATTCTTTTGCTGCATAAAAATTGGAGTTTAGAATTTTTCCATACTAGTAAAAGAAATCAACGATTGTTTGTCCGATAACTAAAGATATGTGGTCTAATTCAACTTATAGAATTTTTTTAATTTGTGAATGGGTATAAAGTCAAGTTTGTGATTGCCATTGTATTCATTATATCTTAAGAATACACCATTCAATATATATTTGTTCAAATAATATTTCCAATAAATTTATCATTAATAATGTCGTATCGTTTTTAGCGCGAATTACAACAGGAAAAAAAACTAACGTATACCAATCAATCTTAGGCCTCTACATAACATAACAGGATATGTTTGTTTATATATGTATATATATATATAACTCACATCATTTTTTTATACAATTGAAAGAAGATTTCCTTCAAATGGAATGCTATTCATGCCACATAATTTGTAAAGAAATTATAGAGAAATGAGATACTTTGAACACGACCAATTTGAAGCTATTTAGATTGTACCTTTTCTATGAAAAATGATGAAAATTCTTTACAAACTATTCGTTGTTCATGGCATTTCATCAAATGACACACGGTACACATGTTAAATTCCTTTCATGAGATGCCATGAACTCGAACAATATGTAGTGAATTGTTAAACTCCAATTTGAACTGAATTGATATCGTGCAACATCAATTTATGTAAGACTTTTTATAGAAGGGGTTGAAAACTATCTACAAGCTGGTCGTTGTTCGTGGAATATCATCAAATGTTATACTCTTTTATGCTACAACATTTCACGATATTCCATGAACAAGACCACATTGTAGTGGTTTGCAATACTACAAAAATAATAGAGATTGTGGGTGATATGGTCTTGATAAAGGACTATTTTATAGGTTTTGTCATGTGATATAACGATTCTCTAACAAACTTTAAATGCATGATAATTATATTTTTCGCAATTTAAGATATGTAACTAATTCTGGGTGATCTCTATTTTATTTGGTAATACACCAATTAAGAGTTACCAACTTTTAGGGAATTTTAGTAACCTAAAATTTTATCTTTACAGTAATGTACAGTAAGAAAGAAATTTAATTCCCTTTTTATTTTTTTGAAATATGGATATGTTGAAGTGTACATTCAATGGATATATATATATATATATATATATATATATATATATATATATATATATATATATATATAACTCACATCATTTTTCTATAAAATTGAAAGAAGATTTCCATCAAATGGAATGTTATTCATGCCACATAATTTGTAAAGAAATTTTAGAGAAATGAGTTACATTGAACATGACCAATTTGAAGCTATTATTAGAATAATGAGGGTTAGACGAAGTCAATCAAAAAAGGGAAGAGAGAAATTGAATTGAATGACTCAATTGATTATGATAATAAAGGTACATATTTATAGGATTACAATGAGGAGGTAATTTCCTAGAATTACAATGAGGAGGTAATTTCCTAGAAGGAGAAAGATTCTAATCTAGGTAATCTCCTAGAAGGAGAAGGATTCTAATCTAATACAAAGATTGTGTTTCCTAATCTAATACAAGGATTTTGTTTCCTAAACTATATAACAATATATACTTGTTTCCTAAACTATATATAACAATATATACTTGAATATAATATTATGATATTATATTCCTAATATGCTCCCGCAAGATGGACGGCCGATAGGAGAGTCTAATCTTGAACATGATTACATGAAGACTTGTTGTTGCCGAGGACTTTGATTGTTGCTGAAGATTTGTTGTTGTTGAAGCTGCTGCCCAGTTTGCACGGCTTTGCCAATTTACACGCACGATCGTGCGACCATTGTTGATTTTTTTTTGATGACGTCGTAACGACGAGGAATTTTGTGTCTCATCGGCTATGTCTCAACGAAGATTTTATGTCTTGACAACGAGTTGGGTTTGATGTTTATTTTACGTCGCAATGACGAGGACTTTTGGTTTAGGTTATGAGTTTTACGTCGAAGGGGAGAAGTAATACTCAACGTTACAATGAGATAAGAGAAAATTTTAAGAAGAAGAAAATTTTCGAAGGAAAGAAATAATACTCAACGTTACATTGAGATAAGAGAAAAGTTTAAGAAGAAGATTTTTTTTGAAGTGGCCAGAGAGATAAGTACTTTTAGAAAATTAGGATCAAGAAGGAAAAGAAGAAAAGTAAAGGAATAGGGGTTTAGTGGTTCGACCATGGGAGGAGAAAGGGTTTAGTGGTCGATCATGGAAGAAGAAGTGTCGAAAGTTTAAAAAAAAGATGGAGAAGGAGGGGGGAGAAATAATTGATAAAGTGGCGGAAGCTGTAGCGTTGTGAGAAAATTTCAATCTTTTCATCTTTTTGAGTCGCCACCTATATTATTCATTTGGAAACATAGGAAAACCATTTTGAAAGAGATTTGGGTTCGGGGCTTAGGTTATGAAATGGGTAGGTTTAGAAGGCATCCATTTCACCCAATCCGGAGATCGGTCTTGCTAAAGAAAAGAGAGGTTTTCAATCTTTTTAATAAAATAATTAAAGAAAAACAAGTAAACCCTAATCAATTTCTTGATTAGGAATGTCGGATTGTATGCTTCGAGATCGCCTTCATTGACTGAAGGGACTCTAGGCTAATCCTTTTGATGGGATTACACTACTCTAAAATCAATAGAGGGGTTGAGAAGAGAAACGAAAGTTTAAAGGATGGTTACCTTTTGAGGAGAGATTCGGACAGAGTTTCGACTCAAGTTTAGAGTCGAACCTTGATTTGGACAGAGCTTCGCCTCGATCCTTGATTTGGATCTTGATGCGGACGGAGCTTTGCCTTGGTCCCTTGATTCGGGCTTCGATGTTTGTTAATCAACAAGGTTGACGAACAAACTTTAGGAATTGTTTGTGAGTGATTTGAAGGAGTCTTTCGTGGAAAGAAACCAACAAATTGTGTGTGTTATGTGTGTTCTTGATCAAGGATCAAAATTGTCGACCTCCGAAACACTGAAAGTCATCCAGTATTTATAGGAGGTTGGAGAGGTGAAGGTGGAGAGGTAAAATCCCCTAGGAAGGTTCCAGAACTCGCCCGATTGGATACCCGAATTGATAAGGTTTTATCCAAAAAGAGAGTTTGAAACGGAGAAGGAGAGTGATTTCTGCACATCCTGTCGAGGGGATATCTCGCGCGAGACAGCTTATCTCGTGCGAGATAACTAGTCAAATGACCATTTTGTCCTCTTCAGTTGTTCCGTTAGTCAGTTAGGTCCAAAACTAACGAGGTTAGTTAGAAACTTAACGAAACATGACGAAACTGATATGCTTTCATCAAAACATAAAAGAGAGATGAAGAGTAGTGTAATCATGTAATTATGGGTTCAGAATGGGGTGTCTACAGAGCCCCTCGGCGACAGGTCTTATGAAAGAAGAAGTGTCGTCGATAGAAAAGACATCATTCTGAACACTGGGATGGTCGTGCCGCACGGCTGCCTACGTATCTCTATCGGAGAATCAGACCAAAACGTAGTTCGACTCCAAAACACGAAAAGGTTGCTTTAGGTATTTTGAAAATCATCATTTTTTTTTTTAAATCGAGGAGATTTTATTTTTGAAAAGGCAAATTCATACTGAGGAATCAAATCATGACCCAATTCTGAAGATACCTGTTTGTCTGAAGTGAGGTGACGATCTTGGCGATTCAAGACCGGGCTTTTGTTGAGGTGACGATCCTGGCGATTCAAGACCGAGCTTTTGTTGAGTAGTACTCGACATACTACTTGTAGATGCTTGACACACCTACTTGGTGACGATCCTGGCGATTCAAGATCGAGCTTTTGTTGAGTAGTACCCGACATACTACTTGTAGATGCTTGACACACCTACTTGGTGACGATCCATCTGTAAGGGCGCTGAATCGGGCTTTTGATGGTGAGTACTTGACATACTTACCCTAGATGCTTGACACATCTATTTGATGACGATCCACCTGTAAGGGCGCTGAATCGGGCTTTTGTTGGTGAGTACTTGACATACTTACCCTAGATGCTTGACACATCTATTTGATGACGATCCACCTGTTTGGGCATTGAATCGGGCTTTTGTTGAGTAGTACTCGACATACTACTTGTAGATGCTTGACACACCTACTTGGTGACGATCCACCTGTTTGGGCGTTGAATCGGGCTTTTGATAAGGTAAGTATTCGACATACTGACCCTAGATGCTTGACGCATCTTAGATGTTTGACACACCTAACTGTTGACGATCCACCTGTTTGGGCGTTGAATCGGGCTTTTTGTTGGAATATGCTTGACGCATGGCACTTGACGTGATGGATGCTTGACGCGATGGTTGCTTGACGCAATGGTTGCTTGACGCGATGGTTGCTTAACGCAAAGGTTGCTTGACGCGATGGATGCTTTACGCTTTAAGAGATGCTCGACGCACTTAATTGGATGCATAGAAAGGTATATGGTAGGAAAAAATCCAAACACTCAACATGTTTGATCTAATTCTCGAAAGTAGGCACTTGACGTGCCTTACGCATTTTAATTCCTGCAAGAGGGTTAGTGAAAGCATTTGCATAACATACATTCACTTAAGAATTTGTTTGTTCAAGACGATCAATGTGCACTCGACTCCAAGAATCAGCGGGGAGAATGAGTTTTGTTATGTGAGAATTGAAAATTGTTTGTGATTTAAATTTTGGTTTTGAAGACCAACTCGTGAGGTCCATCTAAAGATCGAATGAGACAATCGTCTAATAGGATTCCGTTGAGATAACTGAAGTTCAACACTAAGGTTCAGGATACTTCAAGGATTTTTCGTTGTCATAGGACTTTTTTTTTCATCGTCAAGCCCCTAAGTTTCTCGTGTGATGATCATTGATTGAACAAGGTCTAAACCACTCCAATGGCTTTTGCTATGTAGAACTTATGGTGCCTAATCCAAAGCACGCATTTTCCAAAGGCTTCTCTTGACACCAAGCCCCAAGACTTCTTGTAGATGACTTTGCGAACAGGCTTGTGAGGCTGCGTGAATTGAAGAAGGATCCCCTCCTTTTTCCCTTTGATTTTTTTTTTGTGACGCACCCTGGTTTTTGCCTAGACTGCCCTTTCGGGTTTTCAATCTAGCGGGCATCTCTTTTGCGTCTTTTGTTTTTGTGCTCTAACTTTTGCCTAGGCCGCTCTTTACGAGTTTTCAACCTAGCGAGCTATTCTCTTTTTTTTTTTGAAAAGTATGTGTACTCGAAGGTGACTCAGTTGGAAGAATCTCATTAAGGAAAAAGATGAGATCTCAAGTTTAGTTGAGGAGAGACGGACTCTATTTTTTGGAAGATGATCCAAGCATTGACTCTTTTGGGGAGTGTATTCTCTAATGATGAGAGTGAGAAACGAAGAGGAAAACCCCTAATGCAGATTTGATTACTCTCGAGAGTTTGAGTAGGGATTGACTGGGGGAGGAAAGGTTAGGAAGCCCCAGTTTTGATGCTTGGATTTCAAGAGTGTGTATGAGAATGGCTAAGAGGAAGCCCCTAGACTCAACAAAGAACGCTATATGGCTCAAAGGTCTAGAAAAGTTGCTCTACTTTTAATGAACCTTGTATCATCTAGAAATTTCTTAACGAATTCGAAAAGAAAGCCAATCATTAGTATGAATTAAGGCTACACATTTCTCTTTATGGATTGATGTTGAAAGTCTTCTTCATTTGCGTTGCCATTCGGACTTCATTGTAAGAGGATGTTGAGGGATCCTCTTTTCTTCATTGATATCACTTGACTCTTCTTCTTTGCGGGAGAGTCCTTCTTGCCTTTGTTGAAATTCCATCCTTGTTGTGGGGCGATGAAGGCTTGAGAGTTTGTCTCTTTTTTTTTTTTTTTTTTTTTTTTTTTTGATGCTCTATTTTTTCCTAGGACGATTTGAGGAGTTTCGACCTAGCGAGCTTTTTATTTTTGTACTCTCAAAGCCTTGAATTGAGTAGCCCCATTTTTCTTGGGACGAATGTTGATAGCAGCGCCTTTGGCTTCCTTCGTTTGTGGATCTTTGACTTTCAACATGAGTAATGTTTAGCCTTAAGCCTTCTAAGGATAGTTTTCATTTCAAACTTGTTTAGAAGTTTCTATTTTTCGTGATGATTTAAGGAATAAGGTCCACTATTCAACATAGATCAAATGATATTCATAAAGAAGAACAACTCTTGGGAAAGTGTTTAGGGTAAAGAGATAACTTTTATTGATAAGGAAATTCGAAACAGACTCGATAGTTTACTTGACACAAACTAGAGAGGATAGAGATGTACTAGAAAGACAGAACGACTCTTCGAGAACATACTAGGAAATTTACCTAATCTATGTTTTTTTTTTCTTTTTTTTTTCTCTTTTTTTTTTCAAAGGAAAAGGGAGAGGACAATCGGAGCCCCAAGGTGGTGATGCTTCAGTTGATCTTGCCGGCTTCATACAAGTCTTGGATTACATCCTTCAGATGATGGCAGTCATTGGTGTCATGGCCACTATAGTTGTGAAATTTACAAAACAAGTAGGGATCATGATCAAGACGAGAGCTTTTTCCAAGAGGATTTCCTTCTCTAGGCTTAACTTTTCCTTCTTCTACAAGGATGTCAAAGAGACCTTCTTGGGTAATTCCTTCAAGTTGGACATATCGTCTATCTTTTCGCTTTCTTTCTGGATGGGGAGCAACAAATGACTTAGGATTGGTGAATCTACTAAGGTCATGGAGCCTTTCTTGGTTGGATTCCTCAAAGTGAGCATGATCTCCATATTTTCCTCCCTTGTCGTGTCGAGACCTTTCCTCGTTGAGTTCGACCATTTTGTGAAGTATCTTGATCTTTTCTTCATAGTACTTTTGTTGTGCATGAATGTAGGCTAGACATTCATCCTCGATTTGGGCCCTTAATTCGACTTCCACTCGGGCTCTTATGTTGGACTCCATTTGGGAACACACATTAATGATACATGCCTTAATGATTGACTCAACCTCTTTATGCTCATGCTCCTTGCTTTGAGTGTGCTTGTCTCTTGGATCCGTGGTCTCCATGATTTCTAGCTTGTTGAGTTTTGTCTCGAGGGTGGCAATTTGTTGAATATGAGCCATTTTTTCTTGCTCGAGATGGTTCTTGAGAGTCTTGATTTCTTCGGATGTGAATTCTACGACTTGCTTATCCTCTTTGGGGGTGCCACTTGCATAGAGAGTAGACGGAGTAGTTGCCATTGGAGAGGTAAGGGAGCTTGACGACCTTAGAGATGAACTCGAGATATCCCAACGAAACGCCTTTTCGAATATTAGCCCCAAACGATCCTAGATGGAGGAAAGGATGATGGTTAAAAATACCTCACGAGCGATTTTTTTTTGAAGCTTTTATTTTTATTAGAGACGGAGTTTTGACTCAAGGAGGGAGCGCACATCGATCATCAATTACAAACACAGATTCTGCAAATAATATCTCGCGCGAGACTAGGTAATCTCGCACGAGATAACCATTCGGAGAGATGGATTATTCCTCATTTGATTTCCTAGATTCATGGTCGGACGGAAAAGGATCCGTTTTCTATCTAGCATCCTAGGTAAATCTTGCAGGTATACATAATTCGAACCAACCCTAGGGACTTGGTAATTGATCATTCTTTGTAAAGTAAAGCCACGTAAAATTGACCGGAAGGATTTTTCTTTAAAGGGACTTCCGAAAGGGTCATTCCGAAGGGACATTTCCGAAGGGACTTTTTCTTTTTCCGAAGGGACTTTTCCGAATCCTTTCTCGATAGTCAATTTTACATTAACTTTATTTTGGTCAAAGACAAGAAAAATTACCGAGTCAAAACCGACCGGTCACGGAGTGTTCCTAGAAAGACAATCTACATGAAAATGTGGCGATGCAGGGCTGGAAGGCTAGGCTCCCCGCGATATGACAATCTAGGTGGATTGAATACGCGGAGTGGGATGATCCAACTTCGGAGAGACCGGCGACTAGGTGGTTACCGTCATCCGTCCTTAGTGTGGGTCCCGGGTTAATCGGGGTATGTAGTGCAATGACAGTTATAGTATGATGTGCGCGTGTGTGAGAGTCAATCTAGGTGATAGAGTAAAATAGAGATTTCTTTTTTGAAAAACAAAAGAAAAAACAGATAATGGCCGCACCAAGTGGTTGCCTACGTTTCTCCCAATTTAGGAAGACTCAGGCCGTCGTAGTTCCACATAAAGAGAGAGAGAGAGAGATAAATAATTCAATTTACAACTCCCGAATCCTCAATGGACCGGACTTTAATTAAATAAAACCCAATCGCACGCAGTTTATAAATAATAATCAATTATTTAAAGGAAACGAAGGTTCGAGTTCTACACCTTAAGGGAGGCCTTAAGATGCGGGAACTCTGCAGATAATGAATTCTGGGATCCCCCTTGCATGTTCGGCTCTCGTCTTGGACTATGAGACAAACGGGAGAAACCAGAAAACAACCAGATTGCCGAAGCAATATCTCGCGCGAGATATGATATCTCGCCGCGAGATATGCTTCATCTGAGAGCAGAAAATTCGAATTTAAATTTTTTTTTTTGAAAACCTCTCTTTTAATTTTGACGCAAGTTTAAGCCTCTTAATTTTAAGTCCCCAGTGGAGTCGCCACTGTAGCGTTGTGAGAAAATTTCAATCTTTTCATCTTTTTGAGTCGCCACCTATATTATTCGTTTGGAAACATAGGAAAACCATTTTGAAAGAGATTTGGGTTCGGGGCTTAGGTTATGAAATGGGTAGGTTTAGAAGGCATCCATTTCACCCAATCCGGAGATCGGTCTTGCTAAAGAAAAGAGAGGTTTTCAATCTTTTTAATAAAATAATTAAAGAAAAACAAGTAAACCCTAATCAATTTCTTGATTAGGAATGTCAGATTGTATGCTTCGAGATCGCCTTCATTGACTGAAGGGACTCTAGGCTAATCCTTTTGATGGGATTACACTACTCTAAAATCAAGAGAGGGGTTGAGAAGAGAAACGAAAGTTTAAAGGATGGTTACCTTTTGAGGAGAGATTCGGACAGAGTTTCGACTCAAGTTTAGAGTCGAACCTTGATTTGGACAGAGCTTCGCCTCGATCCTTGATTTGGATCTTGATGCGGACGGAGCTTTGCCTTGGTCCCTTGATTCGGGCTTCGATGTTTGTTAATCAACAAGGTTGACGAACAAACTTTAGGAATTGTTTGTGAGTGATTTGAAGGAGTCTTTCGTGGAAAGAAACCAACAAATTGTGTGTGTTGTGTGTGTTCTTGATCAAGGATCAAAATTGTCGACCTCCGAAACACTGAAAGTCATCCAGTATTTATAGGAGGTTGGAGAGGTGAAGGTGGAGAGGTAAAATCCCCTAGGAAGGTTCCAGAACTCAGTTCTGATTGGATACCCGAATTGATAAGGTTTTATCCAAAAAGAGAGTTTGAAACGGAGAAGGAGAGTGATTTCTGCACATCCTGTCGAGGGGATATCTCGCGCGAGACAGCTTATCTCGTGCGAGATAACTAGTCAAATGACCATTTTGTCCTCTTCAGTTGTTCCGTTAGTCAGTTAGGTCCAAAACTAACGAGGTTAGTTAGAAACTTAACGAAACATGACGAAACTGATATGCTTTCATCAAAACATAAAAGAGAGATGAAGAGTAGTGTAATCATGTAATTATGGGTTCAGAATGGGGTGTCTACAGAAGCAAATGGTGGTGAGTTTGGCGAAGAAGTTCTTCTATGGATCTATGCTCTAATACCATATTAGAATAATGAGGGTTAGACGAAGTCAATCAAAACAGGGAAGAGAGAAATTGAATTGAATGACTCAATTGATTACGATAATAAAGGTACATATTTATAGGATTACAATGAGGAGGTAATTTCCTAGAATTACAATGAGGAGGTAATTTCCTAGAAGGAGAAAGATTCTTATCTAGGTAATCTCCTAGAAGGAGAAGGATTCTAATCTAATACAAAAATTCTGTTTCCTAATCTAATACAAGGATTGTGTTTCCTAAACTATATAACAATATATACTTGTTTCCTAAACTATATATAACAATATATACTTGAATATAATATTATGATATTATATTCCTAATAGCTATTTAGATTGTACATTTTCTATGAAAAATGATGAAAATTCTTTACTAACTGTTCGTTGTTCATGGCATTTCATCAAATGACACACGGTACACGCGTTAAATTCCTTTCATGAGATGCCATGAACACGAACAATTTGTAGTGAATTGTTAAACTCCAATTTGAATAGAATTGATATTGTGCAACATCAATTTATGTAAGACTTTTTATAGAAAGGGTTGAAAACTATCTACAAGCTGGTCGTTGTTTGTGGAATATCATCAAATGTTAAACTCTTTTATGCTACAACATTTCACGATATTCCATGAACTAGACCACATTGTAGTGGTTTGCAATACTACAAAAAATAATAGAGATTGTGGGTGATATGGTTTTGCTGAAGGACTATTTTATAGATTTTGTCATGTGATATAACGATTCTCTAACAAACTTTTAATGCATGATAATTAAATTTTTCGCAATTTAAGATATGTAACTAATTTTGGGTGATCTCTATTATATTTGGTAATACACCAATTAAGAGTTACCAACTTTTAGGGAATTTTAGTAACCTAAAATTTTATCTTTACTGTAATGTGTAGTAAGAAAGAAATTTAATTCCCTTTTTATTTTTTTGAAATATGGATATGTTGAAGTGTACATTCAATGAGTTAACAAAAGTTTGACTTAATAACGGTGCCAATATTTAGATCATATTAGATCAAGGAGGTGAAAGAATTTTATTAAAAATGGAAATTGTTTTGTGTAGTTTTTCAAGAGCATGTGCAAAAAAGTAGTAGAATAATATATATTCAAAATGGTTCAAAGGAAAATTATATTACATCAACCTTGGAATATTTGCCACGTATTAACTGTCCTTGGAATTTAGGATGCTAGTTATGACGAACATTGTAAAATAACAACAAATAGTATAGAAGTTAAGTTAAAAAGAATGATATTCGGTGTAAGTTGTCACTATCAATGTTGATGTAAAGTAAATAAAGAGTTAAAATATATTTTGAAGTTCCTAGTAGTAGTTTGTTGAGTTAGATCAAGGTGTGTAGACGGGATTAAATTTTATCTTAGATGTTGATATTTAAGTTATTTTAGAGAATGTAATGATGTCGTCGCTATCTATGAAATTATGACAATTCTTTGTAAGGTATTTTTGGTGTTTTTGCTTTAACTCTGGGTTGAGCTAGCTATATAACCTGTAATATTATGTTGGGCTGCAGACGGTACCATACTATATTCGATGTATTTTACATATTTAAGTAGCATTTGACAATAATGTCATTTGTGTCAGGGACAATCATAACTGTCACGATGGTTTCACTATAAAAACAATAGTTTTCTAGTGAAGCAAATTGTCTATCAACAACTTGAAGTGTGCAGAGTAGAATGATTGTATAGACATTAATGGTCAAAACTCAAATGCATAATTTTATGGTTCTAATACATTTGTTATTTCTTATTTAGATGTTTGTAAAAATAAAGTCCAAAAAGGTATTTAATTCAGTCCTTGGTAGAAATCATCCTTCAAAATTAATGTGCAAGAACTGATCAATGGTATTGTACAGGATCATGGTAAGCTTATTTGATAAATTCTAAATTTTGGTTATGTAATTTGCTTGACTAATACTACATCTATGGAGGTTTCATCATTTTATAAAGGCCTAACTGCAACCTCTAGGGGATACCTCAAATGGAAATAAGAACTTTCTTATATTTTCGAGAATGCAAATAGAAATACAGGAAACAATTCTAGGTCAAATGAGCCATGATTTTCTCTTTTACTTTAATATCATAAAAAAAAACTAGCTAAGTGAATCTTCTCTCTTTAACCTTAGTGTAGTTAATATATACTCCCTCCGTTCCGGGTTAAGCTTCACCATTTTGGTGAAGCACACAAATTAAGAAAGCAATATATATATATTCAAAATTAATGGGAGTGGGAGAAGGGTTGTGAGAGGGAAGAAGTGAGTGGATATGACAAGTGGAACCCATAATTTAAATGTGTGAGAGAGAAAAGTTAGTGGATATAATAGAATATTAATAAACCTTTTCCATTTTAGTAAAAGTGAAGCTTGTAACGGGATGCCCATTTGGGTAATTGATGAAGCTTAAGCTAGGATGGAGGGAGTATGCATTTAGAAAGTACTCATAATAATTTGTGAATGGGTATAAAGTCAAGTTTGTGATTGCCATTGTATTCATTATATCTTAAGAATACAGCATTCAATATATATTTGTTCAGATAATATTTCCAATAAATTTATCTTTAAAAATGTCGTATCGTTTTTAGCGCGAATTACAACAGGAAAAAAAACTAACGTATACCAATCAATCTTAGGCCTCCGCATAACATAACATTCCTTTCTTCTTAAATTAATGTTTTCTTATATTCTGTAATTATAATTACTGTATATATTTAATGTGCTTTAGTAGCTAAATTGTGATGGCTGGGCAAAGATGTAGACTAAGCTAAGTATGTAAAAAAAAAAAAAAGTAAAAATGGAAATATTTTTAGTGTTTTCTTGAAAGTTCATCTTTTAAGCCGTGAATGCTGAGGATGGCGAAAGGCTGTTTTTATGAAGAGCTGAAAAAGAAAATTTCTTCTAAAAATATTCCTTCCATCTTTGATTTGGGAATTTTTCCTTCTATCCCTTCGGGTTGATAGTTAAATGAGCAATTCGTTCGTTGGATTTCTTCCGTCTATCCCTTTGGGTTGATAGTTGAATGAAGAACTCGTTTGCAAAGATGACCAAAAAGATTGTACTTTTTTGTCATTTACTTTTCAAAGTTAATAAGTCATACTTAGTGTTTGATCTATGATTCGGCCAACCACATCAAGCTTATGATGAATATGGATGATAATGATCATCATGATGAATTAATAAAAAATGCAGAATTAGTAGAATATCGAAAAATTTTGGATAAATTGAATAAATGGGTAATCCCATCCGTTCCTTTAAATCAAATTTATAATATTGGATTGTTTGATATGCAATCTAGGTTTGCTATTAAAACCGTAGAGCAAACAATTAGAATGTCCGAAACTACTCAAACCATTAATTTGTTGAGTAAAAAAGATTTGATTCCTTTTAGGAACTATAAATTTATCCATATAGGATTAGTGCAAATTGCATTCAAACCCTTAACTTTATTAGGGGTTAATTCAAGTATAATGGCATATGTTAGAGATGGTAGATGTAGAGACTTCAAACCTTCTTTAGCAGCTTTAATTGAAACTAGTCTGTGCCATGGACCGGTTTATTTTAATGTATCTCCTAATTTGACCCTATCTTTATCTGATAGTAATTTATTAGATGCTATGCAATTAACCATTCATACTAATGGTTATAATTTTAAACAAGGAAGCGAAATAATAGCAATATGTTATAGGATTTATTATAAGATATTACAAACTTTAAATCCTAAAGTGAAACAAATCTCATTTCCAGGAACTACTACGGTAGTCCAAACTAATTTATTAACTTCAAATATAGCAACCAATAGGTTAATTAGATGGGATGAAATAAACTTCCCTACAACTTGGTCTCTTCCTCAGGAAATAGAACCTGAACCAAAATTAAATCAAAAGATAGATCAAATAATTCAAACATCTGAAGGAGATGTAGAAATTATATTTAATTCTCAAAGGACTATAAAATTACCTAGGTCAATGTCTGCTAGGTATTCCACCTCAAGTGAATATTATAATATTCCGAATGAGACTTTTGGAGCCTCAACTTCTCAAATGAGAGAAAAAGTTGAATCTGTAGAAGAAATAAGAATAAGTCAAAATAATATTCCTAAAGGAATTTATAATAAAGTTGAAAACCAGAGTAGGCAATCTCCTACTCAATCAGAAATGAGTTTTCATCTATAATGGATTATTCTCCAGGAAGTCGAATAAGAGGAATTCTTAATAGAGAATTTCAGGAAGATGAGAATAAGGAATTTCGTGAGTGGTATTTTAATAAATACTCACACGAAGAATTAATGGAATTCAAAAATAAATATTATGAGTATTTAGAGAAAAACCAGAAGCTTACATACATTGTAAAATGGTTTTTAAATCATTATATAGATGAGATAAGTAATGAAATCTTAGTAATACAAATATCTTGGAATAATAAGCAAGGGGAAATGGTTAAGTCACCTTTTCCACCTGAACAACCTTTTTGTTTAAATAGAGATAATGAGGCTAATGCCTATGGAAACTTGCAGAGACTTGAATCTGCTCAAGTAACAATTAGAGAATTAAATACTCTAATTAAATCTCAAAATTATACCAATACCTTTTTGATATGATTAGGTGATCAATTTGTATTATTAGAAAGAGAGTTGACTTCTCTTAAGGATACAATTAACCAACAAATAGATCAACAAAGATTGATAATTAATCAATTAAATAAAATAAATCAAGAAGAATCAGTTCCATCTGTGCAAACAGATACGCCTATGATTCAACCTCCTATCTCTGTTGAAGGATTTAAAATGGAGGATAATACTAATGAGTTTGTTCATATTTTAGAACAAAAGTTAAGAGATTTACATCTCAACGTGGTGTCCCAAGAAGGAACATCAAAACAAAATGAGTCATCTGAGACGGAAAGTGAGATTAAAATTCAATCTGAATCCTCAGAAGAAACTAATGATATTAATCAGTTAACCAATATCTTTTCTGATTTAAATACTAATAATAATATTAGTGAATTAAACCCAATTTATGCTCCTAAGCCTCTTGATAAATATTATTACAAGAGACCTTCTCCTCAAGATCTTCTATTTGAAGAACCTGAGCCATTTCAGAATTCTTATTCTGAAAAAGCCATTTATGAATGGAATATAGATGGCTTGAATGATAAACAAATTTTAGATGTAATACATAGAATAATGATGTATTCTACTGTATGTAAACAGCATGGCAATAGCGATAGTGCCATAGCAAATTTTGTTATAACTGGTTTTGTAGGCCAATTAAGAGGATGGTGGGATCGTTATCTTACTGAACCTCAAAAAATAGAAATAAGAAACCATAAAAAATTGGTTAAAACTGAACCAGGTAGTGCAATGGCCACTACTGGAGAAGAAGATGCAGTGTATACATTGTGTCTTGCTATCCTACAACATTTTGTAGGAAATATAACTCCAATTGCCGAGAAGTTGCAAACACTTCTCCAAAACCTAAGATGTCCATCTTTAACCCATTTTAGATAGTATAAAGATACATTTTTATCTAGGGTTTATCAATTAACAAACCCTAATTCAACCCATTGGAAATCTAAAATTATAGATGGCCTTCCTCATCTTTTTGCTGAAAAGGTTCGGCAATCTTTAAGGATGAAGAATGATGGAATAAATATTAATTATTCTGAATTAACCTATGGGCAATTAATTATTAGTTGCATAAATGAAGGATTAGCTTTGTGTAATGACATTAAGCTAAAAAATCAATTAAAAAGCAAAAGTTATCAGAAAAGCACCAATTAGGTGAATTCTGTGAACAATTTGCCTTTGATTTAGGAAAATCATTAATTCCTGAAAAGAAATTTAAAATAAATAAAAAACATAAAATTGTGTATAAGAAAAATAAATCTTTTAAAAATAAAGAAAATTATTACAAAAATCCGTATAAAAAGAATTATAAAAGGCATTATTATAAGGCTAAGCCTAAACAAAAAGGAAAAGCTTTTATGCCTAAAAATGGAAAAAGAAAAGCAAAAAAGCTTGAAATAAGTTACCATAAATGTGGTAAGATTGGCCATTATGCTAATCAATGTTGGACTAAGAAAGCCCTTAATGAAATAGAAGATGAACAATTACGTTCACAATTGAAAAAGATAATGCTTCTTAATTCTGAAGAAGAAGTAGAATCTTCTAAGGAAGAAAATTTCGAATTAGTTGAGACAACTTCTTCGGGGGGAGAGGAAGTAGATAGACTCAATAATAATTGTCAATGTAATGAATTAAGTAACGAATTAAGTTATTGGAAATCCATAGTTGATATGCATGGATTAAATTTTCTTAATGCTGATCAAGAAAAAGCTTTAACAATGATAGAATCAATTAAGGATCCTAATTTAAAAGAAAAAATACTTAAAATTTTAATTAAAGAAGAATCACCTTTAATAGTAGAAGCACCTTACCAATTAAGTGAGGTTTTACATAGATTTCAACAATCTAATGTTAAAGAAACACCTGTTTCTATTAATGATTTAAAAAGAGAAATAAACCTGTTAAAATCTGAAATATCTCAGATTAAATAAAATAATGAATCTCTATCAACAAGAATGACCTTGTTAGAAACCAAATCTCTTAAATTAAAGGATATACAAGATGTTGCTTCTTCCAGCAATCATGAAAAAGATCTTGCTTCTATCGGTAATACTAATTTAAAGAGATATTTAAATCTTTTAGACCAAGTTACATCACAAAAATGGTTTGTGAAAATAACTCTTGTAATTAATAGAGATTTTATATTAGATAATGAAATAGCACTAATTTATAGTGGTGTTGATTTAAATTGTTTACAAGAAGGAATAATTCCTACTAAATATTTTAAAAAAATGACTCAATCTCTTACCCAAGCAGGAGGAGATAAATTAAGAGTTAAATACAAATTATCATATGCTTATATTTGTAATCAAAATATTTGTTTACCTACTTCTTTTATTATGGTAAAAAGTTTTACCCATAGAATAATCTTGGGAACCCCTTTCCTTCATAAAATAATGCCAATAATTAATATTGACCAAAGAGGAATATCTACCATAATAGATGGTAAAGAAATTATATTTGAATTTATCACAGATCCTCAGACCCGTATGCTTAATGAAGTTAGGAATGTTCTTTTAAATAAAGAAAAACAATTATGTTTTCTTAAGGAAGAAATAGGAATTTTGAATATTAATGAACAACTCAAAAAGAATAATATTCAAAATCAAATTAAATTATTGAGCAACAATTTACTAATGAAATTGGCAATAGCTTACCCAATGCTTTTTGGGATAGAAAGAAACACTTTGTTTCTTTACCTTATGTAGATAATTTTGATGAAAAACAAATACCTACTAAGGCTAGACCTGCTCAAATGAACCTATAATATTTAGAATTATGTAAAAATGAAATTAATTCTCTATTAGAGAAAAAATTAATTAGAAAATCTAAATCTCCTTGGAGTTGCACTGCTTTCTATGTGAATAATGCAGCTGAAAAGGAACGAGGTGTTCCTAGACTAGTAATAAATTATAAACCACTAAATAAAGTGTTAAAATGGATTAGATATCCAATTCCTAATAAAAAGGATTTATTAGATAGGTTAAATGAAGCGTTAATCTTTTCGAAATTCGATATGAAATCTGGATATTGGCAGATTCAAATTAGTGAATCTGATAGGTACAAAACTGCCTTTACTGTCCCATTTGGACATTTCGAATGGAATGTAATGCCTTTTGGATTAAAAAATGCTCCTTCTGAATTTCAGAACATTATGAATGATATTTTCAATCCATACACAGAATTTATAATTGTGTATATTGATGATTTTTTAGTATTTTCTAAAACAATTGAACAACATTTTAAACATTTAAAAATATTTAAGAATTTGATAATTCATAATGGGTTGGTGGTATCTGCCCCAAAAATGAAATTATTTCAAACTCAAGTTAGGTTTTTGGGTCATAATATTGATCAAGGAAAAATTATTCCTATAGATAGAAGTATTGAATTCACTTCTAAATTTCCTGATATCATAAATGATACAAAACAATTACAAAGGTTTTTGGGAAGTCTAAATTATATTTCAGACTATTATGCTAATTTGGCTAAGGATACAGCTATACTGTATTCTAGACTAATAAAGAATCCTAAACCCTAGAGTGAGGAACATTCTCATGCAGTAAGAACCATTAAGTCTAAGGTAAAATCTTTACCTTGCCTGTCATTAGCCAATCCAAACTATTTTAAAATAGTAGAGACGGATGCTTCCGATATAGGATATGGAGGTATTCTAAAACAAGTGAATCCTGATAATTCAAAAGAAAATTTAGTGAGATTTACTTCGGGAAAATGGAATCCCACTCAGTTGAAATATTCAACTATTAAGAAAGAAATGCTTTCTGTAATCAAATGTATTTCAAAATTTCAAGATGATTTATTAAATCAAAAATTTTTACCAAGAATTGATTGCAGTTCAGTAAAATCTATTATTGAAAATGATGTAAAAAATCATGTGGCAAAGTAAATATTTGCAAGATGGCAAGCTCAGTTATCTGCCATTGAATTTAACATTCAATATATAAAGGGAGAAAATAATTCCCTTGCTGATTATTTAATGCGAGAATTTTTACAGGGAAAATGACAATCCCAAATAGGGGAAGAGGTCGCGGTAATGGCCGTGGTCGAGGTCGAATACCTTATCAAGAAGGAGATTGGACAATTTGCCAATCTACCAATATACCAATTAGGCCAATTTACCCCTCTAGGCCAAGAAATATTCAGCAATCCCCTGCATCCAGTAAAAAGGAAGAAATGGCTTCTACCTCATCATCAAATCCGATGATAAATCCGTTGATATCTTATAAAGATATGACAATTGCTGAGAATACTCATGAGCAAGAATATTATGAAAATCCTATCACAGAATTTGTGATGTATATTGAGGATGAAGACCTCAAAATTACTAGAAATGATGCTTGGTCAATTAAGACCAGATACCTCGAATCTAGAGGATATCCAGGCCTCCATGGGCAGGCAAGACCTAATCTGGAAATATTGCTCATAGTTACTGAATCAGTAACAATTACTCACTACTACAATAGTAGTAGTGAAGAAAAATTTATAAATTACAGTAAATGCCACATTAATAAAGTTTTACTCCCTAGAGAGTGGGGATTAAATCCCAATGGAGATAAAGCTGTGAAAATAGCTGTAGGGCAATATGCCTATTTTAATTATTGGGATTATATCCAAGCATTTTCAAAAGTATTTTATTATCAAAACCCCAAGAACAAACATTCTTGGTTTTTCTCAATAAATCCAGAAATCTTGGAAAAACCCGTTCCAAATTGGTTTTATAACTGGTGGTCAAAATTTGATCCTTCTTTGGAAATTTTTTCAAAAAAAGTTGGAGATTTATATAATCCATGGTGTGATAATAGTCCACTATTTGCACAATTGCAAACAGAGAAATTAATCTATGGACAATGTCCTTTCTTATTCTTTGCAAAATTCCAAATTCCATGGATTTGGAGGTGGACAATATCCATCTCTCACGATGATCTTGATATACCAATTTTGCAACGAAATTTCTTTTTTAAATGGTGGGGTAGAATGAATGAGGAAGATTTAAAAAATATGACATTTAAAATTCAAACTGTTATTAATGATGACCGTAATAAAGGGTCTAAACAACAATGTTTCCAGCCAGGCTCCATGAGTAGCCTAAAAATCTATTTCCAGAGAAAATATCCCAAGGAATCGGAGGAAAAAATAATGGTGAAGGTTCTGGATCACATGAAGAACCAATTCCTCTCGGCATTTCCCAATCAGTCAACAAAGGATGATGATTCTATGAAAACAGTATCATCACATGGGTCACTTGACTCTATTAATACTTTCAATTATCTGGCAGGAGAAACTCAGCTCGAGCCAACTCAAGAGGATATTTGGGACTCCTTAATAGAGGCAATATCTCAGCAAGCTAAGGCTGCAGCAAAAGGGAAATCCCCAGCTAAAGATTAAAAGTAAAATGGCCAGTAATCCAATTAAATTTGCTTTTGATGAAATTAATAAGAAGGAAAGGCAGCTCCGGAAGGAAATTAAGGAGCTTGATGATGAAATCAAAGTAGAATTAAGGAGAAATTCTAATGCATGGACTAATCTGGTCACAGCCCTAGATAATGTGAGGTGGGCTAAAAAACAAAAGATAAAGTTACTTAAATTAAAGATAAGATTGATTCATCTTCACAATATCACGGGTTGAATGACAGCAAGACCGCACTCAAATATGTCCGCAAATGAAGACAAGGGACTTTCTAGCAATAATGGTTGCTTTAGACAGCAAGAATTTTGCTTTAATAAAAGTAAAAGTAAAGTAGATTGTTTTCTTGTAATGTAGTCATTATTGACAGTGACGATGGGGCCCAAGGTGTACCCGGCTTCAATAATGTTAGCTATTTTTGTAAAAGTTGTTTGTTTTATTTCTTGACTTTTGTAAAAGTTGTTGGGGTTAGTCAAAAGTGTTGTCCGAAATGGACAGGTGTCTGGTTTAGTGTATCCTCTCTCCATCTAAATAAGGAGAGCTTTCCTTCATTTGTAAGTACGTTTTGAAATTAATAGAAAGAATTTTCTTTCATACTCTCTCTCTAAAATACTCTCACCCACAAAAACACTCCCTCTTCATCTCAATCTAAATATATACTCCCTCCGTCCCACGTCATTGTGAACCATTTTTTCGGGCACAATAATTAAGAAATATTATTAAGATAATGAAAATGTGTGGTAGGAAATGAAGAGAGAGAATGAGTGAAGTTAATAGTAGGTTAATTGAATAAATTGTATGGTGAAAAATGAAGAGAGAGAATGAGTGGGTGGGGTAGGGTGAATATAAAATAATAAATTTGTTTCCATTTTGGGTAGTTTGCATTCACATGGGACGGACCAAAATGGATATAAGTTTGCATTCACGTGGGACGGAGGGAGTATATATATATATATATATATATATATAAATATATATATATATATATATATATATATATATATATATATATATATATATATATATATAAACACATCATTTTTCTATATAATTGAAAGAAGATTTACTTCAAATGGAATGTTATTCATGCCACATAATTTGTAAAGAAATTTTAGAGAAATGAGATACATTGAACACGACCAATTTGAAGCTATTTAGATTGTACCTTTTCTATGAAAAATGATGAAAGTTCTTTACAAACTGTTCGTTGTTCATGTCATTTCATCAAATGACACACGGTACACGCGTTAAATTCCTTTCATGAGATGCCATGAACACGAACAATTTGTAGTGAATTGTTAAACCCCAATTTTAACTGAATTGATATTGTGCAACTTCAATTTATGTAAGACTTTGTATAGATGGGGTTGAAAACTATCTACAAGCTGGTCGTTGTTCGTGGAATATCATCAAATGTTATACTCTTTTATGCTACAACATTTCACGATATTCCATGAACAAGACCACATTGTAGTGGTTTGCAATACTACAAAAATAATAGAGATTGTGGGTGATATGGTTTTGCTAAAGGACTATTTTATAGGTTTTGTCATGTGATATAACGATTCTCTAACAAACTTTAAATGCATGATAATTAAATTTTTCGCAATTTAAGATATGTAACTAATTTTGGGTGATCTCTATTTTATTTGGTAATACACCAACTAAGAGTTACCAACTTTTAGGGAATTTTAGTAAACTAAAATTTTATCTTTACTGTAATGTACAGTAAGAAAGAAATTTAATTCCCTTTTTATATTTTTGAAATATGGATATGTTGAAGTGTACATTCAATGAGTTCACAAATATGGTTAACAATAGTTTGACTTAATATCGGTGTCAATATTTAGAGCATATTAGAGCAAGGAGGCGAAAGAATTTTATTCACAATGGAAATTGTTTTGTGTCATTTTTCAAGAGCATGTGGAAAAAATATAGTAGAATAATATATATTTAAAATGGTTCAAAGGAAAATTATATTACATCCACCTTTAATTTTCAATTTTTTATACATAACATAGAGTAATACAATATTTGCCATGTCTTAACTGTCCTTGGAGTTTAGGATGCTAGTTACGATGAACATTGTAAAATAACAACAAATAGTATAGAAGTTAAGTTAAAAAGAATGATATTCGGTGTAAGTTGTCACTATCAATGTTGATGTAAAGAAAATAAAGAGTGAAAATATATTTTGAAGTTCCTAGGTGTAGTTAGTTGAGTTAGATCAAGGTGTGTAGACGGGATTAAATTTTATCTTAGATGTAGATATTTAAGTTATTTTATAGAATGTAATGATAACGTCGCTATCGATGAAATCATGACAATTCTTTGTAAGGTATTTTTGGTTTTTTGCTTTATCTTTGGGTTTAGCTAGCTATATAACCTGTAATATTATGCTGGGTTGCAGACGGTACCATACTATATTCGATGTATTTGATGTATTTAAGTAGCATTAGACAATAATGTCATTTGTGTCATGGACAATCATAACTGTCACGATGGTTTTAATATAAAATCTATAATTTTCTAGTGAAGTAAATTGACTATCAACAACTTGAAGTGTGGAGTAGAAAGATTGTATAGACATTAATGGTCAAAACTCAAATGCATAGTTTTATGGTTATAATACATTTGTTATTTCTTATTTAGATATTTGTAAAATTAAATTCCAAAAAGGTATTTAATTCGGTCCTTGGTAGAAATCATCCTTCAAAATTAATATGCAAGAACTGATCATTGTTATTGTACAGGATCATGGTAAGCTTATTTGATAAATTCTAAATTTTGGTAATGTAATTTGCTTGACTAATACTACATCTATGTAGTTTTCATCATTTTTTAAAGGCCTAACTGCAACCTCTAGGGGATACCTCGAATGGAAATAAGAACTTTTTTATATATTTGAGAATGCAAATAGAAATACAGGAAACAATTCTAGGTCAAATGAGCCATGATTTTCTCTTTTACCTTAAATATCATTAAAAAAAACTAGCTTAGTGAATCTCCTCTCTTTAACCTTAGTGTACTTAATATATACTCCCTCCGTTCCGGGTTAAGCTTCACCATTTTGGTGAAGCACGTAAATTAAGAAAGCAATATATATATTCAAAAATAATAGGAGTGGGAGAAGGGTTGTGAGAGGGAAGAAGTGAGTGGATATGACAAGTGGAACCCATAATTTAAATGTGTGAGAGAGAAAAGTAAGTGGATATAATAGAATATTAATAAACCTTTTTTCATTTTAGAAAAGGTTAATCTTGTAACGGGATGCCCTTTTGGGTAATTGATGAAGCTTAAGCTTGGACGGAGGGAGTATGCATTTAGAAAGTACTCATACTTCTAAAAAATTCCTTTTGCTGCATAAAAATTGGAGTTTAGAATTTTTCCATACTAGTAAAAGAAATCAACGCTTGTTTGTACGGTAACTAAAGATATGTGGTCTAAATCAATTTATATATTTTTTTAATTTGTGAATGGCTATAAAGTCAAGTTTGTGATTGCTATTGTATTCATTATATCTTAAGAATGCACCATTCAATATATATTTGTTCAAATAATATTTCCAATAAATTTATCATTAATAATGTCGTATCGTTTTTAGCGCGAATTACAACAGGAAAAAAACTAACGTATACCAATCAAACTTAGGCCTCGGCATAACATAACAGGATATGTTTGTTTATATATATATATATATATATATATATATATATATATATATATAACTCACATCATTTTTCTATATAATTGAAAGAAGATTTCCTTCAAATGGAATGTTATTCATGCCACATAATTTGTAAAGAAATTTTAGAGAAAAGAGATACATTGAACACGACCAATTTGAAGCTATTTATATTGTACCTTTTCTATGAAAAATGATGAAAATTCTATACAAACTGTTCGTTGTTCATGGCATTTCATCAAATGACACACGGTACACACGTTAAATTCCTTTCATGAGAGGCCATGAACACGAACAATTTGTAGTGAATTGTTAAACTCCAATTTGAACTGAATATATATTGTGCAACTTCAATTTATGTAAGACTTTGTATAGATGGGGTTGAAAACTATCTACAAGCTGGTCGTTGTTCGTGGAATATCATCAAATGTTATACTCTTTTATGCTACAACATTTCACGATATTCCATGAACAAGACCACATTGTAGTGGTTTGGAATACTGCAAAAATAATAGAGATTGTGGGTGATATGGTTTTGCTAAAGGCCTATTTTATAGGTTTTGTCATGTGATATAACGATTCTCTAACAAACTTTAAATGCATGATAATTAAATTTTTCGCAATTTAAGATATGTAACTAATTTTGGCTGATCTACATTTTATTTGGTAATATACCAATTAAGAGTTACCAACTTTTAGGGAATTTTAGTAACCTAAAATTTTATCTTTACTGTAATGTACAGTAAGAAAGAAATTTAATTTCATTTTTATTTTTTTTTGAAATATGGATATGTTGAAGTGTACATTCAATGAGTTCACAAATATGGTTAACAATAGTTTGACTTAATATCGGTGTCAATATTTAGAGCATATTAGAGCAAGGAGGTGAAAGAATTTTATTCACAATAGAAATTGTTTTGTGTCATTTTTCAAGAGCATGTGGAAAAAATATAGTAGAATAATATATATTTAAAATGGTTCAAAGGAAAATTATATTACATCCACCTTTAATTTCAATTTTTTATACATAACATATAGTAATACAATATTTGCCACGTCTTAACTGTCCTTGGAATTTAGGATGCTAGTTATGACGAACATTGTAAAATAACAACAAATAGTATAGAAGTTAAGTTAAAAAGAATGATATTCGGTGTAAGTTGTCACTATCAATGTTGATGTAAAGAAAATAAAGAGTGAAAATATATTTTGAAGTTCCTAGGTGTAGTTAGTTGAGTTAGATCAAGGTGTGTAGACGGGATTAAATTTTATCTTAGATGTTGATATTCAAGTTATTTTATAGAATGTAATGATAACGTCGCTATCTATGAAATCATGACAATTCTTTGTAAGGTATTTTTGGTTTTTTGCTTTATCTTTAGGTTGAGCTAGCTATATAACCTGTAATATTATGCTGGGCTGCAGACGGTATCATACTATATTGGATGTATTTGACGAATTTAAGTAGCATTTGACAATAATGTCATTTGTGTCATGGACAATCATAACTGTCACGATGGTTTTAATATAAAATCTATAATTTTCTAGTGAAGCAAATTGACTATCAACAACTTGAAGAGTGCGGAGTAGAAAGATTGTATAGACATTAATGGTCAAAACTCAAATGCATAATTTTATGGTTCTAATACATTTGTTATTTCTTATTTAGATATTTGTAAAATTAAATTCCAAAAAGGTATTTAATTATGTCCTTGGCAGAAATCATCCTTCAAAATTAATATGCAAGAACTGATCAATGGTATTGTACAGGATCATGGTAAGCTTATTTGATTAATTCTAAATTTTGGTAATGTAATTTGCTTGACTAATACTACATCTATGGAGTTTTCATCATTTTTTAAAGGCCTAACTGCAACCTCTAGGGGATACCTCGAATGGAAATAAGAACTTTTTTATATTTTCGCGAATTCAAATAGAAATACAGGAAACAATTCTAGGTCAAATGAGCCATGATTTTCTCTTTTACTTTTAATATCATTAAAAAAAAACTAGCTTAGTGAATCTCCTCTCTTTAACCTTAGTGTACTTAAATGTGTGAGATAGAAAAGTTAGTGGATATAATAGAATATTAATAAACCTTTTTCATTTTAGAAAAGGTGAAGCTTGTAACGGCGTGCCCTTTTGGGTAATTGATGACGCTTAAGCTTGGACGGAGGGAGTATGCATTTAGAAAGTACTCATACTTCTAAAAAAAAATCCTTTTGCTGCATAAAAATTGGAGTTTAGAATTTTTCCATACTAGTAAAAGAAATCAACGCTTGTTTGTACGGTAGCTAAAGATATGTGGTCTAAATCAACTTATATAATTTTTTTAATTTGTGAATGGGTATAAAGTCAAGTTTGTGATTGCCATTGTATTCATTATATCTTAAGAATACACCATTCAATATATATTTGTTCAAATAATATTTCCAATAAATTTATCATTAATAATGTCGTATCGTTTTTTGCGCGAATTACAACAGGAAAAAAACTAACGTAAACCAATCAATCTTAGGCCTCTGCATAACATAACAGGATATGTTTGTTTATATATATATATATATATATATATATATATATATATATATATATATATATATATATAACTCACATCATTTTTCTATATAATTGAAAGAAGATTTCCTTCAAATGGAATGTTATTCATGCGACATAATTTGTAAAGAAATTTTAGAGAAATGAGATACATTGAACACGACCAATTTGAAGCTATTTAGATTGTACCTTTTCTATGAAAAATGATGAAAATTCTTTACAAACTGTTCGTTATTCATGGCATTTCATCAAATGACACATGGTACACGCGTTAAATTCCTTTCATGAGATGCCATGAACACGAACAATTTGTAGTGAATTGTTAAACTCCAATTTGAACTGAATAGATATTGTCCAACATCAATTTATGTAAGACTTTTTATAGATGGGGTTGAAAACTATCTACAAGCTGGTCGTTGTTCGTGGAATATCATCAAATGTTATACTCTTTTATGCTACAACATTTCACGATATTCCATGAACAAGACCACATTGTAGTGGTTTGCAATACTACAAAAATAATAGAGACTGTGGGTGATATTGTTTTGCTAAAGGACTAATTTATATGTTTTGTCATGTGATATAACGATTCTCTAATAAACTTTAAATGCATGATAATTAAATTTTTCGCAATTTAAGATATGTAACTAATTTTGGGTGATCTACATTTTATTTGGTAATATACCAATTAAGAGTTACCAACTTTTAGGGAATTTTAGTAACCTAAAATTTTATCTTTACTGTAATGTACAGTCAGAAAGAAATTTAATTCCCTTTTTATTTTTTTTTGAAATATGGGTATGTTGAAGTGTACATTCAATGAGTTCACAAATATGGTTAACAATAGTTTGACTTAATATCGGTGCCAATATTTAGAGCATATTAGAGCAAGGAGGCGAAAGAATTTTATTCACAATGGAAATTGTTTTGGGTCATTTTTCAAGAGCATGTGGAAAAAATATAGTAGAATAATATATATTTAAAATGGTTCAAAGGAAAATTATATTACATCCACCTTTAATTTCAATTTTTATACATAACATATAGTAATATAATATTTGCCACGTCTTAACTGTCCTTGGAATTTAGGATGCTAGTTATGATGAACATTGTAAAATAACAACAAATAGTATAGAAGTTAAGTTATAAAGAATGATATTCGGTGTAAGTTGTCACTATCAATGTTGATGTAAAGAAAATAAAGAGTGAAAATATATTTTGAAGTTCCTAGGTGTAGTTAGTTGAGTTAGATCAAGGTGTGTAGACAGGATTAAATTTTATCTTAGATGTCGATATTTAAGTTATTTTATAGAATGTAATGATGTCATCGTTATCTATGAAATCATGACAATTCTTTGTAAGGTATTTTTGGTTATTTGCTTTATCTTTGGGTTGAGCTAGCTATATAACCTGTAATATTATGCTGGGCTACAGACGGTACCATACTATATTCGATGTATTTGACGTATTTGACGTATTTAAGTAGCATTTGAAAATAATGTCATTTGTGTCATGGACAATCATAACTGTCACAATGGTTTCAATATAAAATCTATAAATTTCTAGTGAAGCGAATTGACTATCAACAACTTGAAGTGTGCGGAGTAGAATGATTGTATAGACATTAATGGGCAAAACTCAAATTTATAATTTTACGTTTCTAATACATTTTTTATTTCTTATTTAGATGTTTGTAAAATTAAAGTCCAAAAAGGTATTTAATTCGGTCCTTGGTAGAAATCATCCGTCAAAATTAATGTGCAAGAACTGATCAATGGTATTGTACAGGATCATGGTAAGCTTATTTGATAAATTCTAAATTTTGGTAATGTAATTTGCTTGACTAATACTACATCTATGGAGTTTTCATCATTTTTTAAAGGCCTAACTGCAACCTCTAGGGGATACCTCGAATGGAAATAAGAACTTTTTTATATTTTCGAAAATGCAAATAGAAATACAGGAAACAATTCTAGGTCAAATGTGCCATGATTTTCTCTTTTACTTTAAATATCATTTAAAAAAAATTACCTTACTGAATCTCCTCTCTTTAACCTTAGTTTACTTAATATATACTCCCTCCGTTCCGGGTTAATCTTCACCATTTTGGTGAAGCACGCAAATTAAGAAAGCAATATATATATTCAAAAATAATAGGAGTGGGAGAAGGGTTGTGAGAGGGAAGAAGTGAGTGCATATGACAAGTGGAACCCATAATTTAAATGTGTGAGAGAGAAAAGTTAGTGGATATAATAGAATATTAATAAACCTTTTTCATTTTAGAAAAGGTGAAGCTTGTAACGGTTGCCCTTTTGGGTAATTGATGAAGCTTAAGCTTGGACGGAGGGAGTATGCATTTAGAAAGTACTCATACTTCTAAAAAAAATCCTTTTGCTGCATAAAAATTGGAGTTTAGAATTTTTCCATACTAGTAAAAGAAATCAACGCTTGTTTGTACGGTAACTAAAGATATGTGGTCTAAATCAACTTATATAATATTTTTAATTTGTGAATGGGTATAAAGTCAAGTTTGTGATTGCCATTGTATTCATTATATCTTAAGAATACACCATTCAATATATATTTGTTCAAATAATATTTCCAATAAATTTATCATTAATAATGTCGTATCGTTTTTAGCGCGAATTACAACAGGAAAAAAACTAACGTATAACAATCAATCTTAGGCCTCTGCATAACATAACAGGATATACTTGTTTATATATATATATATATATATATATATAACTCACATCATTTTTCTATATAATTGAAAGAAGATTTCCTTCAAATGGAATGTTATTCATGTTCACATAATTTGTAAAGAAATTTTAGAGAAATGAGATACATTGAACACGACCAATTTGAAGCTATTTAGATTGTACCTTTTCTATGAAAAATGATGAAAATTCTTTACAAACTGTTCGTTGTTCATGGCATTTCATCAAATGACACACGGTACACGCGTTAAATTCCTTTCATGAGATGCCATGAACACGAACAATTTGTAGTGAATTGTTAAACTCCAATTTGAACTGAATTCATATTGTGCAACATCAATTTATGTAAGACTTTTTATAGATGGGGTTGAAAACTATCTACAAGCTGGTCGTTGTTCGTGGAATATCATCAAATTTTATACTCTTTTATGCTACAACATTTCACGATATTCCATGAACAAGACCACATTGTAGTGATTTGCAATACTACAAAAATAATAGAGATTGTGGGTGATATGGTTTTGCTAAAGGACTATTTTATAGGTTTTGTCATGTGATATAACGATTCTCTAACAAACTTTAAATTCATGATAATTAAATTTTTCGCAATTTAAGATATGTAACTAATTTTGGGTGATCTACATTTTATTTGGTAATATACCAATTAAGAGTTACCAACTTTTAGGGAATTTTAGTAACCTAAAATTTTAACTTTATTGTAATGTACAGTAAGAAAGAAATTTAATTCCCTTTTTATTTATTTTTTTGAAATATGGATTTGTTGAAGTGTACATTCAATGAGTTCACAAATATGGTTAACAATAGTTTGACTTAATATTGGAGTCAATATTTAGAGCATATTAGAGCAAGGAGGCGAAAGAATTTTATTCACAATGGAAATTGTTTTGGGTCATTTTTCAAGAGCATGTGGAAAAAATATAGTAGAATAATATATTTTTAAAATGGTTCAAAGGAAAATTATATTACATCCACCTTTAATTTCAATTTTTTATACATAACATATAGTAATACAATATTTGACACGTCTTAACTGTCCTTGGAATTTAGGATGCCAGTTATGACGAACATTGTAAAATAACAACAAATAGTATAGAAGTTAAGTTAAAAAGAATGATATTCGGTGTAAGTTGTCACTATCAATGTTGATGTAAAGAATATAAAGAGTGAAAATATATTTTGAAGTTCCTAGGTGTAGTTAGTTGAGTTAGATCAAGGTGTGTAGACGGGATTAAATTTTATCTTAGATGTTGATATTTAGGTTATTTTATATAATGTAATGATGTCGTCGCTATCTATGAAATCATGACAAATCTTTGTAAGGTATTTTTGGTTTTTTGCTTTATCTTTGGGTTGAGCTAGCTATATAACCTGTAATATTATGCTGGGCTACAGACGGTACCATACTATATTCGATGTATTTGACGTATTTAAGTTGCATTTGAAAATAATGTCATTTGTGTCATGGACAATCATAACTGTCACGATGGTTTCAATATAAAATCTATAATTTTCTTGTGAAGCAAATTGACTATCAACAACTTGATGTGTGCGGAGTAGAATGATTGTATAGACATTAATGGTCAAAACTCAAATGCATAATTTTATGGTTCTAATACATTTTTTATTTCTTATTTAGATGCTTGTAAAAATAAAATCCAAAAAGGTATTTAATTCGGTCCTTGGTAGAAATCATCCTTCAAAATTAATGTGCAAGAACTGATCAATGGTATTGTACAGGATCATGGTAAGCTTATTTGATAAATTCTAAATTTTGGTAATGTAATTTGCTTGACTAATACTACATCTATGGAGTTTTCATCATTTTTTAAAGGCCTAACTACAACCTGTAGGGGATACCTCGAATGGAAATAAGAACTTTTTTATATTTTCGAGAATGCAAATAGAAATACAGGAAACAATTCTAGGTCAAATGAGCCATGATTTTCTCTTTTACTTTAAATATCATAAGAAAAAAAAAAAAACTAGCTAGGTGAATCTCCTCACTTTAACCTTAGTGTAGTTAATATATACTCCCTCCGTTCCGGGCTTCACCATTTTGGTGAAGCACGCAAATTATGAAAGCAATATATATATTCAAAAATAATGGGAGTGGGAGAAGGGTTGTGAGAGGGAAGAAGTGAGTGGATATGACAAGTGGAACCCATAATTTAAATGTGTGATAGAGAAAAGTTAGTGGATATAATTGAATATTAATAAACATTTTTCATTTTAAAAAAGGTGAAGCTTGTAACGGGATGCCCTTATGGGTAATTAATGAAGCTTAAGCAGGGACTGCGGGAGTATGCATTTAGAAAGTACTCATACTTCTAAAAAAAATCCTTTTGCTGCATAAAAATTGGAGTTTAGAATTTTTCCATACTAGTAAAAGAAATCAACGCTTGTTTGTCTGGTAACCGAAGATATGTAGTCTAAATCAACTTATAGATTTTTTTTTTAATTTGTGAATGGGTATAAAGTCAAGTTTATGATTGCCATTGTATTCATTATATCTTAAGAATACACCATTCAATATATATTTGTTCAAATAATATTTCCAATAAATTTATCATTAATAATGTCGTATCGTTTTTAGCGCGAATTACAACAGGAAAAAAAAACTAACGTATACCAATCAATCTTAGGCCTCTGCATAACATTACAGGAAATGTTTGTTTATATATATATATATATATATATATATATATATATATAACTCACATCATTTTTCTATATAATTGAAAGAAGATTTCCTTCAAATGGAATGTTATTCATGCCACATAATTTGTAAAGAAATTTTAGAGAAATGAGATACATTGAACACGACCAATTTGAAGCTATTTAGATTGTACCTTTTCTATGAAAAATGATAAAAATTCTTTACAAATTGTTCGTTGTTCATGGCATTTCATCAAATGACACATGGTACACGCGTTAAATTCCTTTCATGAGATGCCATGAACACGAACAATTTGTAGTGAATTGTTAAACTCCAATTTGAACTGAATTTATATTGTGCAACATCAATTTATGTAAGACTTTTTATAGATGAGGTTGAAAACTATCTACAAGCTGGTCGTTGTTCGTGGAATATCATCAAATGTTATACTCTTTTATGCTACAACATTTCACGATATTCCATAAACAAGACCACATTGTAGTGGTTTGCAATACTACAAAAATAATAGAGATTGTGGGTGATATGGTTTTGCTAAAGGACTATTTCATAGGTTTTGTCATGTGATATAACGATTCTCTAACAAACTTTAAATGCATGATAATTAAATTTTTCGCAATTTAAGATATGTAACTAATTTTGGGTGATCTCTATTTTATTTGGTAATACACCAATTAAGAATTACCAACTTTTAGGGAATTTTAGTAACCTAAAATTTTATCTTTACTGTAATGTACAGTAAGAAAGAAATTTAATTCCCTTTTAATTTTTTTTTGAAATATGGATATGTTGAATTGCACATTCAATGAGTTCACAAATATGGTTAACAATAGTTTGCCTTAATATTGGTGTCAATATTTAGAGCATATTAGAGCAAGGAGGCGAAAGAATTTTATTCACAATTGAAATTGTTTTGGGACATTTTTCAAGAGCATGTGGAAAAAATATAGTAGAATAATATATATTTAAAATGGTTCAAAGGAAAATTATATTACATCCACCTTTAATTTCAATTTTTTATACATAACATATAGTAATACAATATTTGCCACGTCTTAACTGTCCTTGGAATTTAAGATGCTAGTTATGACGAACATTGTAAAATAACAACAAATAGTATAGAAGTTAAGTTAAAAAGAATGATATTCGGTGTAAGTTGCCACTATCAATGTTGATGTAAAGAAAATAAAGAGTGAAAATATATTTTGTAGTTCCTAGGTGTAGTTAGTTGAGTTAGATCAAGGTGTGTAGACGGGATTAAATTTTATCTTAGATGTTGATATTTAGGTTATTTTATATAATGTAATGATGTCGTCGCTATCTATGAAATCATGACAATTCTTTGTAAGGTATTTTTGGTTTTTTGCTTTATCTTTTGGTTAAGCTAGCTATATAACCTGTAATATTATGATGGGCTACAGACAGTGCCATACTATATTCGATGTACTTGACGTATTTAAGTTTCATTTGAAAATAATGTCATTTGTGTCATGGACAATCATAACTGTCACGATGGTTTCAATATAAAATATATAATTTTCTTGTGAAGCAAATTGACTATCAACAACTTGAAGTGTGCGGAGTAGAATGATTGTATAGACATTAATGGTCAAAACTCAAATGCATAATTTTATGGTTCTAATATATTTTTTATTTCTTATTTAGATGCTTGTAAAATTAAAGTCCAAAAAGGTATTTAATTCGGTCCTTGGTAGAAATCATCCTTCAAAATTAATGTGCAAGAACTGATCAATGGTATTGTACAGGATCATGGTAAGCTTATTTGATAAATTCTAAATTTTGGTAATGTAATTTGCTTGACTAATACTACATCTATGGAGTTTTCATCATTTTTTAAAGGCCTAACTACAACCTGTAGGGGATACTTCGAATGGAAATAAGAACTTTTTTATATTTTCGAGAATGCAAATAGAAATACAGGAAACAATTCTAGGTCAAATGAGCCATGATTTTCTCTTTTACTTTAAATATCATTAAAAAAACAAAAAAAAACTAGCTAGGTGAATCTCCTCACTTTAACCTTAGTGTAGTTAATATATACTCCCTCCGTTCCGGGCTTCACCATTTTGGTGAAGCACGCAAATTAAGAAAGCAATATATATATTCAAAAATAATGGGAGTGGGAGAAGGGTTGTGAGAGGGAAGAAGTGAGTGGGTATGACAAGTGGAACCCATAATTTAAATGTGTGAGAGAGAAAAGTTAGTGGATATAATAGAATATTAATAAACCTTTTCCATTTTAGAAAAGGTGAAGCTTGTAACGGGATGCCCTTATGGGTAATTAATGAAGCTTAAGCAGGGACGGAGGGAGTATGCATTTAGAAAGTACTCATACTTCTAAAAAAAATCCTTTTGCTGCATAAAAATTGGAGTTTAGAATTTTTCCATACTAGTAAAAGAAATCAACGCTTGTTTGTCTGGTAACTGAAGATATGTAGTCTAAATCAACTTATAGATTTTTTTTAATTTGTGAATGGGTATAAAGTCAAGTTTATGATTGCCATTGTATTCATTATATCTTAAAAATACACCATTCAATATATATTTGTTCAAATAATATTTCCAATAAATTTATCATTAATAATGTCGTATCGTTTTTAGCGCGAATTACAACAGGAAAAAAAAACTAACGTATACCAATCAATCTTAGGCCTCTGCATAACATAACAGGAAATGTTTGTATATACATATATATATATATATATATATATATATATATATATATATATATATATATATATATATATATATATATATATATATAACTCACATCATTTTTCTATATAATTGAAAGAAGATTTCCTTCAAATGGAATGTTATTCATGCCACATAATTTGTAAAGAAATTTTAGAGAAATTTGATACATTGAACACGACCAATTTGAAGCTATTTAGATTGTACCTTTTCTATGAAAAATGATGAAAATTCTTTACAAACTGTTCGTTGTTCATGGCATTTCATCAAATGACACATGGTACACGCGTTAAATTCCTTTCAGGAGATGCCATGAACACGAACAATTTGTAGTGAATTGTTAAACTCCAATTTGAACTGAATTTATATTGTGCAACATCAATTTATGTAAGACTTTTTATAGATGGGGTTGAAAACTATCTACAAGCTGGTCGTTGTTCGTGGAATATCATCAAATGTTATACTCTTTTATGCTACAACATTTCACGATATTCCATAAACAAGACCACATTGTAGTGGTTTGCAATACTACAAAAATAATAGAGATTGTGGGTGATATGGTTTTGCTAAAGGACTATTTCATAGGTTTTGTCATGTGATATAACGATTCTCTAACAAACTTTAAATGCATGATAATTAAATTTTTCGCAATTTAAGATATGTAACTAATTTTGGGTGATCTCTATTTTATTTGGTAATACACCAATTAAGAGTTACCAACTTTTAGGGAATTTTAGTAACCTAAAATTTTATCTTTACTGTAATGTACAGTAAGAAAGAAATTTAATTCCCTTTTTATTTTTTTTTGAAAGATGGATATGTTGAATTGCACATTCAATGAGTTCACAAATATGGTTAACAATAGTTTGCCTTAATATCGGTGTCAATATTTAGAGCATATTAGAGCAAGGAGGCGAAAGAATTTTATTCACAATGGAAATTGTTTTGGGACATTTTTCAAGAGCATGTGGAAAAAATATAGTAGAATAATATATATTTAAAATGGTTCAAAGGAAAATTATATTACATCCACCTTTAATTTCATTTTTTTATACATAACATATAGTAATACAATATTTGCCACGTCTTAACTGTCCTTGGAATTTAGGATGCTAGTTATGACGAACATTGTAAAATAACAACAAATATTATAGAAGTTAAGTTAAAAAGAATGATATTCGGTGTAAGTTGTCACTATTGAAAGGCCCTTGCTTGATATGCAGATGATCAGACAGCTATGGTATTGGCTTAGCTGTCAGATGATAATTGAATTGTGCAGCGGAATAAGAGAGATTTGAAATAATGGTAGGACAACAAACACAAAGAGATAATGCAAGTGTGTGAATGTGATTGCAAAAATGTAATAACACAGAGAATTTAAAGTGGTTCAGAGTTCACTCCTCCTACATCCACCCCCACTGTCAAACTTGACAAGTGAGATCAATTTTATTATAATCTTTAATCAACAAAAATTACAAATGATTGATTCAGGCAAGTTCCTTGAACTTCCTCTTCCTAATTAGTACAGTCAACTAGGGATACACTTAAAGTACAGTCTTAAGTGCTTTTACAACTTGAAGTACAGTCTCAAGATTTTACAAAATAACTAATACACTCAAAGTACAGTCTTGAGTGATTACAAACTGATTCTACACCTAAAGTACAGTCTTAGGTTTTTGGGGTTTGTGAATTAACACACTGGGGTTGTTTTTGTTGGTGAAGAGGTTTAGGGGTGAAGGTTTTGGTTTGGAACAGGGTTTTAAAGGTGAGGATTGGTGTGTGTGTGTGTGGATTACAGGAGGTGTGTGTGGGTGTTTGGAAAGGGTTTTTGACTGGGAAAATGAGTATTTTTCAGTGATTTTGTTTGGGGAAGAACTCCTCTATTTATACCCTTTAATGTAGCCGTTGGAATATGACTGTTGCAGCTACATTAATGAGCTTTGACTGGTCTTTGTCCCACTTGTCCACATGCAGGTCTTCATGAGCTGTCCAGAGCAGAGAGCTTGAACTGAGAGCTTCTAGAAGGTCTTCAGTGGTCTTCATTGGTCTTCATTGATGGACTTGATAGCTGTGAAGATGCAGGATCTAACTTGGTTGAGTTTGTGGTAACATGGTGTGAGGCAGGGAGATGGCTGTCTGAGGACTGAAGTCATAGCTGTCAGATCATGGCAAGGCTTAGCTATCAGAGAGGATCTCTAATAAGGACTGAGATGCACTTGATGATCTTGATGACTTAGAGAGTGACTATGATTCATGTTTTTGATTGATTGAAAACATTGTATAAGGGAGAATCATAGCTGTCAGACACATAGCTATCAAAGTGAAGAATTATGACAGATAACATCTTTTGATATAAACCCTGTTCTATATATATATATTCCTTTATCAAAACCAACAAACTAAGACATTGATCAAAGTTAGGTCCTAACAACTATCAATGTTGATGTAAAGAAAATAAAGGTGAAAATATATTTTGAAGTTCCTAGGTGTAGTTAGTTGAGTTAGATCAAGGTGTGTAGACGGGATTAAATTTTATCTTAGATGTTGATATTTAGGTTATTTTATATAATGTAATGATGTCGTCGCTATCTATGAAATCATGACAATTCTTTGTAAGGTATTTTTGGTTTTTTGCTTTATCTTTTGGTTAAGCTAGCTATATAACCTATAATATTATGCTGGGCTACAGACGGTACCATACTATATTCGATGTACTTGACGTATTTAAGTTTCATTTGAAAATAATGTCATTTGTGTCATGGACAATCATAACTGTCACGATGGTTTCAATATAAAATATATAATTTTCTTGTGAAGCAAATTGACTATCAACAACTTGAAGTGTGCGGAGTAGAATGATTGTATAGACATTAATGGTCAAAACTCAAATGCATAATTTTATGGTTCTAATACATTTTTTATTTCTTATTTAGATGCTTGTAAAATTAAAGTCCAAAAAGGTATTTAATTCGGTCCTTGGTAGAAATCATCCTTCAAAATTAATGTGCAAGAACTGATCAATGGTATTGTACAGGATCATGGTAAGCTTATTTGATAAATTCTAAATTTTGGTAATGTAATTTGCTTGACTAATACTACATCTATGGAGTTTTCATCATTTTTTAAAGGCCTAACTACAACCTCTAGGGGATACGTCGAATGGAAATAAGAACTTTTTTATATTTTCGAGAATACAAATAGAAATACAGAAACAATTCTAGGTCAAATGAGCCATGATTTTCTCTTTTACTTTAAATATCATAAAAAAAAAATAACTAGATAGGTGAATCTCCTCACTTTAACCTTAGTGTAGTTAATATATACTCCCTCCGTTCCGGGTTAAGCTTCACCATTTTGGTGAAGCACGCAAATTAAGAAAGCAATATATATATATTCAAAAATAATGGGAGTGGGAGAAGGGTTGTGAGAGGGAAGAAGTGAGTGGATATCACAAGTGGAACCCATAATTAAAATGTGTGAGAGAGAAAAGTTAGTGGATATAATAGAATATTAATAAATCTTTTCCATTTTAGAAAAGGTGAAGCTTGTATCGGGATGCCCTTATGGGTAATTAATGAAGCTTAAGCTGGGACGGAGGGAGTATGCATTTAGAAAGTACTCAAACTTCTAAAAAAAAAATCCTTTTGCTGCATAAAAATTGGAGTTTAGAATTTTTCCATACTAGTAAAAGAAATCAACGCTTGTTTGTCTGGTAACTGAAGATATGTAGTCTAAATCAACTTATAGAATTTTTTTAATTTGTGAATGGGTATAAAGTCAAGTTTGTGATTGCCATTGTATTCATTATATCTTAAGAATACATTATTTAATATATATTTGTTAAAATAGTATTTCCAATAAATTTATCATTAATAATGTCGTATCGTTTTTAGCGCGAATTACAAATCGAAAAAAAAAAACTAACCTATACCAATCAATCTTAGGCCTCTGCATAACATAACAGGATATGTTTGTTTATATATATATATATATATATATATATATATATATATATATATATATATATATATATATATATATATATATATATATATATATATATATATATATATATATATATAACTCACATCATTTTTCTATATAATTGAAAGAAGATTTCCTTCAAATGGAATGTTATTCATGCCACATAATTTGTAAAGAAATTTTAGAGAAATGAGATACATTGAACACGACCAATTTGAAGCTATTTAGATTGTACCTTTTCTATGAAAAATGATGAAAATTCTTTACAAATTGTTCGTTGTTCATGGCATTTCATCAAATGACACACGGTACACGCGTTAAATTCCTTTCATGAGATGCCATGAACACGAACAATTTGTAGTGAATTGTTAAACTCCAATTTGAACTGAATTTATATTGTGCAACATCAATTTATGTAAGACTTTTTATAGATGGGGTTGAAAACTATCTACAAACTGGTCTTTGTTCGTGGAATATCATCAAATGTTATACTCTTTTAGGCTACAACATTTCACGATATTCCATAAACAAGACCACATTGTAGTGGTTTGCAATAGTACAAAAATAATAGAGATTGTGGGTGATATTGTTATGCTAAAGGACTATTTCATAGGTTTTGTCATGTGATATAACGATTCTCTAACAAACTTTAAATGCATGATAATTAAATTTTTCGCAATTTAAGATATGTAACTAATTTTGGGTGATCTCTATTTTATTTGGTAATACACCAATTAAGAGTTACCAACTTTTAGGGAATTTTAGTAACCTAAAATTTTATCTTTACTGTAATGTACAGTAAGAAAGAAATTTAATTCCCTTTTTATTTTTTTGAAATATGGATATGTTGAAGTGTACATTCAATGAGTTCACATATATGGTTAACAATAGTTTGACTTAATATCAGTGTCAATATTTAGAGCATATTAGAGCAAGGAGGCGAAAGAATTTTATTCACAATGGAAATTGTTTTGGGTCATTTTTCAAGAGCATGTGGAAAAAATATAGTAGAATAATATATATTTAAAATGGTTCAAAGGAAAATTATATTACATCCACCTTTAATTTCAATTTTTTATACATAACATATAGTAATACAATATTTGCCACGTCTTAACTGTCCTTGGAATTTAGGATGCTAGTTATGACAAACATTGTAAAATAACAACAAATAGTATAGAAGTTAAGTTAAAAAGAATGATATTCGGTGTAAGTTGTCACTATCAATGTTGATGTAAAGAAAATAAAGAGTGAAAATATATTTTGAAGTTCCTAGGTGTAGTTAGTTGAGTTAGATCAAGGTGTGTAGACGGGATTAAATTTTATCTTAGATGTTGATATTTAGGTTATTTTATATAATGTAATGATGTCGTCGCTATCTATGAAATCATGACAATTCTTTGTAAGGTATTTTTGGTTTTTTGCTTTATCTTTGGGTTAAGCTAGCTATATAACCTGTAATATTATGCTGGGCTACAGACGGTACCATACTATATTCGATGTATTTGACGTATTTAAGTTGCATTTGAAAATAATGTCATTTGTGTCATGGACAATCATAACTGTCACGATGGTTTCAATATAAAATCTAAAATTTTCTTGTGAAGCAAATTGACTATCAACAACTTGAAGTGTGCAGAGTAGAATGATTGTATAGACATTAATGGTCAAAACTCAAATGCATAATTTTATGGTTCTAATACATTTTTTATTTCTTATTTAGATGTTTGTAAAATTAAAGTCCAAAAAGGTATTTAATTCGGTCCTTGGTAGAAATCATCCTTCAAAATTAATGTGCAAGAACTGATCAATGGTATTGTACAGGATCATGGTAAGCTTATTTGATAAATTCTAAATTTTGGTAATGTAATTTGCTTGACTAATACTACATCTATGGAGTTTTCATCATTTTTTAAAGGCCTAACTGCAACCTCTAGGGGATACCCCGAATGGAAATAAGAACTTTTTTATATTTTCGAGAATGCAAATAGAAATACAGGAAACAATTCTAGGTCAAATGAGCCATGATTTTCTCTTTTACTTTAAATATCATTAAAAAAAATTAGCTTAGTGAATCTCCTCTCTTTAACCTTAGTGTACTTAATATATACTCCCTCCGTTCCGGGTTAATCTTCACCATTTTGGTGAAGCACGCAAATTAAGAAAGCAATATATATATTAAAAAATAATAGGAGTGGGAGAAGGGTTGTGGGAGGGAAGAAGTGAGTGGATATGACAAGTGGAACCCATAATTTAAATGTGTGAGAGAGAAAAGTTAGTGGATATAATAGAATATTAATAAACCTTTTTCATTTTAGAAAAGGTGAAGCTTGTAACGGATGCCCTTTTGGGTAATTGATGAAGCTTAAGCTTGGACGGAGGGAGTATGAATTTTGAAAGTACTCATACTTCTAAAATAAAAAATCCTTTTGCTGCATAAAAATTGGAGTTTAGAATTTTTCCATACTAGTAAAAGAAATCAACGCTTGTTTGTACGGTAACTAAAGATTTGTGGTCTAAATCAACTTATATAATTTTTTTAATTTGTGAATGGGTATAAAGTCAAGTTTGTGATTGCCATTGTATTCATTATATCTTAAGAATACACCATTCAATATATATTTGTTCAAATAATATTTCCAATAAATTTATCATTAATAATGTCGTATCGTTTTTAGCGCGAATTACAACAGGAAAAAAACTAACGTATACCAATCAATCTTAGGCCTCTGCATAACATAACAGGATATGTTTGTTTATATATATATATATATATATATATATATATATATATATATATATATATATATATATATAACTCACATCATTTTTCTATATAATTGAAAGAAGATTTCCTTCAAATGGATTGTTATTCATACCACATAATTTGTAAAGAAATTTTAGAGAAATGAGATACATTGAACACGACCAATTTGAAGCTATTTAGATTGTACCTTTTCTATGAAAAATGATGAAAATTCTTTACAAAATGTTCGTTGTTCATGGCATTTCATCAAATGACACACGAAACACGCGTTAAATTCCTTTCATGAGATGCCATGAACACGAACAATTTGTAGTGAATTGTTAAACTCCAATTTGAACTGAATTGATATTGTGCAACATCAACTTATGTAAGACTTTTTATAGATGGGGTTGAAAACTATCTACAAGCTGGTCGTTGTTCGTGGAATATCATCAAATGTTATAGTCTTTTATGCTACAACATTTCACGATATTCCATGAACAAGACCACATTGTAGTGGTTTGCAATACTACAAAAATAATAGAGATTGTGGGTGATATGGTTTTGCTAAAGGACTATTTTATAGGTTTTGTCATGTGATATAATGATTCTCTAACAAACTTTAAATGCATGATAATTAAATTTTTCGCAATTTAAGATATGTAACTAATTTTGGGTGATCTACATTTTATTTGGTAATATACCAATTAAGAGTTACCAACTTTTAGGGAATTTTAGTAACCTAAAATTTTATCTTTACTGTAATGTACAGTAAGAAAGAAATTTAATTCCCTTTTTATTTTTTTATTTTGAAATATGGATTTGTTGAAGTGTACATTCAATGAGTTCACAAATATGGTTAACAATAGTTTGACTTAATATCGGTGTCAATATTTAGAGCATATTAGAGCAAGGAGGTGAAAGAATTTTATTCACAATGGAAATTGTTTTGGGTCATTTTTCAAGAGCATGTGGAAAAAATATAGTAGAAAAATATATATTTAAAATGGTTCAAAGGAAAATTATATTACATCCACCTTTAATTTCAAATTTTTATACATAACATCTAGTAATACAATATTTGCCACATCTTAACTGTCCTTGGAATTTAGGATGCTAGTTATGACGAACATTGTAAAATAACAACAAATAGTATAGAAGTTAAGTTAAAAAGAATGATATTCGGTGTAAGTTGTCACTATCAATGTTGATGTAAAGAAAATAAAGAGTGAAAATATATTTTGAAGTTCCTAGGTGTAGTTAGTTGAGTTAGATCAAGGTGTGCAGACGGGATTAAATTTTTTCTCAGATGTTGATATTTATGTTATTTTATAGAATGTAATGATGTCGTCGCTATCTATGAAATCATGACAATTCTTTGTAAGGTATTTTTGGTTTTTTGCTTTATCTTTGGGTTGATCTAGCTATATAACCTGTAATATTATGCTGGGCTACAGACGGTACCATACTATATTCGATGTATTTGACGTATTTAAGTAGCATTTGAAACTAATGTGCAAGAACTGATCAATGGTATTGTACAGGATCATGGTAAGCTTATTTGATAAATTCTAAATTTTGGTAATGTAATTTGCTTGACTAATACTACATCTATGGAGTTTTCATCATTTTTTAAAGGCCTAACTACAACCTCTAGGGGATACCTCGAATGGAAATAAGAACTTTTTTATATTTTCGAGAATGCAAATAGAAATACAGGAAACAATTCTAGGTCAAATGAGCCATGATTTTCTCTTTTACTTTAAATATCATAAAAAAAAAAAAAAAACTAGCTAAGTGAATCTCCTCTCTTTAACCTTAGTGTAGTTAATAAATACTTCCTCCGTTCCGGGTTAAGCTTCACCATTTTGGTGAAGCACGCAAATTAAGAAAACAATATATATATTCAAAAATAATGGGAGTGGGAGAAGGGTTGTGAGAGGGAAGAAGTGAGCGGATATAACAAGTGGAACCCATAATTTAAATGTGTGAGAGAGAAAAGTTAGTGGATATAATAGAATATTAATAAACCTTTTCCATTTTAGAAAAAGGTGAAGCTTGTAACGGGATGCCCTTTTGGGTAATTGATGAAGCTTAAGCTGGGACGGAGGGAGTATGCATTTAGAAAGTACTCATACTTCTAAAAAAAAATCCTTTTGCTGCATAAAAATTGGAGTTTAGAATTTTTCCATACTAGTAAAAGAAATCAACGCTTGTTTGTCTGGTAAATAAAGATATGTGGTCTAAATCAACTTATAGAATTTTTTTAATTTGTTAATGGGTATAAAGTCAAGTTTGTGATTGCCATTGTATTCAATATATCTTAAGAATACACCATTCAATATATATTTGTTCAAATATTATTTCCAATAAATTTATCATTAATAATGTCGTATCATTTTTAGGGCGAATTACAACAGGAAAAAAAACTAACGTATACCAATCAATCTTAGGCCTCTGCATAACATAACAGGATATGTTTGTTTATATATATATAAATATATATATATATATATATATATATATATATATATATATATATATATATATATATATATATATATATATATATATATATATAACTATATAACTCACATCATTTTTCTATATAATTGAAAGAAGATTTCTTTCAAATGGAATGTTATTCATGCCACATAATTTGTAAAGAAAATTTAGAGAAATGAGATACATTGAACACGACCAATTTGAAGCTATTTAGATTGTACCTTTTCTATGAAAAATGATGAAAATTCTTTACAAACTGTTCGTTGTTCATGGCATTTCATCAGATGACACACGGTACACGCGTTAAATTCCTTTCATGAGATGCCATGAACACGAACAATTTGTAGTGAATTGTTAAACTCCAATTTGAACTGAATTTATATTGTGCAACATCAATTTATGTAAGACTTTTTATAGATGGGGTTGAAAACTATCTACAAGCTGGTCGTTGTTCGTGGAATATCATCAAATGTTATACTCTTTTATGCTACAACATTTCACGATATTCCATAAACAAGACCACATTGTAGTGGTTTGCAATAGTACAAAAATAATAGAGATTGTGGGTGATACTGTTATGCTAAAGGACTATTTCATAGGTTTTGTCATGTGATATAACGATTCTCTAACAAACTTTAAATGCATGATAATTAAATTTTTCGCAATTTAAGATATGTAACTAATTTTGGGTGATCTCTATTTTATTTGGTAATACACTAATTAAGAGTTACCAACTTTTAGGGAATTTTAGTAACCTAAAATTTTATCTTTACTGTAATGTACAGTAAGAAAGAAATTTAATTCCCTTTTTATTTTTTTGAAATATGGATATGTTGAAGTATACATTCAATGAGTTCACATATATGGTTAACAATAGTTTGACTTAATATCAGTGTCAATATTTAGAGCATATTAGAGCAAGGAGGCGAAAGAATTTTATTCACAATGGAAATTGTTTTGGGTCATTTTTCAAGAGCATGTGGAAAAAATATAGTAGAATAATATATATTTAAAATGGTTCAAAGGAAAATTATATTACATCCACCTTTAATTTCAATTTTTTATACATAACATATAGTAATACAATATTTGCCACGTCTTAACTGTCCTTGGAATTTAGGATGCTAGTTATGACGAACATTGTAAAATAACAACAAATAGTATAGAAGTTAAGTTAAAAAGAATGTATTCGGTGTAAGTTGTCACTATCAATGTTGATGTAAAGAAAATAAAGAGTGAAAATATATTTTGAAGTTCCTAGGTGTAGTTAGTTGAGTTAGATCAAGGTGTGTAGACGGGATTAAATTTTATCTTAGATGTTGATATTTAGGTTATTTTATATAATGTAATGATGTCGTCGCTATCTATGAAATCATGACAATTCTTTGTAAGGTATTTTTGGTTTTTTGCTTTATCTTTGGGTTAAGCTAGCTATATAACCTGTAATATTATGCTGGGCTACAGACGGTACCATACTATATTCGATGTATTTGACGTATTTAAGTTGCATTTGAAAATAATGTCATTTGTGTCATGGACAATCATAACTGTCACGATGGTTTCAATATAAAATCTAAAATTTTCTTGTGAAGCAAATTGACTATCAACAACTTGAAGTGTGCAGAGTAGAATGATTGTATAGACATTAATGGTCAAAACTCAAATGCATAATTTTATGGTTCTAATACATTTTTTATTTCTTATTTAGATGTTTGTAAAATTAAAGTCCAAAAAGGTATTTAATTCGGTCCTTGGTAGAAATCATCCTTCAAAATTAATGTGCAAGAACTGATCAATGGTATTGTACAGGATCATGGTAAGCTTATTTGATAAATTCTAAATTTTGGTAATGTAATTTGCTTGACTAATACTACATCTATGGAGTTTTCGTCATTTTTTAAAGGCCTAACTGCAACCTCTAGGGGATACCTCGAATGGAAATAAGAACTTTTTTATATTTTCGAGAATGCAAATAGAAATACAGGAAACAATTCTAGGTCAAATGAGCCATGATTTTCTCTTTTACTTTAAATATCATTAAAAAAAATTAGCTTAGTGAATCTCCTCTCTTTAACCTTAGTGTACTTAATATATACTCCCTCCGTTCCGGGTTAATCTTCACCATTTTGGTGAAGCACGCAAATTAAGAAAGCAATATATATATTAAAAAATAATAGGAGTGGGAGAAGGGTTGTGAGAGGGAAGAAGTGAGTGGATATGACAAGTGGAACCCATAATTTAAATGTGTGAGAGAGAAAAGTTAGTGGATATAATAGAATATTAATAAACCTTTTTCATTTTAGAAAAGGTGAAGCTTGTAACGGATGCCCTTTTGGGTAATTGATGAAGCTTAAGCTTGGACGGAGGGAGTATGAATTTTGAAAGTACTCATACTTCTAAAATAAAAAATCCTTTTGCTGCATAAAAATTGGAGTTTAGAATTTTTCCATACTAGTAAAAGAAATCAACGCTTGTTTGTACGGTAACTAAAGATTTGTGGTCTAAATCAACTTATATAATTTTTTTTAATTTGTGAATGGGTATAAAGTCAAGTTTGTGATTGCCATTGTATTCATTATATCTTAAGAATACACCATTCAATATATATTTGTTCAAATAATATTTCCAATAAATTTATCATTAATAATGTCGTATCGTTTTTAGCGCGAATTACAACAGGAAAAAAACTAACGTATACCAATCAATCTTAGGCCTCTGCATAACATAACAGGATATGTTTGTTTATATATATATATATATATATATATATATAACTCACATCATTTTTCTATATAATTGAAAGAAGATTTCCTTCAAATGGAATGTTATTCATACCACATAATTTGTAAAGAAATTTTAGAGAAATGAGATACATTGAACACGACCAATTTGAAGCTATTTAGATTGTACCTTTTCTATGAAAAATGATGAAAATTCTTTACAAAATGTTCGTTGTTCATGGCATTTCATCAAATGACACACGAAACACGCGTTAAATTCCTTTCATGAGATGCCATGAACACGAACAATTTGTAGTGAATTGTTAAACTCCAATTTGAACTGAATTGATATTGTGCAACATCAACTTATGTAAGACTTTTTATAGATGGGGTTGAAAACTATCTACAAGCTGGTCGTTGTTCGTGGAATATCATCAAATGTTATACTCTTTTATGCTACAACATTTCACGATATTCCATGAACAAGACCACATTGTAGTGGTTTGCAATACTACAAAAATAATAGAGATTGTGGGTGATATGGTTTTGCTAAAGGACTATTTTATAGGTTTTGTCATGTGATATAATGATTCTCTAACAAACTTTAAATGCATGATAATTAAATTTTTCGCAATTTAAGATATGTAACTAATTTTGGGTGATCTACATTTTATTTGGTAATATACCAATTAAGAGTTACCAACTTTTAGGGAATTTTAGTAACCTAAAATTTTATCTTTACTGTAATGTACAGTAAGAAAGAAATTTAATTCCCTTTTTATTTTTTTATTTTGAAATATGGATTTGTTGAAGTGTACATTCAATGAGTTCACAAATATGGTTAACAATAGTTTGACTTAATATCGGTGTCAATATTTAGAGCATATTAGAGCAAGGAGGTGAAAGAATTTTATTCACAATGGAAATTGTTTTGGGTCATTTTTCAAGAGCATGTGGAAAAAATATAGTAGAAAAATATATATTTAAAATGGTTCAAAGGAAAATTATATTACATCCACCTTTAATTTCAATTTTTTATACATAACATCTAGTAATACAATATTTGCCACATCTTAACTGTCCTTGGAATTTAGGATGCTAGTTATGACGAACATTGTAAAATAACAACAAATAGTATAGAAGTTAAGTTAAAAAGAATGATATTCGGTGTAAGTTGTCACTATCAATGTTGATGTAAAGAAAATAAAGAGTGAAAATATATTTTGAAGTTCCTAGGTGTAGTTAGTTGAGTTAGATCAAGGTGTGCAGACGGGATTAAATTTTATCTTAGATGTTGATATTTATGTTATTTTATAGAATGTAATGATGTCGTCGCTATCTATGAAATCATGACAATTCTTTGTAAGGTATTTTTGGTTTTTTGCTTTACCTTTGGGTTGAGCTAGCTATATAACCTGTAATATTATGCTGGGCTACAGACGGTACCATACTATATTTGATGTATTTGACGTATTTAAGTAGCATTTGAAACTAATGTGCAAGAACTGATCAATGGTATTGTACAGGATCATGGTAAGCTTATTTGATAAATTCTAAATTTTGGTAATGTAATTTGCTTGACTAATACTACATCTATGGAGTTTTCATCATTTTTTAAAGGCCTAACTACAACCTCTAGGGGATACCTCGAATGGAAATAAGAACTTTTTTATATTTTCGAGAATGCAAATAGAAATACAGGAAACAATTCTAGGTCAAATGAGCCATGATTTTCTCTTTTACTTTAAATATCATAAAAAAAAAAAAAAACTAGCTAAGTGAATCTCCTCTCTTTAACCTTAGTGTAGTTAATAAATACTTCCTCCGTTCCGGGTTAAGCTTCACCATTTTGGTGAAGCACGCAAATTAAGAAAACAATATATATATTCAAAAATAATGGGAGTGGAAGAAGGGTTGTGAGAGGGAAGAAGTGAGCGGATATAACAAGTGGAACCCATAATTTAAATGTGTGAGAGAGAAAAGTTAGTGGATATAATAAAATATTAATAAACCTTTTCCATTTTAGAAAAAGGTGAAGCTTGTAACGGGATGCCCTTTTGGGTAATTGATGAAGCTTAAGCTGGGACAGAGGGAGTATGCATTTAGAAAGTACTCATACTTCTAAAAAAAAATCCTTTTGCTGCATAAAAATTGGAGTTTAGAATTTTTCCATACTAGTAAAAGAAATCAACGCTTGTTTGTCTGGTAAATAAAGATATGTGGTCTAAATCAACTTATAGAATTTTATTAATTTGTTAATGGGTATAAAGTCAAGTTTGTGATTGCCATTGTATTCAATATATCTTAAGAATACACCATTCAATATATATTTGTTCAAATATTATTTCCAATAAATTTATCATTAATAATGTCGTATCATTTTTAGGGCGAATTACAACAGGAAAAAAAACTAACGTATACCAATCAATCTTAGGCCTCTGCATAACATAACAGGATATGTTTGTTTATATATATATAAATATATATATATATATATATATATATATATATATATATATATATATATATATATATATAACTCACATCATTTTTCTATATAATTGAAAGAAGATTTCTTTCAAATGGAATGTTATTCATGCCACATAATTTGTAAAGAAATTTTAGAGAAATGAGATACATTGAACACGACCAATTTGAAGCTATTTAGATTGTACCTTTTCTATGAAAAATGATGAAAATTCTTTACAAACTGTTCGTTGTTCATGGCATTTCATCAAATGACACACGGTACACGCGTTAAATTCCTTTCATGAGATGCCATGAACACGAACAATTTGTAGTGAATTGTTAAACTCCAATTTGAACTGAATTTATATTGTGCAACATCAATTTATGTAAGACTTTTTATAGATGGGGTTGAAAACTATCTACAAGCTGGTCGTTGTTCGTGGAATATCATCAAATGTTATACTCTTTTATGCTACAACATTTCACGATATTCCATAAACAAGACCACATTGTAGTGGTTTGTAATTCTACAAAAAATAATAGAGATTGTGGGTGATATGGTTTTGCTAAAGGACTATTTTATAGGTTTTGTCATGTGATATAACGATTCTCTAACAAACTTTAAATACATGATAATTAAATTTTTCGCAATTTAAGATATGTAACTAATTTTGGGTGATCTCTATTTTATTTGGTAATACACCAATTAAGAGTTACCAACTTTTAGGGAATTTTAGTAACCTAAAATTTTATCTTTACTGTAATGTACAGTAAGAAAGAAATTTAATTCCCTTTTTATTTTTTTTTTTGAAATATGGATATGTTGAAGTGCACATTCAATGAGTTCACAAATATGGTTAACAATAGTTTGACTTAATATCGGTGTCAATATTTAGAGAATATTAGAGCAAGGAGGCGAAAGAATTTTATTCACAATGGAAATTGTTTTGGGTCATTTTTCAAGAGCATGTGGAAAAAATATAGTAGAATAATATATATTTAAAATGGTTCAAAGGAAAATTATATTACATCCACCTTTAATTTCAATTTTTTATACATAACATATAGTAATACAATATTTGCCACGTCTTAACTGTCCTTGGAATTTAGGATGCTAGTTATGACGAACATTGTAAAATAACAACAAATAGTATAGAAGTTAAGTTAAAAAGAATGATATTCGGTGTAAGTTGACACTATCAATGTTGATGTAAAGAAAATAAAGAGTGAAAGTATATTTTGAAGTTCCTAGGTGTAGTTAGTTGAGTTAGATCAAGGTGTGTAGACGGGATTAAATTTTATCTTAGATGTTGATATTTAGGTTATTTTATAGAATGTAATGATGTCGTCGCCATCTATGAAATCATGACAATTCTTTGTAAGGTATTTTTGGTTTTTTGCTTTATCTTTGGGTTGAGCTAGCTATATAACCTGTAATATTAAACTGGGCTACAGACGGTACCATACTATATTCGATGTATTTGACGTATTTAAGTAGCATTTGAAAATAATGTCATTTGTGTCATGGACAATCATAACTGTCACGATGGTTTCAATATAAAATCTATAATTTTCTAGTGAAGTAAATTGACTATCAACAACTTGAAGTGTGCGGAGTAGAATGATTGTATAGACATTAATGATCAAAACTCAAATGCATAATTTTACGTTTCTAGTACATTTTTTATTTCTTATTTAGATGTTTGTAAAATTAAAGTCCAAAAAGGTATTTAATTCGGTCCTTGGTAGAAATCATCCTTCAAAATTAATGTGCAAGAACTGATCAATGGTATTGTACAGGATCATGGTAAGCTTATTTGATAAATTCTAAATTTTGGTAATGTAATTTGCTTGACTAATACTACATCTATGGAGTTTTCATCATTTTTTAAAGGCCTAACTGCAACCTCTAAGGGATACCTCGAATGAAAATAAGAACTTTTTTATATTTTCGAGAATGCAAATAGAAATACAGGAAACAATTCTAGGTCAAATGAGACATGATTTTCTCTTTTACTTTAAATATCATTAAAAAAAATTAGCTTAGTGAATCTCCTCTCTTTAACCTTTGTGTACTTAATATATACTCCCTCCGTTCCGGGTTAATCTTCACCATTTTGGTGAAGCACACAAATTAAGAAAGCAATATATATATTCAAAAATAATAGGAGTGGGAGAAGGGTTGTAAGAGGGAAGAAGTGAGTGGATATGACAAGAGGAACCCATAATTTAAATGTGTGAGAGAGGAAAGTTAGTGGATATAATAGAATATTAATAAACCTTTTTCATTTTAGAAAAGGTGAAGCTTGTAACGGGATGCCCTTTTGGGTAATTGATGAAGCTTAAGCTTGGACGGAGGGAGTATGCATTTAGAAAGTACTCATATTTCTAAAAAAAAATCCTTTTGCTGCATAAAAATTGGAGTTTAGAATTTTTCCATACTAGTAAAAGAAATCAACGCTTGTTTGTACGGTAACTAAAGATATGTGGTCTAAATCAACTTATATAATTTTTTTAATTTGTGAATGGGTATAAAGTCAAGTTTGTGATTGCCATTGTATTCATTATATCTTAAGAATACACCATTCAATATATATTTGTTCAAATAATATTTCCAATAAATTTATCATTAATAATGTCTTATCGTTTTTAGCGCGAATTACAACAGGAAAAAAACTAACGTATACCAATCAATCTTAGGCCTCTGCATAACATAACAGGATATGTTTGTTTATATATATATATATATATATATATATATGTATATATATGTATATATATATATATGTATATATATATATATATATGTATATATATATATATATATATATATATATATATATACATATATATATATATATATATATATATATATATATATATATAACTCACATCATTTTTCTATATAATATTGAAAGAAGATTTCCTTCAAATGGAATGTTATTCATGCCACATAATTTGTAAAGAAATTTTAGAGAAATGAGATACATTGAACACGACCAATTTGAAGCTATTTAGATTGTACCTTTTTGTTAGGACCTAACTTTGATCAATGTCTCAGTTAGTTGGTTTTGATAAAGGAATATATATATAGAACAGGGTTTATATCAAAAGAGGAAATCTGTCATATTCATCTTTCAGTTTATCTGACAGCTGTGAGTCTGACAGTTATGATTCTACCTTATTAGAGATCATCTCTGATAGTTAAGCCTTGGTATGATCTGACAGCTATGGCTTCAGTCCCTCAGACAGCCATTACTCTGTCTCATTCTTTGATGCCAAAATCTCAACCAAGATGAATACTGTATCCTCACAGCTATCAAGTTCACCTTTGAAGACCATTGAAGACCTTCTGGAAGCTCTCAGCTCAAGCCAGCTCATGAAGACCTGCAAGTGGACAAGTGGGGCAAAGACCAGTAAAGACTCATTAATGAAGCTGCAACAGTCATATTCCAACGGCTACATTGAAGGCTATAAATAGAGTAGTTCATCCTCTGCACAAAACACTCTTGAAAAATACTCTTTTTCACAGTCCATAAACCTCTCCCTTACATCCCTACACACAAATCCCTACACACCAATCCCTACCCTTCAAACACTGTTCCAAACCAAAAACCTTCAGCCTGAAACCCCTGTTTCAACAACAACAACCCTAGTGTGTTAATTCACAAATTCCAAATCCTAAGACTGTACTTTAGGTGTAGAAATAATTTGTAAACACTCAAAATTGTTCTTTGATTGTATTAGTTGTTTTTGTAAAATCTTGAGACTTTACTTCAAGTTGTAAAAACACTTAAGACTGTACTTTAAGTGTATCCCTAGTTGACTGTACTAATTAGGAAGAGGAAGTTCAAGGAACTTTCCTTATCAATCATTTGTAATTCTTGTTGATTAAGATTATAATAAAATTGATCTCACTTGTCAAGATTGACAGTGGGGGTAGATGTAAGAGGAGTGAACTCTGAACCACTTTAAATTCTCTGTGTTATTATATTTCTGCAAACACATTCACACACTTGCATTATTTCATTATGTTCTTTGTCCTATCATTATTTCATGCTTCACTTATTCCGCTGCACAATTCAACAAATATCTGACAGCTAAGTCAAACCATAGCTGTCTGATCATCTGCATATCAAACAAGGGCCTTTCAATTAGTATCAGAGCTTGTCTTCACATTCAAAAGTCTAACAACTTGTGAAGGATCCTCTTCAAACCCACCATGCCTCAACCAAGGAGAAATAATGAGAAAGACATCCCACAAATTGATGACTGTGGATCTTTTGAGATCTATGCATCAAAAATAAAAACATACCTTGATGCAAATAGTATATGGAACTGGTATGTTCTAGAGAATGAAGTGTCCTACCCAACTCAAATTTGTATTGATGGAGGACCTAGTAAGATCAAATCCCCAGAAACATGGTCTGAATCTGAAAAGCAATTAATCAGTGCAAACTTAAAAGTCAAAAATATTCTTCAAAAGAGTGTAAATGACTCACTAGCACAAGAAATTGCTAAGGAACCAAATGCCAGATCAGCATGGACTCTCATTCAAACTAAGTTCACTAAACACACCAGTGTCAGGACACAAAATTTGTATAACTTGCTTAGGCAATTAGACAACTTCAAGTTCTATCCTGGAGAAAAAGTGAGTGCTGCTCAACCAAGGTTTGAAAACCTTGTTAGATCTATTGCTGACCATGGAAAAACCTTTGAACAACAAGATCTCTGCCTCAAGATATATTCTAATCTCCTTCAAGAATATGAAAAGGTAGCATTACCTATTAGAGAAGGATCTGAATGGAGCACAATGACAGTTGAACAGTATTTTGGAAAGCTTGAAGCTTATGAACTGGAAGGTATGATAAAAATTCAACCTGTTCCTACCATTTCACAAACTTTAGCCTTAACTGCTCAAGAAACTGTCCACAAACCAATCACTCACCAAGACATTGAGACCATTGTCAACAATGCCCTTCAAAAGATAAACATCCGCTCCAAACCTGTCAGCAAACAGATCTCTCCAGAAGACATTCCAAGTCTCATATCCATGGCTGTCAGAAATGCCATGAAATTTAAAAAGAAATCTTTTGACAAAAAATACAACCCTTCCACATCTAATTCTCAACAAGACAGCTACAAGAAGACAATTGATTGCTTCAACTGTGGAAAGCAAGGACATTACTCATCTGATTGTCCTGAACCAAGGAAACCTAGGGACAATCAGACAGCTAAGAAATTGACTTACTCAAAAGAGATCATTCACAGTTCCAGGTGCAACTGCTTCAATTGTTCCAAAAATAAAAATGACAAAAACAAGGAGCAAGTTATGATAGCTGATTCATCAAAATTCAGTGATGAAGAGTATGTGTCAAGTGATGATTCTGACAATGAAGGAGAAGAGGCCATGCTATGCCTTATAGCTGAAGATGAGGAAGAATCAGACAATGAGGAAGAATCAGACCATGAGGAAGAAATGGAAGCACTTGCTGCTGCAGATGAACTGAAAGAGGTATCCAGGAAAGGACTTTGGTATTTAGATAGTGGTTGTAGTAGACATATGACCTTCAATAAAGACTGGTTGCAACAATATATCCCTAAAAATGGTCCAAATGTAACCTTTGGTGACAATTCCCAAGCTAAGGTCAAAGGATCAGGAAATCTTATTACAAAAGATATCATTTTTACAAATGTGTCTTATGTAGAGGGTCTCAAACACAATTTGATTAGCATCAGTCAAATCTGTGATAAGGGATATCATGTTGTTTGCACTAAGGATAAATGTACTGTTAAAGATAAAAGCAATAAAGTCATTCTGACTGGATCAAGAAAAGGAAATCTCTATTGCTTAAACTTAGAGATTGTGGAATCCTCAAATGCTCACTGCCTTCTGTCATTTAGTCAATCTGATATGTCATGGCTTTGGCACAAAAGATTGGCTCACCTTAACCATAAAACCATCTCCAAGCTTGCAAATTCAAATTGGACACCTCAAGACCTATTGAACTACTTCATATGGATCTCTTTGGACCCATAAGGACTAGATCTTTAGGAGGAAAGAGATACTCCCTAGTTGTGGTTGATGACTACACCAGATTCACTTGGATCATTCTTCTTGAATCCAAAAGTGACACCCTTAGCTGTCTAACAAAGCTGTTCAATAAAATTCAAAATCAAAAAGGGACTTCCATTGTCAAGATCAGATCTGATCATGGAAAGGAATTTGAGAACACAGGAGTAGAAGAATATTGTGATTCAAAAGGTATTGATCACAATTTTTCAGCCCCAAGAACACCCCAACAAAATGATGTTGCTGAAAGGAAGAACAGAATAATTTGTGAGGCAGCAAGAACAATGCTGTCTGTTGTGGGTATTTTTCAACATGGCGACATCTTCAGTTGATCCTGCATACCGAGATGTCATTACCCTGTAAGTATTGATTCTAATATTTACTTATTCAATATTTCCTAATATTTTTATTCTTATTTTTCAGTAATTAAGAAAGGAATGCGGGATATTCTCCAGCACGTTCAACAGATCTTCAACAGCTCGGGCGACTTGGTCTCACGGAGGTTGAAATGATAAACCAAAATCCCGAGATTGTAGGAACCGTATTGACTCTTTCATATCTACTTGTATTTAAGGGGAAATGGAGACGGAAAAAACACATTATTGCTCATACGCACACACTCGACACTCAAGCTCTTGTAATCCTCTCCATTATCTTCCAAAGTTGTATTCGTGATCATTATAGTGAAACTTTTAAGGTTGGAGACCTAACTCCCGGGGTTTTTTCCAAAGAGGTTATCACCTCCAAGGTTTTCCTCGTTAACAAATCGTGGTGTCATTATCTCTTTTTTATGCTTTTGTTCCATATAATCGAATTCCATAGTTCCCTCCTTATTGTTAAATCCACACACTAAACTAAGTTAAGATTCTACTCTATTGTTTTTTCTACCAAAACAATTTGGCGCCCACCGAGGGGCCTCGTGGTTTATCGGTTATTTGGATCATTTCCTGATCAAGTTCACTATGTCTGCACCCCCCAATGTGTCCTCCGCCGGCAAAGGTCCCGCCGTTGTTCCCACATCAGGAGGTAGAACCAGCTTGTTACCACCACCTCCTCAGACCGGGCCTCAGCCAACTCAACCTACGAAGACTCCACAAAAGGGGGCAACCTCTTCCAATGCGAGATGCCGACATCCGGAGTATCCCGACCAGGTTGAATCAAAGGTTGGACCAAGCAAGACAACAATTCGAAGGTGTTGACCAATTCCATGATTAAGATGCATAAAGACCAACAGCTCATCGCATCTCGGCTTGAGAACATATCGCCCCTGCGTGCAAGGGTTCTCAACTTTGACAACACGGGAGGATCTACATTTCAGAGTGAATTCATTCTAATGGGCAGTCCTCCTCAAACTCATCCGCTGACATCTTTAATGATGTCGACATCTTTGCCTGGGGACACCCCATTGACGCCATCTTCCGCAGGATTCACCCCATTCATCCCATTCATTGACAACACTACTGTCACGACTACTACGGACAACTCTGGTTTGCTAAATAATCTTTTCAATAATAATAATTTCAATCGTATTCCTATGGCTGACCCTTTTGCAGGAAATCCACTAGCCAAACAGATGCAGGATCTCAGAGAGCTAATAATGAACGTGCCAGGAGTAACTCCTCCAATTCAACCAGTGACCCAAAACTGTTACAATCAATCCCGGTTTGTCCCAGCAATTGCAAATGTCGACATCCTGAAACGTTTTAGTGTACCATCTATGAAGTTGTACGACGGTACCACGGACCCAGAGGAGCATGTTGCACACTATCAAGAAAAGATGGACATAATCCATATTCCGCTTCAATTCCGGGAGGCTTGCTTATGCAGGGGATTTGGATCCACCTTGTCTGGACCAGCTCTCAAATGGCTGATTAGACAACCCCTAGGTTCAATTGGTTCATACGCCCAGCTCATCAACATGTTCTACAACCAATTCTCATGCAGTCGACAATTTGAAAGGTTGACAAGTGATCTTTACAATGTGACCCGGCTGACCTAATGAAACTCTAAAGGATTACGTCCACCGGTTCAATAAAGAGGTGCTAGAAATTCCCAATCTTGACATGTCGACGGCCACGAAGCATTCAAAATGGGGTTGAAGAAAGATTCACGGTATTATCGGGATTTGGTGATGACTCCTTGTAAGCGGCTAGAAGAAGTCGGGAGCGGGGCATTGAGATTCATAAGGCCGGGAGGAAGATGAGGCTGCGAAGATCGAAGTCATCGTCCAAGTTGTCGACATATGACCATCCCGACGTAAAGACCGAATCGTCCCATCGCAGAACAACCGTCCCAATCCTTATCCGAGAATTGATACTAGCAAAATTAATTCAATAGACGGTGAGGATGAAGATAATGATAATGTGCCTAACATTTCGATTATTGTTTTTACGTTGACATTTCAGTGTACTCGTGCAATGGGCAACCTGGGAGACAAAGCCGAGATGGCCAAAGAAAACGGACAAAACCACGGGATGGCGTGACAAACCAAAATGGTGCGCTTACCATGAAGACTTTGGACACGTTACTGAAGATTGCATCGTGTTAAGAAAGGAGATCAGTTCTTTGCTCTCGAAAGGACATCTTAAGGAGTTGTTGGGATCCATACAGAAGAAGGCTGAAAATGCGTAAGCTCCTCATGAAGCCGAAAGACCAGTTTCTCCCCCAAAGATCAACAAAGGTGATCAACTTCATTAGTGGAGGCTCGTAAATATGTGGAACATCCTATTACGCCGCAAAACGACATGCTAAGGAGTCAAAAGAGGAGAAGCCGGAAAGACAGCCCGGGATGTCGACGCTGCCGGGATCCAATCACCTTTGATGAAAGCGATCGAGAGAACCTGCTAGAACCTCACCACGACGGTCTAGTTATTTCTTTGCGTATCGCCAAGCGCCTGTACGACGTATCCTGGTAGATGGGGGCAGCTCCGTCAATCTTATTATGTTGGGTACCCTTAAGGAAATGAACATCCCAGAATCGGAGATCATCAAAAAGTCTTCAGTGCTGGTAGGCTTCAGTGGTGAAGTCAAAGAAACGGTGGGGGAGATCAAAACTCCAATATACTCAAAGGGCCTCAACACCATGGAGCGGTTCTGCGTAATTGATTGCGCAACATCTTACAATGTCATTCTTGGAAGACCGTGGATTCATGGGATGAAGGCCGTACCCTCCACTTAACATCGGTGTGTGAAATTCCCAACACCTTGGGGTGTCGCTAAGATTTACAGTGATCAACAAGTAGCCAAGGAATGTTATAAAACTTCAATGAAGGCGTCGACATCTCCAAAGCAAGCATAGCAATTACCGAGGAAAGTACGTGAAGTCCTTGAAGCTAGGGAGGATGATGTGAAAGAAGTATTGCTAGACCCTTCCAACCCGGACATCAAAGTACTTATTGGCACTGACATCTCGTCAGATATAGAAGAGGAGCTTGTGAACCTATTAAGAAGCAGAATAAAGAGTTTCGCTTGGAAACATGATGACATGACAGCATCGGCCAAAGATGTCATCACTCACAAAATTAACGTAGATCCTAGCTTTAAACCGGTGCACCAAACGTAGGAAGTTTGCGAAACCAAATCAGATCATCAAGGAAGAGGTAGAGCGCTTACTCAAAGCCAACATGATACGGGAGGTCGATTATCCAAGATGGTTAGCAAACGTGGTTGTGGTAGAGAAGAGAAACGGGAAATGGCGAGTTTGTGTCGACTTCACCGACTTGAATAAAGCCTCGCCCAAAAGATCCTTTCCCTTTGCCGCACATAGATTCATTAGTTGATGCCACCTCCGGACATGAACTCCTCACATTCATGGACGCGTCCTCGGGATTTCAACAAATTCGAGATGGAACCATCGACCAAGAGGACACCGCCTTCATAACGCCCACAGTATTTATTGTTATATTGCCATGCCTTTTGGACTAAAAAATGCGGGTGCAACGTATCAAAGGCTCGTAAACAAAATGTTTAAAGATCAGATTGGGGACACAATGGAGGTATACATCGACGACATGGTAGTAAAGTCCAAGAAGGCCGAGGATCACATAAGCAACCTCTCTCAAGCTTTTGACATCTTGGATTGTTTCAATATGAAACTTAATCCAGCTAAATGCAACTTCGGAATGAAGGCCGTCAAGTTTTTGGGTTATATGGTTACTAAAAGAGGCATAGAAGCCGCCCCGTAACAAATACGTGCTATTATCAACCTTTCGTCATCACCTCAATCTGTCAAGGACGTCCAAAGATTGACAGGAAAAATTGCCGCACTCACCGATTCATTTCAAAATCCTCGGATCGATGCAAACCTTTCTACGACATCTTAAGAAAGAACAAAAGTTCCAATGGGAGGACCAACATGAAGAAGCTTTTCGGGAGCTCAAAACTTACCTGTCGACACCTCCCTTATTGGCCAAACCTCGAAGGAAGAACATCTTTACATCTACCTAGCAAGGTGTACGAAGGCGCTGTAAGCGCGAGCTTGGTAACAGAACGAGATGGTAATCAGCAACCCATCTACTATATAAGTAAGACACTCTTAGATGTAGAGACCAGGTATTCTAATTTACAAAAATTAATTTTAGCTTTGATAACTGCTTCTATTAAATTAAGGCACTATTTTGAAACACATACTATAATTGTACGCACTAACTATCCTATTAAGAATGTTATGAGAAAACCGTAAATGTCGGGTCGAATGGCGAAATGGTCTGTACAATTAAGCACATACGACATCAAGTACGAGCCCAAAGCGCAATAAAATCCCAAGCCCTAGGCGATTTTGTAGGCGATTTCGATCCAACCCTGCAACAAGAGGTGGAATTGGAAGTACAGCAACTTCAAGATGATGACATCCTAAAAATTTGGACTCTCTACACGGACGGTGCTTCCAACATGAGAGGTACAGGTCTTGGAGTTGTACTAAAATCGCCACAAGGGGACATAATACCACAATCTATCGCTGCGGTTTCAAGGCTACCAACAATGAAGCAGAGTATGAGGCTCTAATTGCAGGTTTAACTGCAGCCCAGGACTTAGATATCAAGCATATCCGGGTGTTCATGGATTCCTTGCTAATTGTTAACCAGTACAACGGGTCCTACGTCGCGAAAAATGCCAAGATGCGACATATTTGGAAATTGTAAAAATTATTTCGGCCAAATTCAAAACATTTTCCTTGGAACAAATCCCACGAGAAGAAAATTCTCAAGCAGACGCTCTGGCAAACTTGGGTTCAGCCTTCAAAAGCATCTCACAAACCAGTATCCCAATTGTGCATATTGACATCCCAGCAATTGACCATCTTGAGATGTTCGCCCTAGATGTCGACATACCTTCTGTTGGGCCCTGCATTTTCAATCAACATGTTTACAACTTACGCCTAAACAACTTGGTACTAACAACTTGGGTTGTTCTGTTTACAACTTGGTTTTTACAGGTTGGGACGCATAACGCTTTTCCTATTTTATAGGGAACGTGCCAAAGACCAGTTCAACCACGTTTCTTCAGCAAGCCAACGACTATCTCTTTCCCAACGGATGAGTGCGGATAAATCTCCAAGGATAAACCTCAATTCCGAGTTTGTAGGCCCTCATTGTTATTTAGTTTTTGAGGTATAAAAGGGGACATACACTGTAAATTCACACACGCACTACACTAGCCTAAGCTCCCTTTTCATACGCTCTTAGCATTGTAATCTCAAGAAAATTCTTAGTAAACTTTCGGTCAAGGCAGGAGCCACATCCTCCCGGGGTTTTGTGCCGGCGAACAAGTTGTTCAAGGGCTTTCCCTAGTCAACAAATGTCTTGTGTCCATTTCTATTCAACTTGATAGTCATTGTACCTAGATTCATATCACTTTAGTCACTTTTCCCATCATACAAATCTAATTGTTGAAATTTGACCAAAACAATTTGGCGCCGTCTGTGGGAAACTTTGATTATCTAAGTAGAAATGGTTAATCCATCTTCCAGCAGTCAGAGTCGGCCGCTTCCTGTTTCCAATGCCCAAGGCAACCCTCCTCCAAGTGCAGAAGCTGTCAACTTGGAGATAATGTCCAACATGGCGGACATGATGAGGAAAATAGGCGATCGGTTGGATGATCAGGAGCGTACGAATACAATGATCTTCAATGCCATTGATAGTCTGCGTAAAGGGAAGCAAGCGGAGACTCAAGTATCTACTCCATTTTCACCTTTACTTCCTAGATCTTTGTTTGGTGCAGGTACAGGACCGAGCCATGTTGGAGATATCCCGATGTCCAACACCTTGCCAGCGGAAAGCACGGTTGTGACATCCATTCCAATTGAGCAACCAAGATTCGGCCTATCAGCTAGCCAATCCGCGCTATCATCTTGCTACACTTATGCTACACCCTCAGTGGGGCAAACAGGAAGTTTCTTTAATGCTTTCGATACTTTCGCACCTCAAGTTAATAATGCTCCTCTTTTCGCAGAAAACCAACTTGTTAAGGAAATGCAAACCATTAAGGAGTTGCTCCGAAGCGTGCCTGGAGTCAACTTGCCATATCACCAAGTCTCTCCAACTTGCTACAACGAGTCTCGTTTTGTGCCAGCGATAGCCAGTGTGGAGATCCCGAAGAAATTCTCAGTCCCTTATATGAAGAAGTATGATGGGAGTACCGATCCAGCAGAGCACGTGTTGCTGTATCAAGAGTCAATGGATATCATAAGTATCCCTCCAATGTTTAAAGAAGCATGTTTTTGCAGGGGCTTTGGCTCAACCTTGTCAGGACCGGCCTTAAAATGGCTAACAGGGCTTCCTCTAAACTCTATTTCATCTTATGCTCAACTTGTCAATATGTTCATTAATCAGTTTTCATGCAACAGGGCATTTGACAAGTTGACTAGTGATCTTTATAGAATAGTACAACAGCCTAATGAAAGTCTCAAAGAGTATTTGCACGGGTTCAATAAGGAGGCGGTGACTATACCCAACTTGGACGTGTCCACAGCAACGGAGGCATTCCGCATAGGCTTGAAGAAGAGCTCATTGTTTTACAACGAGTTGGTGATGACCCTGCGAAACAACTTGAAGAAATCCGAACCGGGCCTTGCCTTACATCCGATTGGAGGAAGATAGCTTGGCAATGGGGAAATCAACTCGGGAGGACTCCTACTCCTCTATTTGAACCCTCGACGGACGATCGGACTCCCATCACCCTAAGTCCAACAGAGGGCAAACCCCTGTTAAAGCGAACCTTCTAGAATTCATGTTGTAGATGATGATCGGGAAGGTGATGATAATGATTATCCACAAATCTCGAATACGCTTTTACGTGGACATTGCAGGAATCTTATGCGCCATGGGAAATCTTGGAGATAAAGCGAGATGGCCCAAGAAGAATGACCAGTCAACAACTTGGAAGGACAAGTCCAAGTGGTGCGCATTTCATGAAGATTTCGGGCATACCACCGAGAACTGTTTCGCTTTGAGGAAGGAGATTGCTCATTTGTTGTCCAAGGGTCTTCTCAAGGATTTGTTGGGCAAGAAGAGGGTCAGGAGTGAGTCCAAAGAACCTGGTTCAGAGGAGCAATCTAGGCCCGAGAAAGTTGCACCCCCTCCGGCCACCAAGGTAGTGAATGTTATTTCAGGTGGGTCTCATATTTACGGCACAACTTACTCTGCCGCCAAGCGTCATGCCAAGAGCTCTAAGGAAGATCAATCAGAATTGCCTATAAGGCGCCGCGACTTCACAGATGGTCATATCATTTCTTTTGAAGATGAAGATAAAGACAACACGTTGGACCCTCATCATGATGGTCTAGTTGTTCAGGTGCAGATTGTTAATTGTGTGGTCAAGCGGATCCTGATCGACGGTGGCAGTTCAGTCAACATCATCTTTACTCATGCTCTTGAAGATATGGGTATTCCTTTGTCTGAAGTCGTGAAGAACTCATCCGTACTGGTAGGGTTCAGTGGTGAGGTGAAACAGACAGTCGGTGAGATCAAGTTGCCCATCTACCTAGAAGGTATGAATTCCATGGAGAGGTTTTGTGTGATTGAATGCTCTTCTTCATACAATGTCATATTGGGAAGGCATTGGATCCACAACATGAAGGCCGTACCATCGACTTACCATCAATGCGTCAAGTTTCCAACACCTTGGGGTGTTGCCAAGTTGAAGGGAAACCAGCAAGTCTCTAAGGAATGTTACAAGATCAACATGAAAGCGAGCTCGACCCCTCGGCGAGCTTAGCAATTAAAGAAAAAGGCCCAGGACATTCTTGAAGCAGTGGAGCATGATACAAAAAGCGTTCCTGTTGATGCATCAAATCCTGAGGCCCAAGTGCAAGTTGGGGTAGACCTACCCTCCGAGATTGAAGAGAAGCTGATTGGGTTCCTGAAAAGTCAGAAATGCTGTTTTGCATGGAAGCATGAAGACATGACAGGGATAAGCAAGGATATTATTACTCACAAGTTGAACATCGATCCGACCATCCGTCCTGTCCGTCAAAAAAGAAGGAAGTTTGCCCAAGAGCGGAATCAGATCATTAAGGATGAAGTTGAAAGGCTGCTGAAGTCCAAGATGATCAGAGAAGTTCAGTATCCAAAGTGGTTGGCTAACGTTGTAGTGGTGGAGAAGAAGAATGGCAAGTGGCGAGTATGCGTGGACTTCACCGACTTGAACAAGGCCTGTCCAAAGGATCCATTCCCTCTCCCTCATATTGATTCTCTTGTTGATGAGACAGCTGGCCACGACATCTTGACGTTCATGGATGCATCTTCCGGATATCAACAAATTCAAATGGAACCTTCGGACCAAGAAGATACGGCATTCATGACTCCGGAAGGTATATATTGTTATATTTCTATGCCATTTGGTCTTAAAAATGCAGGGGCAACCTACCAAAGGTTGGTAAACAAGATGTTCAAAGATCAACTTGGCAAGACGATGGAGGTCTACATAGACGACATGGTGGTCAAATCCAAACACATTGAGGATCATGTAGAGCACCTTGCTGAGGCATTCAACATCTTGAAAGCCTTCAACATGAAGCTCAATCCGGCGAAGTGCAACTTCGGAGTTAGAGCAGGCAAATTCTTGGGATATATGGTAACCAAGAGGGGAATCGAAGCAAGTCCCGAACAAATCAAAGCCATTCTCAACTTGGAATCCCCTAAAAACATCAAGGACGTACAAAGGTTAACAGGTAGAGTAGCTGCTTTGAACAGATTTATATCCAAATCATCTGATAAGTGCAGGTTATTCTATGAAGTCTTGAGAAAAAACAAACTCTTTCAATGGACCGACCAACATGAGGCAGCTTTCAAACAACTTAAAGAATATTTGATGACGTCACCCCTACTCGCTAAACCCGAACATGGTTGGCCAAGTGGTCAGTCAGGTTGAGCACGTATGACATATCATACGAGCCAAGAACAGCCATCAAATCACAGGCCCTAGCCGATTTTGTAGCTGACTTCAGTCCAAGTTTGCAGCCTGGGGTAGAACTGGAAGTGCAACAACTTGAAGGTAAAACTATTCCTAGATTTTGGACATTATTTACAGATGGAGCCTCGAATTCCAAGGGAACTGGTTTGGGAATAGTCCTAAAATCCCCTCAAGGTGATATCATACCTCAAGCTGTATCTTGTGAATTTAATGCAACAAATAATGAAGCTGAGTATGAAGCCCTAATCATGGGTTTAACTACAGCTTTGAGTTTGAATATTACACATTTAAATGTATTTGTTGACTCTCAATTACTAGCTAACCAGTTTAATGGCAGTTATATGGCGAAGCATTCCAAGATGACCCTGTACCTCCAACATGTTAAAACTTTAGCTTCGAGATTTCTATCATTCTCTTTGGAACAGGTCCCCAGAGAAGAAAATACAGAGAGCGAGACGCCTTGGCCAACTTGGGTTCAACTTGCAAATCAATGTTGCATACTAATATCCCCATTATTTATGTTAAGTACCCGGTGATAGACCAAGTTGAAGAAACTCAAGTGGTTACTCCACCTATTGGGACACAAGATGCTAAGCCTTCTTGGACCCAACCCGTCATTGAGTTCCTTCAACTTGGAACTATTCCCCCTGATGTTAAGAATGTTAGGTCATTTAAGATTCGAACTTCAACTTTCGTTGTAATAGATAATGTGCTGTTCAAGAAGTCTTTTGCAGGGCACTACTTGAGATGTGTCGATAATGAGCAAGTTGAACTGGTACTTAAGGAAATCCATGAAGGAATATGTGGGAACCATTCTGGAGGAAAGGCACTTGCATCAAAGGCCCTCGGGACGGGATATTGCGGCCAACCATGCGTCAAGATGCCATGAACTATGTGCGTAAATGTGACGCCTGCCAAAGACATAGCAACATCTTGCATCAACCTGCCGAACCTCTACATCCTATAGTCTCATCTTGGCCTTTCATGCAATGGGGCATGGATATTGTAGGCAAGTTGCCCAAAGCTCCAGGAGGCAAAGTATTCATGTTGGCTCTAACCGATTATTTCTCGAAATGGATCGAGGCAGAAGCTTATGTGCAAGTAAGGGATAAAGAGGTAATTTCATTTTTAAAGAAAAATATCATTAGCAGGTTTGGTGTACCATCAAAGATTGTATGTGACAACGGGTCACAGTTCATAAGTAAAAAGACCAGGGATTTTTGTGCTCGCTGGGGCATCAAGTTAATCATGTCCACACCTGTCCACCCTCAAGCCAACGGCCAAGCTGAATCAAGCAACAAGTTGATCATCAACAACTTGAAGAAGCTTCTAGACCAGAAGAAGGGCAAGTGGGTCGAAGAACTACCACTTGTGCTATGGGCAGATAGAACTACTTCTAAAGGAGCCACAGGTAGGACTCCCTATTCTTTAGTATTCGGAGCTGAAGCTGTGATTCCAGTTGAAGCAACAGTCCCCACGGCAAGGTATGGCTTATTGACTCAAGATGAAAATAACCTCTTGCTAACTCAAGATTTAGATACAATTGATGAGATCAGGGATTTAGCCAAGATAAGGATGGCAGCTTATCAGCAGCGAATTTCTAGGTCTTACAACAAGAATGTCAGAGTTAGAAGGTTCCAGGTTGGTGATTTAGTTTTGAGAAAAGTATTTCAAAATACAAGAGAATTGAATGCAGGTAAGCTGGCTCCCAAGTGGGAAGGCCCATATCTCATCGATGCTGAAGCTGGCAAAGGTGCATACTGGTTGTCAACCCCGAGTGGAGACAGAATCCCTAGAAGTTGGAACGCTATCCACTTGAAACTTTATTTCACGTAAGTCCAGTTATTTATAACTAGACTCTTCAGTACGGTTTAAATTTATGTCAAGTTCAATTACGCATTTCAATTTTTTCTACTCTTATTAAAACATTACCGACTTGAGCGTCGGAGGGCGTTAGCTATGCTAACGCCCGGCCCTAACATAAATTTGTTTTGCGAGGTGCAACTTGAGCAAAGGGAGTAGGCTCAACATGTTGACACGCCGGTCACGGGCGATACTTGTTGAGACCTAAGGCTGAACAGGACAAACATGTTGACACGCCGCATGCAGGCCGATACATGTTTGAGCCGAGGAGGACAAAGGTCAAGCATGTTGACACGCCGGTACGGTTGATACATGTTTGAACCTCGAAGAAGAAAATTTCAACATGTTGACACGCCGGTGCACGGTGATACATGTTGGAATTCTAGCTGGAGAGGTATAGAGCTTGTTGACACGCCCGGACGGCTGATACTTGCTCTATCCCTTCAAACGATTTACCTCTGATCAAAGGTACTATTGGTTAAAAGATTTACATCTTTTCTTACGAATTAAGGTTTTGACACCTTCGCCTGGGCGCACGTTTTCACACTTCATCAAGTTGTGAACTATTGGTTGTAACATTTTCATGTTACCTACGGTTTATAACATTTACATGTTATCCAAAGAACAAACAAGCGTCCCTCAGGGACATAACTTACTTTGCTAAAAACCGTTAAATGTTTTTTCAAAAGATTTTTTCAGTTAAAGGACAAGTTGGATAAGCCAACAAGTCCCTAAAAACCTAAAAGCTTGGAGTACTAGACCAACCTAGTACCCCCAAAAGAAATTGTCTCGGTTCTTATGAACCATTACAAACCAAAAAACATTGTTTTAAAGGGACACTCCCCCCATTTGTTGTACCAATAAAGGTACACAAATAAAGCAAAAAAAATTGTTTTCATCCAAAATACTCAAAAACTTTAAAATGTTTTTCAAACTTTTTGGCCTGCTGCCGCCGGTGTTGCATCTTCCACTTGATCATTTGGAATAGCCACTATGGTGCTTAAATCCTTGTTAGCATCATCAACTAGAGCCTCTAGGGCCGCGGAATTCACTCCTTCTGCATCCGCTGGCTCACCAATATGGTCCTCCAAAACTTTTCTCTCATCTTCCAAGTTCCAAGCTATGGCCTGTCCATTTTCATATTCTTCAATCATTTGAATGCGGGTCTCCAACAAAGTCTTGGTGGCATTGAATTTGAAGTTCCCCTCTGCAACTTCAAGCTCTTTCATATGAGCCTTATTCTCAGCACGAATGGCTTCCACTTCTTCTCCCAAGCGTTCAAAATCCTTCCTCAAACCTTCCACCTCACCAGCATGCTTGTTTGCCTCCCTCTTCAATTTCTCCACTTCCTTGGCACTTTTGGTAGCCTCCTTTTTTGATTCTGCAGCTTCGTGACCAAGCCTCGCCGCTTTGATCTTCAATGCATCAATGTAGGCCACAATCGGGGTCATGAGTTCCTGCACCAAAAAAGATGTTAGTACTTTATCGAGCTCTTTGATAAAATTCAAAGATTCCTTCATCTTTACCTTCTCAACAATGTACCCTAAATTTTTCTCCTAACTTCTCCATGTCCATATCACTGTTTGCATCTGTGGCCTCAGCTTCTACCAACTTTCTTTTCTTTGCATCCCCCTTCTTCTTGGATGCAGCCACATGGGAGCTAGCCACAATAGACACAGGGGTAGGGGGTTTACCATCCTTCTTTGCCAAGCTCTTTGCTCTGGCTGCGGCAAGAAGGTCAAGCAATGTAACAGTTTCCTTGGAGCGAGTGGCTGCAAAATAGAATGAAGAGTTAGAACAGATTAAAGGGGTTAGAACAACTTGGAGATAGGCAAAGATTTAAAGTATTTGATCAACCTGTAGACATTGGGATAGGCTCAGAAAAGGTTTCTTCAAGGTTTGCCTCTCGGGCTTCTTTGGGACCAACTTCCTTGTTAGAATCTGCAACAAATTGAACTGGTAGTGCCTTAAAAGTTCTCACTAAGGGTTCCAAGTTATAGATCTCGCTCACTCTTTCCTCTGTGTTGTCTTTAAAGGGAAAAAGCACATCCAATTTCGCAACTAGGCCAAAGAGAAATTTGGGGAAATAGTTAGTACATTGCTGAAAATCATCATTAGAGTAAGAAAAATTGCCTACTACCTTGGGACCTCCATTTGAAGTTGGCACCCACATCCTTCACCAGGGTGCTCTTCTTTGCAAAAAAGAACTTGTTCTTCCACCCTCTATCGGCGGGATCAACATTGTCGATTAAGAAAGGCGTCCTACCAACCCTAACCCTAAAGCCATATCTCCCTAAACCAAAGCTCCTAAACTCATGCGTAAAAGCAAATTCCTCTAGACCAATTGATAACTCTGTTTCTGCATTTAGCCTTACTAGGGTTTGAAGGTTTCTCCAACCTTGAGGCATGAGTTGGGCATAGTTAAGCTTGGAAGATACAAAGAACTGGGTGATTAAAATTGGAAACGGGAATTTCAGACCAATAGTGAACGGATATTCAGGGAAACATACCCATTCGGGAGAAAAACACTCTGGAGTTAGGTCAGGGTGGGTAAAAAGTTCAGTTTCAAAAGCCATGGCGTGATTCCTCTTGATAATTTCTAAATTAACGGCAGGAATGGTACACTTTTCTTTTTCAGGGTTTTTCAACATGTTTTGGGTGAGAAAACCCACGGGCAAACCCTCTCCACTCTCGATTAAAGTTTCCACCTTTCTCTTCCCCATTTTTCAAACTTAAAACAAAGATTCAAAGATGGAACTGGAAAGGAAACAAGAAACTCACCGGCAATTTCTACTTGATTCTCCTCTCCAAAACCGTCTTCCCTGGTTCTCCTTCTTCTTCCCGTAATCTTTTTGAAAGCTACGTTTTTGAAAGGGAGAGTTGGAACAGGAATCTTCTTATTTATGGAGGTTGAAAGTGGTTGAGACCTTTTAAAACAAATACACCTTTTTGCCTCGAGAAACTACCTGAAAACCGTCCCATCGCGTCTCTTTTTTAAACCGTCGTTCCTTTCTTATTTTGGCAAACCTTTTGAATTCTTTTTGTCTCTTTCTATTCTTCTTTTTTAATTCAAAAAGTTTGGGGGCAATTGTTGGGCCTTGCATTTTCAATCAACATGTTTACAACTTACGCCTAAACAACTTGGTACTAACAACTTGGGTTGTTCTGTTTACAACTTGGTTTTTACAGGTTGGGACGCATAACGCTTTTCCTATTTTATAGGGAACGTGCCAAAGACCAGTTCAACCACGTTTCTTCAGCAAGCCAACGACTATCTCTTTCCCAACGGATGAGTGCGGATAAATCTCCAAGGATAAACCTCAATTCCGAGTTTGTAGGCCCTCATTGTTATTTAGTTTTTGAGGTATAAAAGGGGACATACACTGTAAATTCACACACGCACTACACTAGCCTAAGCTCCCTTTTCATACGCTCTTAGCATTGTAATCTCAAGAAAATTCTTAGTAAACTTTCGGTCAAGGCAGGAGCCACATCCTCCCGGGGTTTTGTGCCGGCGAACAAGTTGTTCAAGGGCTTTCCCTAGTCAACAAATGTCTTGTGTCCATTTCTATTCAACTTGATAGTCATTGTACCTAGATTCATATCACTTTAGTCACTTTTCCCATCATACAAATCTAATTGTTGAAATTTGACCAAAACACCTTCCTCTCCTGCAGCAACCTCTTGGACAGCTCCTATTATTAAGTATCTCTTAGATGATAAGATCCCAGTCGAGGAGAAGAATGCAAGAGCCTTCAGGGTAAGAGTATCTAAATATTTACTTATTGATAATCTCTTGTTTAGAAAATCTGCTGCAGGTCACTACTTAAGATGTCTAGAAGCAGATAGAGCCCATCAGGTTCTCAAGGAGCTGCACGAAGGAGATTGTGGAAATCATACCAGGGGCAGAAGTTTACATACTAAAGCTCTTAGAATGGGCTACTTCTGGCCCACAATGAGAAAAGACGCCGTTGACTACGCAAAGAAATGTGATTCCTGTCAACGACATGGGGACATCCTGCACCAGCCAGCTGAACTGCTACATACTATCCTCTCACCATGGCCTTTTATGGTTTGGGGAATGGACATAGTAGGAAAATTGCCCAGAGCACCAGGTGGAAGAGTATTTCTTTTGGCTATGACAGACTACTTTTCTAAATGGGTAGAAGCTGAGGCATATGTGCAAGTTCATGACAAAGAAATTATATCTTTTATCAAAAGAAACATATTCAGCCGATTTGGAATACCATCAGAGATAATTTGTGACAACGGCTCTCAATTCATTAGCAAGAGAACCCAAGATTTCTTGACATCTTGGGGTGTTAAGATGGTGACATCTTCGCCTGTTCACCCTCAAGCCAATGGACAGGCAGAGTCTAGCAACAAAATAATAATAAGCAACTTAAAAAAGAGACTGATCCAAAAGAAAGGACGATGGGTAGAAGAGTTACCAATGGTTCTATGGGCTGACAGGACGACATCTAAGAATGCTACTGGTCAAACCCCCTACTCACTTGTATTTGGAACCGAATCTGTTATTCCAGCAGAAGTCCTTGTACCTACGGCAAGATACAGCTTGCTGACATCTGAACATAATAAAGATATTTTGATACATGACCTAGATACCGTGGACGAACTAAGGGACATGGCCAAAGTTCGCATGGCAGCATATCAACAAAGGGTAGCCCGATCATACAACAAAAACGTAAGGATTAGGAGGTTTCAAGTAGGAGACTTAGTCCTACGAAAGGCATTCCAAAATACCAAGGAACCCAACGCAGGCAAGCTCGCCCAAAAATGGGAAGGACCCTACTTAATAGATGCACAAGCCGGGAAAGGAGCATATCGACTTGCAACCTTGGATGGCCAAATGATACCGCGAAGTTGGAACGCCATTCATCTTAAAAGGTATTACGTATAAACAAAATTCCCCATGAACTCATCTTTCCAGGTATGGATCGTCTTTTAATTTGTTGCAACCTTTCTTTTTTCCTATACACCTCTTTAATTCTTTACAAATTAAGATGTCACTAACGTACTTTGTGGAGAGACGTCAACCTTAGTTGGCGTCCGTTTTAACATGTTTCTATCTTATGAGGTATTGACACATTTACATGGGGACATGTCGAATGCGCGCAAAGAACAACGATTTCTCCTCCGTTAGAGACTGGCCATCTCTTCTCAAGTAAAGGTACACAATCCCTTCTAAGGTTTAAAGAGTTAATTACCTCTTTCTTAAGATGTTAGGTTACCACACCTTCGCCTGGAGCGCAAGTTATCTCTCTAATTGAGGTGTGGGGTGGGCCTATATGGGTAAACTCATATAGCTTACCCATTCCCACTCGATGATTGATCTTACGTATTATTCTTATGGTTATGGCATGTACGTGTCATCTAAAGTATCTACGGTTTATGGCATATACGTGTCATCTTAAGTACCTATCATTTTGACATACTATCATGTCACCTTATGAGCATAACATACAAAAAAAAAAAAAAAAAAAAAAATTATCCAAAAGAAACAAGCCTTGACATGCTTGAAAACTACTAAACTAACTAGATTAAAGCAACCATAAAGTATCCGAGCTACCAACAGTAAAAGTGCAAAAGTGTTGGACCAACCCAACACGTAAAAAAGATTGTCTTTGGTCCTTATGGACCCATTACAAACCAAACGAAAATAAAATTGTTTTAAGGGATTCCACCCCAGTAAACATCACCAAAAGACCAAGAACAAAGTTGTTTTACTTTTTTTTTAGGTGGCTTCTGCCGCAGGTGTTGCATTTGGGGTCACTTCTCCAACTACTGGTGCATCCTTGACGATCGTTTCATACGGACTTGACGACACCTCGCCCTCGTCCGTCACCTCACCTGTCAACTTAAACAAATAGGCACATTCCCTATTGATATCCCAAGTATCAGCCTTCCCTTCCTGATACTCCTTCATCATCTTTACCTTGCATTGAGAGACAGTTTTTGTCGCAGCCAGTTTGCAGGAATTCTTCACTTCTGCTATCTCTTTGTTGTGGTCATCCTCGCTTTTCGCCAAGCTATTCAGTAAATCCTTTACCGTTTGCTCTTGCTCTGCCAGCAACTTAACTTGTTGCTCTAAGGTTTTCTCATGCTCTTTTATCTTATTCTCCAACATTGTCTTCTCTTTCTTGACCAAAGCAATGTCCGCCTTGGATTTCTTCTTCACAATCTCCGTCTCCTTTACCAGACCTTCCATAAGTCCTACCGCCTATAAAATAATACATTCGATATCAAAAGATCTTATAAAACTTTAGAAACAGTACAGACCCATTTAATATTATCTTACCCCAGTTGTGAAACTCATGCATTTCTTTTTAAAATCTCCCACGGACATTTCTTCAAAAATGTCTTCAACTTCTACCACCTCCTCTTGAATCGCTTTTCTCTTCCTCATCCTAGAGCCAATACCTATGCTCTCATCCGGAACAGGAATCTTCTTAGGGGCAGGTGGAGGTTTCTTTTCGATCTTAACAACAGGCGCAGAGAACATAGCCTCAATATCATCAAGGTCAAAGTCAGATCCTGAAACTACCGGTTTGGAGACTGCATGGACATATAGATATTGGCAATAAAGAATAACGCATCAAATTGATAACAGTTAGCAAAGGTAAAGAGATACCATGCTTACCAGTGGACATAATTGCAGAAGTAGAGGCCTTTAGGTCTTCCGGGATAGTCGACGATGCTTCCAACAAACCCTTGGGAGACCTCTTATCTGGAGGGAGCCTGAAAAATTCTTCGATCTTGGTTAGAGTGTCTTCAGCAGGTGGAAACAATTCTCCCCAATCAATATCTGCATAAAAGCAAGAACAATTACAATTCAGTTTGTCTCAAGAACAGGAAGTCACAAGAGTAAGAATTTAAGTACCTCCCTTGTTCCATTGGCTCGATATCTCATCCTTTTCTCCAATCGACGTCCTATCAACAAAGAAAAATCTATTCTTCCATCCCCTATCACTGGAAGATGTGGTGCTCATCAAGGGACTTCTACCTGACCTCTTTCTAAAAAGGTATCTTTTGGAACCAAAGAGTTGAAGATCGTAGGAATATGCAATTTCATGGTGCCCTAGGTTTAGTCCATTTTATCGGTTCACTTTAATGACAAAAGCAAAAACTCGCCAAGCCATCGGCATAAGTTGAGCATAAGCGAGTTGGGTTTTTCGGAAGAACTCAGAAACCAACAGTGGAAAAGGGTAGCTAAACCCTAGAAGGAAGGGATATTCGAAAAAACAGATCCATTTGAGGGAAATATGGTCAGACCTAAGTTTTATGGAAAAGGGATGAAAAATTGCACCATTTGGGAAGCAACATTGCTACTTTATAGACTCTATTTGGGAATCGTTGAACAAACAAGTTTCTTCGTCTGGTTTAGTAAGAAGATTTCCGCAAACAAAATCGTCGAGATTAATTTCTACGGGACCTTGTGGGGATGACACTTTCTTGGGTTTGGACGAAGACAACCTGGTCCTACCCATGGTTGACAAAGCAAAAAGAGAAAAATAAGCAAAGGAAGAAGGTGAGAGACGGAGAAGTTTTACCTTGGAGATGAACGGCGCCGTGGGCCAACGGAGGTGAAAAGGAAGCTTTAAGAAGTCTAAATTATCCTCCCAAGCGGTTAATAAAAAGAAAAAGGATTCTTTTTCAAAAGTAACTCTCCAGACCCTTCGCCCCAACCGTCCATTTAACGCCACGTATTCCAAAACATCCCATCAGGCAGAGCGGACAGTTGGACCATTAATTCAAAAGAAAAAAAATTTTGCCTCTTCAGTTGCCAACATAGTCAAATGTTTTTGGGGACAAATTGTTGTGGATATTTTTCAACATGGCGACATCTTCAGTTGATCCTGCATACCGAGATGTCATTACCCTGTAAGTATTGATTCTAATATTTACTTATTCAATATTTCCTAATATTTTTATTCTTATTTTTCAGTAATTAAGAAAGGAATGCGGGATATTCTCCAGCACGTTCAACAGATCTTCAACAGCTCGGGCGACTTGGTCTCACGGAGGTTGAAATGATAAACCAAAATCCCGAGATTGTAGGAACCGTATTGAGTCTTTCATATCTACTTGTATTTAAGGGGAAATGGAGACGGAAAAAACACATTATTGCTCATACGCACACACTCGACACTCAAGCTCTTGTAATCCTCTCCATTATCTTCCAAAGTTGTATTCGTGATCATTATAGTGAAACTTTTAAGGTTGGAGACCTAACTCCCGGGGTTTTTTCCAAAGAGGTTATCACCTCCAAGGTTTTCCTCGTTAACAAATAGTGGTGTCATTATCTCTTTTTTATGCTTTTGTTCCATATAATCGAATTCCATAGTTCCCTCCTTATTGTTAAATCCACACACTAAACTAAGTTAAGATTCTACTCTATTGTTTTTTCTACCAAAACACTGTCAGAACACAATCTCCCAAAGTATTTTTGGGGTGAAGCTGTCACTACTGCTGTGTATGTTCAAAATAAAACACTAATCAACAAATTCCATAAGAAGACTCCATATGAATTATGGAATGACAAAGTTCCTACCATTTCCTACTTTCACAGTTTTGGAAGTAGATGCTTCATTCACAACAATGGCAAGAACAATTTGGACAAATTTGACTCCAAATGTGATGAAGGAATCTTTCTTGGATACTCTAACACAAGCAAAGCTTATAGAGTTTACAACAAAAGAAGACTTGTTGTGGAAGAATCAATTCATGTTGACTTTGATGAAAACAATGATCAAAGTGTAACTGAATTGTGTGATTTTGATGAAGGTTTGGGAAACCTAGATAATCTCCCTGAAGCATCTCCCATTCTTGATTCAACTGTTCTCCATCATGAACAAGATTCATCAAATCTTCCATACATGGTTCCAAGAAATTCATCTGACAGCCATCCTGTGCCAGACAGCCATGACCAATCCCACTCCCATCATCAACCAATCCAGCCAACCAAGTCAACAGCAATCACTCCCACTTCCAATCCAATTGATGAGGAAGAGAATATTCAAATAAATGGTCATCCCTTGACTGACATCTCTCAAAATTCTTCCTTAGCTGACAGCCAACCCTTAGCTGACAGCCAACCCTTAGCTGACAGCCATCCAAATTCTTCATGTAATCCATCTACTAGCCACCTTCCATCTCCATTCAATAATCCTCTTTCTCCTCCTAAAATCAATGATGAATCCACCATTACTCACATCATTCCACCCAATAAAGATCTTTACATCAGCCTTCAAATTGATAAAACCCCAGTTCCAGACTGTCATTGGAACAAGATGGGTTTTTAGAAATAAGATGAATGAAGAAGGTGTTGTAGTAAGAAACAAAGCTAGACTGGTTGCTCAAGGATACAGACAAGAAGAAGGTATTGACTATGATGAGACTTTTGCACCTGTTGCAAGACTTGAAGCTATAAGGCTATTCCTTGCCTATGCTTCATTCAAGAAGATGAAAGTATTCCAGATGGATGTCAAGAGTGCATTTCTGAATAGAGTCTTAAATGAAAAGGTTTTTGTATCTTAACCCCCTGGTTTTGAGCACCCAAAGTTTCCTGATCATATATACAAATTGGACAAAGCATTGTATGGGCTTAAACAAGCACCAAGAGCTTGGTATGATACCCTATCTAGATATCTCCTTGGCAAAGGATTTACCAAGGGCCATATTGATAAAACTTTGTTTATCAAGAAATATGGAGATGATCAGTTGCTCATCCAAGTCTTTGTTGATGACATCATTTTTGGTTCATCAAATGAGGACTTGTGCACTGAATTTGGAGATATTATGAAAGACCAGTTTGAAATGAGCATGATTGGTCAGCTTACTTTCTTCTTGGGTCTTCAAGTCAAGCAAATGAAGGAAGGAATCTTCATTAACCAAGCTAAATACACAAGGGATATGATCAAGAAGTTTGACATGCAAACTGCTTCCCCTGCCAAAACTCCCTTGTCAACCACAACCAAACTCCATGCTGATCCAGATGGTCAAAGTGTAAATCCAACACTTTACAGAAGTTACATTGGATCTCTCCTTTATGTAACAGCTTCAAGACCTGACATTATGTTTAGTGTCTGTCTCTGTGCTAGATTTCAAGCAAATCCCAAGGAATCTCATCTCTCTTTGTCAAGAGAATTTTGAGATATCTCAAAGGAACCCACGATTATGGCTTGTGGTATCCCTCTGAATCCCCATTCTCTCTAATTGGATTCACCGACTATGACTATGCTTTGGATGCAATCTAGATAGAAAATCCACAAGTGGTGGATGCCGGTTATTGGATCAAGAATTATTTCATGGTCAAGCAAAAAGCAAACCTCGCAGCCACCTCAACAAATTGAGGCCGAGTATATTCTTTGTAGGCTTGTGTTGTTCTCAAATTCTCTATCTTAAAAGTCAACTTCAAGACTTTGGAATTGAATTATCCAACATTACCATCTTACTGTGACAACTCAAGTACTATTGCCATGACGAGAAAACCCCGTCCAACACTCAAAAACAAAGCATATTGAGGTCGAGACATCACTTCATCGAGACCATGTTGAAAAAGGGAATATCAACCTTGCAAAAGTTTGTGCGAGGATAATGTCTCTGATATTCTTACTAAAGCAATGGATGAAAAGAGATTTGAGCTGTTAAGAGCTATGCTTGGAATGATAAATATGCCAAAATAAAGAGTTGTTCTTCATAAATAAAAAGGAGGATTACATTCAGAGCAATGCTGTCACAATGAAGCTTGTGACTATTCCCTAAAAACATTCCTGATAGCCATCCACTGATAGCTATCTATGCAAAAGTCATGAAAAACAAAAACAAAAACAAAAACATACAACAAACCATGAAATCCCTCTCTCTTTCATCTGCATTCACTCACCAAAAACTTCCTTAAAACCAAACAATCTCCAGAACCATCTCTCCTCTTCAAATCTTCACCTTAGCTGTCAGACATTCTTAGGAAATGTCACTGTTTCTCCAGATCCTCCACCAGCACTCATTCCTTCACACCTAGCCTCCTGTGTAGACTGCAAGGTCTGATGATACCTTTGCAACCATACTGGGTGCCTCTCCAGGAAGGGATCAATTGAAGTGACTGAATATTGAAGAGAAGGACTTGCTCTTCTTGGCCACCATTCTTCAAATGCATCATAAGGTTGAAGCAAACCCTCCATTGGTGTCACAAAGCTAAAATCTCCAGAATAAGAACCATTCCCAGCAACAGTAAATGGTTGGCTAGCTCTTGACTCTTCTCTCTCCACAGCTGGAACTCTGACAGGGCTAAAGCAACCTATAACCTGGTTGAATAGGTATGATATTGTTGAAGAAGGAGATACATGCACTCCAGCAAAGTTATCACCTCTCCCCTCCAACAAACCAACCCCTGGAGAGAGTGAATCCCTGCTCACAGGAGTATACAGCTTCTCAGGCTCAACCTTCTTCTTGACAGCTAAGCCCCTCTCCATAGTCATGCGAGCCCTATCTTGCTTAACCAATTCCCCAATGTATAAACCCTCTCTACCTTACTTTTTCCTTCTTGGACTCACCCTGATCAACCTTGATAGTCTTTCCAAAAAGCCTTATTCCCTCTCCCTCTCTACTGTCAACTTTCTCTCTGACAGCTACCTCCTTGACACCATAGTCCTGATCTACTCTCACTCTCTTGTTCTTACCTCTGTCACTCACTCCCTCTGAACTTTCAACTACATTGAAGGACTCTCTCTCTATCTCCATTTCATCCCCCCTCAAATCATCCTCACAATTCTTCCCAAAAACCAACTGTTTTGCTGTTTGAGCCATATTTTTGGGATTAAACTTTGAGGAAAATCTACCCATTTGTGTTTATAAAACAATCTGAATAAGTTTCCTCTGAAATTGTCATTGTTTTATAGGCAAGTTTCCCCATAGCTATCTCAGACAGCCATCATCATTCAAACTAGACTTAACTGTCAAAGTTTTTTTTACAGCTAGGTTAAAGCAACTTTTTTGGTGATTTGATCGTGTTAATTGCTCACAATTGTCACTTCCTTAGCCATATCTTCACCTGCAAAATTCTTGAAAAAGAGAATGTTCTTCTTGTGTTCTGTGGAAGTTAATGCCTCAACGTGGGGAAGGGCAAAAATCATTGTTCATATGAACAGTTACTAAACTTTGAAACCCCCAAAGCTCATTAAAACCCACTCTCCACTCATTATTTGTCTCTCTCCTTTCGTAATCACCAAAACTCCTATTTTATTAACCCTCTGTTTAAAATTAGTCTCTTTCCCTCTCTAATCCACCATCATATTTCTTCAACCCTAATTCTTTTAACCATCAATGGCAGCATCAAAAGCAATTTACCCAGATGCTCACAGTTACTTCATTAAACCTAGCTTCTATGATTCTGAAGTCGGGATACTCATCAAAGAACTTCTTGAGGTCAATGAATTGCTTAATTTCATGGGAGCCAGACCTCCAATTTATGAAGAACTGTGCAGAGTGATTTACCTGGTGGGAAAGAGAAATAAGGAAAACAATTCAATAACTGCCACCATAGACAATGTTGAGATAACCATTACTCAAGAAATGGTCAGTGAAGTCTATGGGATCCCAAACAAAGCAGATGCTGTGAAAAACATATGGGATAGAGGGTCAGATAGATTGAAGACTGTGTATGAGAAATTCTTTGGGGTTAAAGTTCATGACTTCAAGAGTGTACAGGACAAGGCAATGGTTAAGAACAAAGCTGATATTTTCAAATCAACTCTTATGGATGTGGTCAACAAATCCATTGATGGCAAGCAATCTTCATTTGATCAAATGGGATCAAATGAATGGAAGCAAATGCTGAGCCTGATGACCAAAGACACAAACTGGTGCATTGTTCTTCTCCACAACTTCCAGCTTGCAGCCTCAACCTCTACTCTAAAATTCAAGAAACAAGGAGGAAAGATGAATAACTTCAGATTCATGAGTGGAATACTTGAAGTCTTAATTCCTAAGCTCAATCCTCCTCTACACAAGAAATGGCTGAAGACTGTGAAGCTGTCAGAGACAAAGTGTTTCAATGACAGAACTTTTGCATTGAAACAAAAGAAAGGAGATGTAATGAGAGCTGGAGATGATGTAAGCACTAGTAGCTTTATTGAAACTCAAGAAAAACTGCAAGAAGAAACAAGAAAGAAGATTGAACACTGGAAGGACTTGGTAGCATTGGCTACAAGTAGGAGAATAAAGAGGGGTGTACAATCCAATGTTAAGAAGACAGGGTTGTTGAAAAAGACTGTGGTACCTCATGGCAATAAAGGCAAAAACAAGGATGTTCAAGAAGCTGACAGTGAAAGAACCTTCTCTGACAGCCATGGAAAGAATGATGAAGAAAGGGATGCTGTTGAGAGTCATGGAGATAACACCATAGGTCAATCTGATGCTGGTGATGCTAACATAGATCCTCAAGAGCTTCAGGCAGCTATTGACTTGTCCAAAACTCTGCACAAGGGCAAACAACCTTTGACAGCTATCCCTACCAGGCAGGCAGTCACCAGATCCAAGGTACAATCCTCCTCATCCATTCCTTCTAAATCTTTGCCAAAGAAATGAAAACCTGAAAAGAAAGCACCCAAGGCCAAGAAAACCAAAATAACTACCCCTTCCCTTTCTCCAAAATCCACTCATCGGTCAAGAGTGGACAAGTCATCCACACCTAGCTCTGGTCATCAGTCAGCCATAGAAGCTATCCTTAACCTCAAAGAACCATCAGAGAAGCAACCTTCAAGGGGGAACACTGATGAAAATATCCCTTCTACCCAACCTCAACAGTTTGCCAAAATTTTGAGAGCCATTGATGCTATTGAGTTGGATGGGAACCCTGATACTGAAAAGGCTGCTCTCATATTTCTTGATGATGTTCTAAGTAGAGAGGAGTCAATGATAGCCATAGATGAACTCAGGTTTAGGTTCATGAAGAAAAAGAGTGGACCAGGAGAGTCATCTAGCAATCCCAAGGTGACAGCTATGGATGTAGATATCCAAACCATCCCTTCTATACCTAAGACTGAGCCTGTGAATGAACCTGCCCCAAATGTTGAAATTGATAGGGGGAATCCTGATAAGACTACTGAGGTTATTCAAAGTCTCAAAAAGGTTGGAGTTGAAATTGATCCCAATCTTGTCTCAAAGGGAGAAACAATCCTAAATGCATGCAAGGGACTTGTGTTTGATGGAACCCCAGAAAATGAGGCAGCCCTTGTAACTATTCTTGAGCAAAAGTTGACCAAGGGAGAAGTCAGGGCAACCTTAAACCTCCTAAAATCCCAATTTTGTTCTGATCTCCTCAAGCAAGGTCTTGGTCAATCCTCTGTTTCAATCCCAACTTTTTCAACCCATGCCTCTGCTCCTTCCAAGCCAATTTCTCCAATCCCAGAAAATGAATGCATTGAAGCCTCCCCTCGAGTCCAATCCTAGCTGGACAAGGTCAAGATATGTCTAACAGTGATCCCTTCCCTAACAGTCCTGACAGCCCTCCAAGTCATTCCATTCCTCCCACTCTAAATCAAGCCTATCTTCCCAAGAAAGAACCATGGATGCTTAGCTGTGGCATTGATTTCTCTATCTCTTCCATCAAGGCAGCAAGGACAAGGTTAGCCCATGTAACTCATATCCCAGAAATTGCAAACCCCTTTACCTATCCAAAATCACTGGAAGCTTGTCAAGAAATGGTTTGATTATGGTGGCAAGAAATCTTGCAGGATTAGTATTCTTTGCCTATGAAGAGTGGAAAGTGTCAAGGACTTCATCAACCTCCAATTTTGTTCACCAAATCCCATCCTTCCCAAAATTCATCACTCCCAATACACTTATTGATTGGGAAATTCTCTTCAGCCAACTTCTCTCTCCATCACTCAATTCTTGTCTCTTTATGCCAAAAGGTCTAGTTTTCACCTTGTGCATTGAGCTTGCAAAATCATTCTTTCTCTCTCTGTTTGAACAAAAGTGTGCCCTTATGCTTTTGATAAGCAAAATGGTCAATATCTTTCCCCCAACCCTAAATCCAGGCATTGAGCCCTATCTTTCACCCTTCATCTCTGTTGATCCCATTCTCTTCAACTCACCCAATGAAAACTCTCACTTCATGAAACTGATCTCTATTCCTGAGATCAAAGAGTTCAGAGAATCCATAGCTGTCAGCCAAAGCAGGGCCAATAATGTTATTGATCTTTCCTCAGACTCTGACAGTGATGATGATGATGATGATGATACTTCAAGCCCAGATCAAGACTCTCCAATAATATTTCCATCTCCTACCATTACCAACCCTCCTCAGCAATCCACTCAATCTTTTCCTGAAGCTCAAGTCTCAGTTCAATCTCAACCAGATCCATCCCATGTTCCCAAAAAAAGCAAGAAAACAAGAAACAAGAAGAAGCATTTGTGGGGCACAATGAGAATAAGAAATGATCAGATGCCTCTTATAAGGGCTCAACTGAAAGCAAAAGAAGATAAGTTCTTCAAATATGATGAGAGGATGACTTGGGAATGGAACAATGAGTTCTATTACAGAGGGGTAGAGCCAGATATGAGAAGAGAGCTGGAGGAAGAAAGAAATGAGCTCCTTTCAGCAAGGCAAGAAAGAGAAGAGTTCTATGATCAACTGGCTGATGACTGAATTGTATTATGTTGGAACATTTTTTTGTGGTTCAAACAATCTATTTTGTTTGGTTTAGTTTTTATGGCTGTAATATGTGAACTTCTCTCATCTTGAGATCAAATCCAAGTATTTCAATCTCATTCTGATTACTTGTGCATGATATGAATCCCTGAATTATTTCTTTCATTAGTATTTCTCTTATCATTAACTGTGAAGACATGTTCTAAATAGATCTTCCTTTACCAAAAAGGGGGAAATTGTTAGGACCTAACTTTGATCAATGTCTCAGTTAGTTGGTTTTGATAAAGGAATATATATATAGAACAGGGTTTTTATCAAAAGAGGAAATCTGTCATATTCATCTTTCAGTTTATCTGACAGCTGTGAGTCTAACAGTTATGATTCTACCTTATACTTTGGTTACAATCAATCAATAACATGAATCATATTCCCCTCTAAGATATCAAGATCATCAATTGCATCTCAATCCTTATTAGAGATCATCTCTGATAGTTAAGCCTTGGTATGATCTGACAGCTATGGCTTCAATCCCTCACACAACCATTACTCTGTCTCATTCTTTGATGCCAAAATCTCAACCAAGATGGATACTGTATCCTCACAGCTATCAAGTTCACCTTTGAAGACCATTGAAGACCTTCTGGAAGCTCTCAGCTCAAGCCAGCTCATGAAGACCTGCAAGTGGACAAGTAGGGCAAAGACCAGTCAAGACTCATTAATGAAGCTGCAACAGTCATATTCCAACGGCTACATTGAAGGATATAAATAGAGGAGTTCATCCTCTGCACAAAACACTCTTGAAAAATACTCTTTTTCACAGTCCATAAACCTCTCCCTTACATCCCTACACACAAATCCCTACCCTTCAAACACTGTTCCAAACCAAAAACCTTCAGCCTGAAACCCCTGTTTCAACAACAACAACCCTAGTGTGTTAATTCACAAATTCCAAATCCTAAGACTGTACTTTAGGTGTAGAAATAATTTGTAAACACTCAAAACTGTTCTTTGAGTGTATTAGTTGTTTTTGTAAAATCTTGAGACTGTACTTCAAGTTGTAAAAACACTTAAGACTGTACTTTAAGTGTATCCCTAGTTGACTGTACTAATTAGGAAGAGGAAGTTCAAGGAACTTGCCTTATCAATCATTTGTAATTCTTGTTGATTAAGATTATAATAAAATTGATCTCACTTGTCAAGATTGACAGTGGGGGTGGATGTAGGAGGAGTGAACTCTGAACCACTTTAAATTCTCTGTGTTATTATATTTCTGCAAACACATTCACACACTTGCATTATTTCATTGTGTTCTTTGTCCTATCATTATTTCAAGCTTCACTTATTCCGCTGCACAATTCAACAAATATCTGACAGCTAAGTCAAACCATAGCTATCTGATCATCTGCATATCAAACAAGGGCCTTTCACTTTTCTATGAAAAATGATGAAAATTCTTTACAAACTGTTTGTTGTTCATGGCATTTCATCAAATGACACACGGTACACGCGTTAAATTCCTTTCATGAGATGCCATGAACACGAAAAATTTGTAGTGAATTGTTAAACTACAATTTGAACTGAATTGATATTGTGCAACATCAACTTATATAAGACTTTTTATAGATGGGGTTGAAAACTATCTACAAGCTGGTCGTTGTTCGTGGAATATCATCAATGTTATACTCTTTTATGCTACAACATTTCACGATATTCCATGAACAAGACCACATTGTAGTGGTTTGCAATACTACAAAAATAATAGAGATTGTGGGTGATATGGTTTTGCTAAAGGACTATTTTATAGGTTTTGTCATGTGATATAACGATTCTCTAACAAACTTTAAATGCATGATAATTAAATTTTTCGCAATTTAAGATATGTAACTAATTTTGGGTGATCAACATTTTATTTGGTAATATACCAATTAAGAGTTACCAACTTTTAGGGAATTTTAGTAACCTAAAATTTTATCTTTACTGTAATGTACAGTAAGAAAGAAATTTAATTCCCTTTTTATTTTTTTTTGAAATATGGATTTGTTGAAGTGTACATTCAATGAGTTCACAAACATGGTTAACAATAGTTTGACTTAATATCGGTGTCAATATTTAGAGCATATTAGAGCAAGGAGGCGAAAGAATTTTATTCACAATGGAAATTGTTTTGGGTCATTTTTCAAGAGCATGTGGAAAAAATATAGTAGAATAATATATATTTAAAATGGTTCAAAGGAAAATTATATTACATCCACCTTTAATTTCAATTTTTTATACATAACATATAGTAATACAATATTTGCCACGTCTTAACTGTCCTTGGAATTTAGGATGCTAGTTATGACGAACATTGTAAAATAACAACAAATAGTATAGAAGTTAAGTTAAAAAGAATGATATTCGGTGTAAGTTGTCACTATCAATGTTGATGTAAAGAAAATAAAGAGTGAAAATATATTTTGAAGTTCCTAGGTGTAGTTAGTTGAGTTAGATCAAGGTGTGTAGACGGGATTAAATTTTATCTTAGATGTTGATATTTAAGTTATTTTATAGAATGTAATGATGTCGTCGCTATCTATGAAATCATGACAATTCTTTATAACGTATTTTTGGTTTTTTGCTTTATCTTTGGGTTGAGCTAGCTATATAACCTGTAATATTATGCTGGGCTACCGACGGTACCATACTATATTCTATGTATTTGACGTATTTAAGTAGCATTTGAAAATAATGTCATTTGTGTCATGGACAATCATAACTGTCACGATGGTTTCAATATAAAATCTATAATTTTCTAGTGAAGCAAATTGACTATCAACAACTTGAAGTGTGCGGAGTAGAATGATTGTATAGACATTAATGGTCAAAACTCAAATGCATAATTTTATGGTTCTAATAAATTTTTTATATCTTATTTAGATGTTTGTAAAATTAAAGTCCAAAAAGGTATTTAATTTGGTCCTTGGTAGAAATCATCCTTCAAAATTAATGTTCAAGAACTGATCAATGGAATTGTACAGGATCATGGTAAGCTTATTTGATAAATTCTAAATTTTGGTAATGTAATTTGTTTGACTAATACTACATCTATGGAGTTTTCATCATTTTTTAAAGGCCTAACTACAACCTCTAGGGGATACCTCGAATGGAAATAAGAACTTTTTTATATTTTCGAGAATGCAAATAGAAATACAGGAAACAATTCTAGGTCAAATGAGCCATGATTTTCTCTTTTACTTTAAATATCATAAAAAAAAAAAAAACTAGCTAAGTGAATCTCCTTTCTTTAACCTTAGTGTAGTTAATATATACTCCCTCCGTTCCGGGTTAAGCTTCACCATTTTGGTGAAGCACGCAAATTAAGAAAACAATATATATATATTCAAAAATATTGGGAGTGGGAGAAGGGTTGTGAGAGGGAAGAAGTGAGCGGATATGACAAGTGGAACCCATAATTTAAATGTGTGAGAGAGAAAAGTTAGTGTATATAATAGAATATTAATAAACCTTTTCCATTTTAGAAAAGGTGAATCTTGTAACGGGATGCCCTTTTGGGTAATTGATGAAGCTTAAGCTGGGACGGAGGGAGTATGCATTTAGAAAGTACTCATACTTCTAAAAAAAAATCCTTTTGCTGCATAAAAATTGGAGTTTAGAATTTTCCATTCTAGTAAAAGAAATCAACGCTTGTTTGTCTGGTAACTAAAGATATGTGATCTAAATCAACTTATAGAATTTTTTTAATTTGTTAATGGGTATAAAGTCAAGTTTCTGATTGCCATTGTATTCATTATATCTTAAGAATACACCATTCAATATATATTTGTTCAAATAATATTTCCAATAAATTTATCATTAATAATGTCATATCATTTTTAGCGGGAATTACAACAGGAAAAAAAAACTAGTATACCAATCAATCTTAGGCCTCTGCATAACATAACAGGATATGTTTGTTTATATATATATATATATATATATATATATATATATACATACTCCCTCCGTCCCATGATAATATATAAACTTTCCTTTTTGGGCGTCCCACAATAATATATACTTTCCTAAAATAGTAGAATAATATATATTTAAAATGGTTCAAAGGAAAATTATATTACATCCACCTTTAATTTCAATTTTTTATACATAACATATAGTAATACAATATTTGCCACGTCTTAACTGTCCTTGGAATTTAGGATGCTAGTTATGACGAACATTGTAAAATAACAACAAATAGTATAGAAGTTAAGTTAAAAAGAATGATATTCGGTGTAAGTTGTCACTATCAATGATGATGTAAAGAAAATAAAGAGTGAAAATATATTTTGAAGTTCCTAGGTGTAGTTAGTTGAGTTAGATCAAGGTGTGTAGACGGGATTAAATTTTATCTTAGATGTTGAAATTTAGGTTATTTTATAGAATGTAATGATGTCGTCGCTATCTATGAAATCATGACAATTCTTTGTAAGGTATTTTTGGTTTTTTGCTTTATCTTTGGGTTGAGCTAGCTATATAACCTGTAATATTATGCTGGGCTACAGACGGTACCATACTATATTCGATGTATTTGACGTGTTTGACGTATTTAAGTAGCATTTGAAAATAATGTCATTTGTGTCATGGACAATCATAACTCTCACGATGGTTTCAATATAAAATCTATAATTTTCTAGTGAAGTAAATTGACTATCAACAACTTGAAGTGTGCGGAGTAGAATGATTGTATAGACATTAATGGTCAAAACTCAAATGCATAATTTTACGTTTCTAGTACATTTTTTATTTCTTATTTAGATGTTTGTAAAATTAAAGTGTAAAAAGGTATTTAATTCGGTCCTTGGTAGAAATCATCCTTCAAAATTAATGTGCAAGAACTGATCAATGGCATTGTACAGGATCATGGTAAGCTTATTTGATAAATTCTAAATTTTGGTAATGTAATTTGCTTGACTAATACTAAATCTATGGAGTTTTCATCATTTTTTAAAGGCCTAACTGCAACCTCTAGGGGATACCTCGAATGGAAATAAGAACTTTTTTTATATTTTCGAGAATGCAAATTGAAATACAGGAAACAATTCTAGGTCAAATGAGCCATGATTTTCTCTTTTACTTTAAATATCATTAAAAAAAAATTAGCTTAGTGAATCTCCTCTCTTTAACCTTAGTGTACTTAATATATACTCCCTCCGTTCCGGGTTAATCTTCACCATTTTGGTGAAGCACGCAAATTAAGAAAGCAATATATATATTCAAAAATAATAGGAGTGGGAGAAGGGTTGTGAGAGGGAAGAAGTGAGTGGATATGATAAGTGGAACCCATAATTTAAATGTGTGAGAGAGAAAAGTTATTGGATATAATAGAATATTAATAAACCTTTTTCATTTTAGGAAAGGTAAAGCTTGTAACGGGATGCCCTTTTGGGTAATTGATGAAGCTTAAGCTTGGACGGAGGGAGTATGCATTTAGAAAGTACTCATACTTCTAAAAAAAAAATCCTTTTGCTGCATAAAAATTGGAGTTTAGAATTTTTCCATACTAGTAAAAGAAATCAACGCTTGTTTGTACGGTAACTAAAGATATATGGTCTAAATCAACTTATAGAGTTTTTTTTAATTTTTTAATGGATATAAAGTAAAGTTTGTGATTGCCATTGTATTCATTATATCTTAAGAATACACCATTCAATATATATTTGTTCAAATAATATTTCCAATAAATTTATCATTAATAATGTCGTATCATTTTTAGCGTGAATTACAACAGGAAAAAAAACTAACGTATACCAATCAATCTTAGGCCTCTGCATAACATAACAGGATATGTTTGTTTATATATATATATATATATATATATATATATATATATATATATATATATATATATATATATAAATACATATATACTCCCTCCGTCCCACAACAAGTGACACACTTTTCCATTTTGGGCGTCCCACTAATAAGTCACACTTCCTAAAATGGCAAAGAATCTTTACTATTCCCTCCACTCATTCTCTCTCCTACATTATTTTAATACTCACAACACCATTATAATTTACTATTCTCTCCACTCATTCTCTCTCCTACTCAACTATCTACACTCACAACACATCAACCTTTTCACTTTTTCCTTAATTCCCGTGCGGAACAGTAACTGTGTCACTTGTTGTGGGACGGAGGGAGTATATATATATATATAACTCACATCATTTTTCTATATAATTGAAAGAAAATTTCTTTCAAATGGAATGTTATTCATGCAACATAATTTGTAAAGAAATTTTAGAGAAATGAGATACGTTGAACAATACCAATTTGAAGCTATTTAGATTGTACCTTTTCTATGAAAAATGATGAAAATTCTTTACAAACTATTCGTTGTTCATGGCATTTCATCAAATGACACACGGTACGCGCGTTAAATTCCATTCATGAGATGCCATGAACACGAACAATTTTTAGTGAATTGTTAAACTCCAATTTGAACTGAATTTATTTTGTGCAACATCAATTTATGTAAGACTTTTTATAGATGGGGTTGAAAACTATCTACAAGCTGGTCGTTGTTCGTGGAATATCATCAAATGTTATACTCTTTTATGCTACAACATTTCACGATATTCCATAAACAAGACCACATTGTAGTGGTTTGCAATACTACAAAAATAATAGAGATTGTGGGTGATATGGTTTTGCTAAAGGACTATTTTATAGGTTTTGTCATGTGATATAACGATTCTCTAACAAACTTTAAATGCATGATAATTATATTTTTCGCAATTTAAGACATGTAACTAATTTTGGGTGCTCTCTATTTTATTTGGTAATACACCAATTAAGAGTTACCAACTTTTAGGGAATTTTAGTAACCTAAAATTTTATATTTACTGTAATGTATAGTAAGAAAGAAATTTAATTCCCTTTTTATTTTTTTTGAAATATGGATATCTTGAAGTGCACATTCAATGAGTTCACAAATATGGTTAACAATAGTTTGACTTAATATCGGTGTCAATATTTAGAGCATATTAGAGCAAGGAGGCGAAAGAATTTTATTCACAATGGAAATTGTTTTGGGTCATTTTTCAAGAGCATGTGGAAAAAATATAGTAGAATAATATATATTTAAAATGGTTCAAAGGAAAATTATATTACATCCACCTTTAATTTCAATTTTTTATACATAACATATAGTAATACAATATTTGCCACGTCTTAACTGTCCTTGGAATTTAGGATGCTAGTTATGACGAACATTGTAAAATAACAACAAATAGTATAGAAGTTAAGTTAAAAAGAATGATATTCGGTGTAAGTTGTCACTATCAATGTTGATGTAAAGAAAATAAAGAGTGAAAATATATTTTGAAGTTATTAGGTGTAGTTAGTTGAGTTAGATCAAGGTGTGTAGACGGGATTAAATTTTATCTTAGATGTTGATATTTAGGTTATTTTATAGAATGTGTTAGGACCTAACTATGTAAGCCACATAGTTATAAAAGGTTTTGACAAAGAAATATATCATATATTATCTGACAGCCAAGATAACATATGACTCTGGACAGCTAAGCTCTTAACTTAAACTGCACATCTTATATATCAACTGGACAGCTATGATTCAACCAATCTGCAATGATCCAACTCAAAACCAATCATATACATTAATGTATCTATTTACATATGAGGCATTACATATTGCCTAAACCATCTAGATCAAGAACTTAGCTTTGACAGCTAAGGTTCTCAAACAGCAAAGGCTTCATCCCTCTGACAGTTATGATCTTCATTCAAACAGCAGTGATGTTCTTATGTGATAATCAAGTTGTGCATTGCCCAAACGTCTCTCAACTGATGCTGCAAGCTCATCTCCATAAAGATCACATCCATGGTTGCAGATTCCATCTATGTAATTTTCCAGTCAACAAAGGCTCTAAATGCATCTCCAACATACACTTACTACCTTGTCTCCTTATCCCCTCCAACGGCTATATTCAAGCCTATAAAAGGATTCCTCCGAGACTGAAGACACCACCCCTTTTACACACAACTTCTACAACCTTACCTCCAACCCATCTCAACCTGCAACCAACAATCAAAACAACATTAAGACACTTGTAACTGATCTCAGGTGTATAAACTGATTTGTAAAACCACTTAAGACTGAATTTAAGTGGGTATTGTAATTTGCTTAGTATAGAGCATAATCCCTAATAGACCGTACTTATTAGGAAGAGGAAGTTCAAGGAACTTGCCTATCCAATCCTTTGTAAATCTTAACGGGAACTAGATTTAAGTGGATTGATCTCACTTGTCAAGGTTGACAGTGAGGGTGGACGTAGGAGGAGTGAACTCTGAACCACCTTAAAATTCCTTGTGTTCATTTGGTTTTATTACACAACACACACACACATCTACACACACATACACTATTCACTTGTCTTTACATTATTCAAACACTTATTATTCCGCTGCACTTTTAAAACTTGCTTTTAAAACCAGTTAATATCTGACAGCTAAGTTCTCACCTCAGCTGTCAAAGCTTAACTGTCTAACCTTTCAATCTGATTAAAGTAAACATGACCTTTCAATTGGTATCAGAGCTTGTCTTCACACTCAAAAGTCTAACAACTTGAGAAGGATCAATTACCAACCCACCATGCCTCAACCAAGGAGAAATAATGAGAAAGACATTCCCCACATTGATGACTGTGGATCATTTGAAATATATGCTTCAAAAATCAAAACCTACCTTGATGCAAACAGCATCTGGAACTGGTTTGTGCTAGAAAATGAAGTCATTTGCCCTGTCACCCTAGATTCAAATGGTGGACCTAGCAAAAATAAATCCCTGCACTCTGACTCGATTCAGAAAGACAACTGGTTAGTGCTAATTTGAAAGTCAAAAACATACTCCAAAAGAGTGTTAATGACTCTCTAGCACAAGAAATTGTAAAAGAGCCAACTGCAAAGGCTGCTTGGGAACTCATCCATACCAAATTCCAGAAACACTCCAGTGTTAGAACCCAAAACCTATACAACCTTCTTAGACAACTTGACAATTTTAAATTCTACCCTGGTGAGAAAGTAAGTGCTGCAAACCAAGATTTGAAGACTTGGTAAGATCCATTGCTGATCATGGTAAAACTTTTGAGAACCAAGATCTGTGTCTCAAAATATACTCCAACCTTCCTCAAGAATATGAGAAGGTAGCTCTACCAATAAGAGAAGGCTCAGAATGGAGCACCATGACTATTGAACAATACTTTGGAAAGCTTGAAGCTTATGAACTAGAAGGAATGATAAAACTTCAACCAGTTCCTTCCATTTCACAAACCCTTGCCTTAGCTTCACAAGAAACCACTCAAAAACCAATCACCCAACAAGACATTGACTCCATGGTTCTTCTTTCCCTCCAAAAAGTAAACCTTCCCTCAAACAACCTCTCTCAAGGAGATCTACCAAGTCTCATATCCATGGCTGTCAGAAATACCCTGAGAGCTCATAAGAAGTCATTTGAAAGAAGCTATAGCCCATCCACTTCTGAACAAGAAAACCCTAAAAAGAAAGTTGAATGCTTCAACTGTAAAAAGCTTGGACATTACTCATCTGATTGCCCTGAACCAAGGAAACCTAGGGAAAATCAGACAGCTAAGAAGTTTTCATACTCCAAGGAAATCATTCACAGTTCAAGGTGTAACTGCTACAACTGCACAAAGAGGAAGAATGAGAAGAACAAAGAGCAAGTACTGATTGCTGACTCATCTAAGTTCAGTGATGAGGAATGTGAGTTTAGTGACTCTGAAAGTGAAGGAGAAGAAGCAATGATATGCTTAATGGCAGGAGATGATGAAGATTCAGACAATGAAGAAGACTTTGAAGCCTTAGCTGTTGCTGAAGAACTAAAACAGGTACCTCAGTTCAACTCTTTAAATAATGAAGAATTTAAACAATTAGTTAGTACTCTTCTAATTCAAATAAAAAGACACCAAACTGGCTTTGCTTCATTGCTCACTGATAATCTATCCCAAAGTAAAACCGTTGATAGCCTTGAAAGAGCCAACCAAGGACTGAAAGTTCAAAACCTTATGCTTGAAAAAGCTAATGAAGAGCTGACAGCTATGAATTCCAAACTTCTGGAAACCAACCCAATCAACATCAACCTTGAAAAGGAAAATGAAACCCTTAGAAAGAAGTTTGAATCCTGGAATAGTTCTGGAAAAGCCTTAACCCACTTTAACTTCAACCAAAGACACCCAAGTGACAAATCAGGAATTGGAGCTAACAATCCTACTATGAACACATATACCCCTCTCACTGATGAAAGGGCTATTGACAAGATGGTTCTTGAAAGCATGAACTATGTCAAATCCCAAGAAAATGTCTATCCTATTCAAACCAAGGAAGATCTCAAGAAAAAGGGAAAAATGGATGAAGCTAGCTCCAGCCACACTGAAGAAACAATTCCAACTAGTCCCTCTTGCACTAATGAAACTCTTATTGCCAGTCCAAGACAATCCAAAGGTATAGAAAAACAAGCAAAAAAAGGCAACAAAGGCAATTACATTTGGCAAAAGAAAGCAATCAAGGAGCAAGTAAAGAAAAACCAACCAAGATATGGTGGACAGCAGAGATCTCCTAGACAGCCAAGATATAGTGGACAGCAGAGATCTCCTAGACAGCCAAGACATGATGGACAGCAAAGATCTCCCAAACAGCAAAGATTCTACAACCACCATTCATATACCAAACAACAAAGACCCAACTGGCCATACTCAAATGGAAGAAGCCATGCCAGTCAAAGTACTTCCCCTAGATCATCTTACTCAAACAGCTTCCAAAATCATTCTCAGTTTCACAACCAAAACCAATTCTTTTCTCCCAACCAGTTTCCTAATCAATCCCAACCAATTGCTCCTACTCCCTATATGTTGCAAATCATGGGATATTATAATGCCGTAAACTAGTATTTTGGAAAGAGGGCAATGAACAAAGCTAGGGTACCAAAGAAATTCTAATCCTTTGGACCCAAAAGAATAAAGGGTACCATAAATTTATTTTTCTGTTTTGTAGGAACCTAGAAAAGGAATATGGTACTTGGACAGTGGATGCAGCAGGCACATGACCTTCAACAAGGAGTGGTTACAACAATATGTCCCTAAAAATGGTCCAAATGTAACTTTTGGTGACAACTCTCAAGACAAAGTCAAAGGATCAGGAAACCTTGTTACTAAAGACATCATTTTTACTAATGTGTCTTATGTAGAGGGTCTCAAGCACAATTTGATTAGCCTCAGTCAGATTTGTGATAAGGGATATCATGTTGTATGTTCCAAAAACCACTGCACTGTCAAAGATGTCAACAACAAATCAATTCTCACTGGAATAAGAAAAGGCAACCTCTACTGTCTAAACCTTGAAATTGTGGATTCTTCAGATGCCCACTGCCTACTCTCCTTCAGTCAATCTGATATGTCTTGGCTATGGCACAAAAGATTGGCTCACCTAAACCTGAAAAGCATCTCAAAACTAGCCCACTCAAACCTAGTAAAAGGCCTACCCAAAATACCCTTCAAAAAGGATAAATTGTGCAAAGCTTGTCAATGTGGAAAGCAAAAGAAAACCTCCTTCACTGCCAAAACCAGATTAGATACCTCAAAACCTCTTCAATTACTCCACATGGACCTTTTTGGACCAATCAGAACTAGATCTCTTGGTGGAAAGAGATACTCTCTTGTTGTAGTTGATGACTACACTAGATTTACTTGGATTATTCTTCTTGAATCCAAAATAGATACATTGGAACAACTAGTCAAACTGTTCAATAAAATTCAAAACCAAAAGGGTTTATCCATTATCAAAATCAGATTTGATCATGGTAAGGAATTTGAAAACACTGGTGTTGAAGAATATTGTGATCAGAAAGGGATTGAGCACAACTTCTCTGCTCCCAGAACTCCATAGCAAAATGGAGTTGCTGAAAGGAAAAACAGAACAATTTGTGAAGCAGCAAGATCTATGCTGTCAGAACACAACCTCCCTATGTATTTTTGGGGTGAAGCAGTCACCACTGCTGTCTATGTCCAGAACAAAACCCTCATCAACAAGTTTCACTCCAAGACTCCCTATGAGCTATGGAATGGAAGAACACCAACCATTTCATTCTTCCATGGCTTTAGAAGTAGATGCTTCATACACAACAATGGGAAAAACAACCATGATAAATTTGATTCCAAAAGTGATGAAGGAATTTTCCTTGGATACTCTAACACTAGCAAAGCCTATAGAGTTTACAACAAAAGAATACTTGTTGTAGAAGAATCAATTCATGTAGACTTTGATGAAAACAATGATCAAAGCCACACTGAATTATGTGATTTTGATGAATCTATTGGGAATTCAGACAATGTTCCTGAGGTGTCTCCTTTTCATGACCCCTCAAACCTCAATCCTGAAGAAAATTCACCTTCCCTTCCCTATATGGTGCCCAAAAACTCTAACATTCACCCCACTTTGTTTGACAACCAAGAATCCCTTCTCAACAGCAAAGGTGCATCTGACAGCCATGATGCACCTAATAGCCTACCTTCATCCAGTCATCAAAATCCCTTTGAAAAAGACCCTATCCAACCTTGTGACAACACCTCTCATTCAATTCCTCAACCTGAAACCATTACCCACATCATCCCTCCAAATAAAAACATCTATATTGACCTTCCTATACAAAAAATGGACATACCTCCTAACATGCCTGTCCTTGACTCTCTAATGAGTGCCTTCATCTCTCAAATTGAACCCAAAAAGATAAATGAAGCTCTTCAAGACCCAGATTGGATAGAAGCAATGGAAGAAGAATTGGAGCAATTTGAAAGAAACAAAGTTTGGAAGCTTGTTCCTAAGCCTAAAAACCAAACTGTCATTGGGACAAGATGGGTTTTTAGAAATAAGATGAATGAAGAGGGTAGTGTAGTAAGGAACAAAGCTAGATTGGTTGCTCAAGGATACAGACAAGAAGAAGGTATTGATTATGATGAGACTTTTGCTCCTGTTGCAAGTCTAGAAGCTATAAGGCTATTCCTTGCCTATGCTTCATTCAAGAAGATGAAAGTGTTTCAGATGGATGTCAAAAGTGCATTCCTGAATGGAGTCTTAAATGAAAAAGTTTTTGTATCTCAACCCCCTGGATTTGAGCACCCCAAATTTCCTGAACATGTATACAAATTGGACAAAGCCTTGTATGGGCTTAAGCAAGCACCTAGAGCTTGGTATGATACCCTATCTAAGTATCTCTTTAGCAAAGGATTTACCAAGGGCCACATTGATAATACTTTGTTTATCAAGAAATATGGAAATGATCAGTTGCTCATCCAAGTCTATGTTGATGACATCATTTTTGGCTCATCAAATGAGGACTTGTGCACTGATTTTGGGGATATTATGAAGAATCAGTTTGAAATGAGCATGATTGGTGAGCTCACTTTCTTCTTGGGCCTTCAAGTCAAGCAAATGATGGAAGGAATCTTCATTAACCAAGCTAAATACACAAGGGATATGATCAAGAAGTTTTACATGCAAACTGCTTCCCCAGCTAAAACCCCTCTGTCAACCACAACTAAACTACATGCTGATTCTGATGGCCAAAGTGTGAATCCAACTCTTTATAGAAGCTACATTGGATCTCTCCTATATGTGACATCTTCAAGACCTGACATCATGTTTAGTGTTTGTCTTTGTGCAAGATTTCAAGCCAATCCCAAGGAATCTCATCTTTCTACTGTCAAGAAAATTTTGAGATATCTCAAAGGAACCCCTAATTATGGTTTGTGGTATCCCACTGAATCCCCATTCTCTCTAATTGGATTCACTGACTCAGACTATGCTGGATGCAATCTAGATAGAAAATCCACAAGTGGTGGATGTCAGTTTATTGGATCAAGAATCATCTCATGGTCAAGCAAAAAGCAAACCTCAGTAGCTACCTCAACAGCTGAGGCTGAATACATTGCTGCTGGCTTATGCTATTCACAAATTCTTTACCTCAAAAGTCAACTTCAAGACTTTGGAATAGAATTGTATAACATTCCCATCTTCTGTGACAACTCAAGCACTATTGCAATGACAGAAAACCCTGTTCAACATTCCAAGACCAAGCACATTGAAGTTAGGCATCACTTCATTAGAGACCATGTAGAAAAGGGAAATATTAACTTGGCCAAAGTTTGCACAGAAGATAATGTCTCTGACATCCTAACAAGAGCCATGGATGAAAAGAGATTTGAAATGCTAAGAGCAATGCTAGGGATGATTAACTTGCCAAAATAAAGAGCTTTCATTGATAACAAGGAAAAACATTACCTATGGCTGTTGTCAACATTGTGGAATCTGACAGCTAACCATCACCCTACCCTAAAACCTTCCTAAAACATCAAACCAAAACACACTCCTACCTTACATCAAATCTTCAAAACACAAATCATCAAACACAAACACAAATTTCCTTATCAAAAGCTTCACTATCCTCCTTCCCATCACAGCTAGCCCTCCTGAATACTTTGACAGCTAAGGATTGTCAATCTTGACTATTCCATAGTTGATCTTGTAAGCAATCACCTTCACATCCATTATCACTATAGATAATATCTGGAGCTTGATATGCATTCTCTTTGAAGTCCCCATACCTCTCTAGCCACACAGGGTGCCTTTCCATAAAAGGATCAATAGCTGTAGTTGAAAACTGCAAAGAAGGACACACCCTCCTGGGCCACCATTCCTCCACTGCATTATAAGGAGGATACTCACTGAGTGGTGAGATAAAGCTGAAAGTACCTGAAGAGTTTGCACTGGCCTATGCAATAATAGCTTGATCAGACTGAGGACCTTCATCTTCATCACCATTCAAAGCTGCTGAACTTAAACACTTGAGAAACTGAGAAAACAACTTCATATAAGCCTTGGAAGGAGAACTTTGCACACCTGCAAAGTTGTCTCCAGTTCCCTCAAGAACTGTTTGACCTAGAGTAAGTGAATCCCTGGTTATAGCTGTATACTTCTTGATAGCTATGAAATCAGGTTGACCAATTTGTGTGTCAACCTTAATCCTTTCATTGCTGTCAAGCTTCACTAGATCTCCCAAGGTATAAACCCTCTCTATATCTTCCTTAACATGCTTACTTGATTCACCTTCCTTATCTTTTCTTGGCAGCTTAACCTTAGCTGTCAGATCATTGTGCCCCTCTCCAAGAGTAAGAAAAAGTTGGAGCTTGGGGACAGCTCTGAGAACTTTGATGAATCCTCAAAAAGACTGAAAGAGAAATCTGAGAAAGATATGAAGATATGGAAGTCATTGGTGAACATGGTCAATGACAAGAGATCCAAGAGAAAGCATGACAAGGGTGTCATAATAAGAGAAAGAGCTCAAGAGACCTCTCCTAGCAAGATCAAAAGGAGAAAAAGCCTAGAAAAGATGAAGAGAACTGGAAAAGGAAAGAAGCTTAGCAAAGGAAAGAAAGTACACGAAGAAGTAGCAGAAACTGTTGAGCAAGAAAAGGCTCAAGGGACTGACAAAGGAAAGATGATTGCTGAGGAATAAGCTGACAGTGAAGAAACCCAGTCAGATACCATCTTCAAAGCTATTGATGAGTATGCTTGTGAAGAGGAAGAAAGCCATGATGATGAGTATGAAGAAAACCTTAGAAGAGCTGTTGCTGAGTCTCTGATGGAAGTGAGAACAACTAAGGTTGGACAGTCATCTGGGACAGCTATGGAAGCATCCTCTCTGACAGCTAAGGTTACCTCAGTTGCTGTCACCACATCTAAGGTAATCTCTACCCCCTCTCAAACTCTCAATACTTTCTCTAGGAAGAGAAAATCAGACAAAGACACTTCCCCATCCAAAAGGTTGAAACCAATCACACCTCAACCCTCCTCATCTAAAGACCAATCCAGTTCACCACATGACTCTGTGGCTCAAGGCATCCTCAACCTCAATCCCTTAAACATTAGTCCAAATGAGCCTAGTGTTGAAAAAGAAAGGGGGAATAGTCCTAGATCTGAAAAGGATGAGCCTCAGTTAAGGGGGAACAGCAGTCCTCCCTCTCCCATTCTGACAGATATGCCCTTCTCTGGTCATGCATCACCCATTTCAAGCCCCTCAGATTCTTCCCCCATTCCTAAAAACATCTTTAAGGCATCTGAAGGACTATCTTTAGAAGATCCTAAGAATCTCCCTGTTGTTCTTTATTACTTAAGATCCTTGTTAACTGAGGAAGATGTCTAAAAAGCCTTGGATTTAATCACAACCAGAGATAGTGCTAAGAAAGCTAGCATGCCTGAACCTGAACCTCAATCCAATCCTGTTGAGCCTGCTCAAACCGAAGAATCAACTGATCCTACCCATGATTCTGAAACCCAACCTGAACCTGTAACACAAGATCCACCTAATCCTACCCCTGAGTTTGAAAATCTTCCAACCTGTGAACCTTGGATTCTAGACTGTGACATTGATTTTTCCTTACCCTCCATCATGGCTGCCCACCAAAGATTGAAGGAGATTACCCACCTTCCTGAGATTGCCAATCCTAGCTTAATCCCCAACCCTTGGCTGTTGAGCAAAAATTCCATTATGATCCATGCAAGGAATAGATGTGGGCTTATCATGTTTGCCCATGAGGAATGGAAAAAGTACAGAATAGCTCTCCCTAACTCCTTCTTTCACAAAGCCCCCAGACTACCAAACTTCATGGATATTGCCACCATCATTGATTGGGAAATTTTGTTCTCCCAACTTCTCTCTTCAAATATCAATGAATGTATCTATATGCCCTCATCCCTGGTTTATGCCCTTTGCATTGAGCTTGCCAAAGAAATGTACTGGAGGATTTGTCTCAATAAATCCATAATCATGGCTGTCATTGCAAAACCAAGCCTGACAGCTATGTTTCCCCCATCTTCCTCAGTACCTCCCTCTTTTATTCCCCTAAACACCAGATCTCTCCAAGCCAACCTTCCTCCAACCTTTAACCCTTCAACCTATGTGCCTCCATATCATGTGACCATCTCAGACATGCAGAGATTCACCAGGTCAATGATAACAAAAATGAGACACATTTTGGAAGTCTCATCTGGATCCAAGTCTGATAAGAAGGCATTTAAAGGGAAAGCTGTTGAGTCTGAGGAAGAAGATGTCAACCTAGGAAAAAGATCCTCTGGTGCTTCTCCCAATGTTGTCTTGTCAAGTGATGATGAAGATATTGCTCCTGTGATGAAACAGCATCAGTTTTCAACCTCTACTGTTCTCACTATCACTACAGATCCTCCTCTTCATCAAGTTCCACAACCCATCTCTCTTCAAACAAACCCCTTCTTCTCTAACCTATTTGCAGGAATCAAAGGTCAAAGCTCTAAACCTAAGAAGGCTCCCAAATGGGGTAATCTGAGATTAAGAGATGATGAAGAACCTCTCTCCAAGGTTGTTCTCAAGGAAAGGCAAGATGAATCCTTCACATATGATGATGAGATGAGCTGGGAATGGAACAATGAGATGTATTACAGAGGTGTTGATGAAAAGATGAAGAAAGTGCTGCTAGCTGAAAGAGAGGAGATCCTTGCAGCAAGAAGAGAAAGAGATGAATTTTCTGATTAAGAAAATTTTATGTCTTTTTTGATAAGTCTTTTTAAACCCTATCTTCTGTTTCTGCTTTAAAAAACAATGTTTATTTTGGATAATGTGTTTTGTTTTAAAGCTCTTTTGATTGAATCAAGAAGATTGATCTCATCTTCATTGGTATATTCAATTCATGAGTATCTTGCAGGTTATATCTTTATTAGATATATTACTTTACCAAAAAGGGGGAAATTGTTAGGACCTAACTATGTAAGCCACATAGTTATAAAAGGTTTTGACAAAGAAATATATCATATGTTATCTGACAGCCAAGATAACATATGACTCTGGACAGCTAAGCTCTTAACTTAAACTGCACATCTTATATATCAACTGGACAGCTATGATTCAACCAATCTGCAATGATCCAACTCAAAACCAATCATATACATTAACGTATCTATTTACATATGGAGCATTACATATTGCCTAAACCATCTAGATCAAGAACTTAGCTTTGACAGCTAAGGTTCTCAAACAGCAAAGGCTTCATTCCTCTGACAGCTATGATCTTATTTCAAACAGCAGTGATGTTCTTATGTGATAATCAAGTTGTCCATTGCCCAAACGTCTCTCAACTGATGCTGCCAGCTCATCTCCATAAAGATCACATCCATGGTTGCAGATTCCAGCTATGTTATTTTCCAGTCAACAAAGGCTCTAAATGCATCTCCAACATACACTTACTACCTTGTCTCCTTGTCCCCTCCAACGGCTATATTCAAGCCTATAAAAGGATTCCTCCGAGACTGAAGACACCACCCCTTTTACACACAACTTCTACAACCTTACCTCCAACCCATCTCAACCTGTAACCAACAATCAAAACAACATTAAGACACTTGTAACTGATCTCAAGTGTATAAACTGATTTGTAAAACCACTTAAGACTGACTTTAAATGGGTATTGTAATTTGCTTAGTATATAGCATAATCCCTAATAGACCGTACTTATTAGGAAGAGGAAGTTCAAGGAACTTGCCTATCCAATCCTTTGTAAATCTTAACGGGAACTAGATTTAAGTGGATTGATCTCACTTGTCAAGGTTGACAGTGAGGGTGGACGTAGGAGGAGTGAACTCTGAACCACCTTAAAATTCCTTGTGTTCATTTGGCATTATTACACAACCCACACACACATCTACACACACATACACTATTCACTTGTCTTTACATTATTCAAACACTTACTATTCCGCTGCACTTTTAAAACTTGCTTTTAAAACCAGTTAATATCTGACAGCTAAGATCTCACCTCAGCTGTTAAAGCTTAACTGTCTAACCTTTCAATCTGATTAAAGTAAACAGGACCTTTCAGAATGTAATGGTGTCGTTGCTATCTATGAAATCATGACAATTCTTTGTAAGGTATTATGCTGGGCTACAGACGGTACCATACTATATTCGATGTATTTGACGTATTTAAGTAGCTTTTGAAAATAATTTCATTTGTGTCATGGACAATCATAACTGTCACGATGGTTTCAATATAAAATCTATAATTTTATAGTGAAGCAAATTGACTATCAACAACTTGAAGTGTGCGGAGTAGAATGATATTATAGACATTAATGGTCAAAACTCAAATGCATAATTTTATGGTTCTAATAAATTTTTTATATCTTATTTAGATGTTTGTAAAATTAAAGTCCAAAAAGGTATTTAATTTGGTCCTTGGTAGAAATCATCCTTCAAAATTAATGTGCAAGAACTGGTCAATGGAATTGTACAGGATCATGGTAAGCTTATTTGATAAATTCTAAATTTTGGTAATGTAATTTGTTTGACTAATACTACATCTATGGAGTTTTCATCATTTTTTAAAGGCCTAACTACAACCTCTAGGGGATACCTCGAATGGAAATAAGAACTTTTTTATATTTTCGAGAATGCAAATAGAAATACAGGAAACAATTCTAGGTCAAATGAGCCATGATTTTCTCTTTTACTTTAAATATCATAAAAAAAAAAACTAGCTAAGTGAATCTCCTTTCTTTAACCTTAGTGTAGTTAATATATACTCCCTCCGTTCCGGGTTAAGCTTCACCATTTTGGTGAAGCACGCAAATTAAGAAAACAATATATATATATTCAAAAATATTGGGAGTGGGAGAAGGGTTGTGAGAGGGAAGAAGTGAGCGGATATGACAAGTGGAACCCATAATTTAAATGTGTGAGAGAGAAAAGTTAGTGGATATAATAGAATATTAATAAACCTTTTTCATTTTAGAAAAGGTGAAGCTTGTAACGGGATGCCCTTATGGTAATTGATGAAACTTAAGCTGGAACGAAGGGAGTATGCATTTAGAAAGTACTCATACTTCTAAAAAAATCCTTTTGCTGCATAAAAATTGGAGTTTAGAATTTTTCCATACTAGTAAAAGAAATCAACGCTTGTTTGTCTGGTAACTGAAGATATGTAGTCTAAATCAACTTATATAATTTTTTTAATTTGTGAATGGGTATAAAGTCAAGTTTGTGATTGCCATTGTATTCATTATATCTTAAGAATACACAATTCAATATATATTTGTTCAAATAATATTTTCAATAAATTTATCATTAATAATGTCGTATCGTTTTTAGCGTGAATTACAACAGGAAAAAAAAACTAACGTATACCAATCAGTCTTAGGCCTCTGCATAACATAACAGGATATATATATATTGTTAGGACCTAACTCTGATCAATGTCCTAATTAGTTGGTTTTGTTAAAGGAATATATATATAGAACAGGGTTTATATCAAAAGAGGAAATCTGTTATATTCATCTTTTAGTTTATCTGACAGCTATGAGTATGACAGTCGTGATTCTATCTTATACATTGGTTACATTCAATCAATAACATGAATCATATTTCCTCTCTTATCTATCAAGATCATCAAGTGCATCTCAGTCCTTATTAGAGAACATCTCTGATAGCTAAGCCTTGGATGATCTGACAGCTATGACTTCATTCCTCTGATAGCCATCACTTTGTCTCAATCTCTGCTACCACAATCTCAACCAAAGTGGAACCTGGATCTTCACAGCTGTCAAGTTACCATTGAAGACCAATGAAGACCACTGAAGACCTTCTGGAAGCTCTAAGTTCAAGACACAGCTCAAGCCAGCTCATAAAGACCTGCATGTGGACAAGTGGGGCAAAGACCAGTCAAGGCTCATTAATGTAGCTGCAACAGTCATATTCCAACGGCTACATCGAAGGGTATAAATAGAGGAGTTCATCCTCTACACAAACTACTCTTGAAAAATACTCTTTTTCACAGTCCAAAACCTTTCCCTTTCACCCACACACACCTCCTGTAATCCACACACACACTCACCAATCCCTACCCTTTAAACCCTGTTCCAAACCAAAACCCTCACCCCAAAACCTCTGCTTCAACAACAAACACCCCTTAGTGTGTTAATTCACAAATTCCAAAATCCTAAGACTGTACTTTAGGTGTAGAATTAGTTTGTAAACACTCAAGACTGTACTTTGAGTGTATTAGTTGTTTTGTAAAATCTTGAGACTGTACTTCAAGTTGTAAAAACACTTAAGACTGTACTTTAAGTGTATCCCTAGTTGACTGTACTAATTAGGAAGAGGAAGTTCAAGGAACTTGCCTAAATCAATCATTTGTAATTTTTGTTGATTAAAGATTATAATAAAATTGATCTCACTTGTCAAGATTGACAGTGGGGGTGGATGTAGGAGGAGTGAACTCTGAACCACTTTAAATTCTCTGTGTTATTACATTTTTGCAATCACATTCACACACTTGCATTATTTCTTTGTGTTCTTTGTCCTATCATTACTTCAAGCCTCTCTTATTCCGCTGCACAATTCAACAATCATCTGACAGCTAAGCCAAACCATAGCTGTCTGATCATCTGCATATCAACAAAGGGCCTTTCAATTGGTATCAAAGCATGTCTTCACATTCAAAAGTCTAACAACTTGTGAAGGATCCTCTTCAAACCCACCATGCCTCAACCAAGGAGAAATAATGAGAAAGACATCCCACACATTGATGACTGTGGATCTTTTGAGATCTATGCATCAAAAATAAAAACATATCTTGATGCAAACAGTATATGGAACTGGTATGTTCTAGAGAATGAAGTGTCCTACCCAACTCAAGTAGACACTGATGGAGGACCTAGTAAGATCAAATCCCCAGAAACATGGTCTGAAGCTGAAAAGCAATTGATAAGTGCAAACTTGAAAGTCAAGAACATTCTTCAAAAGAGTGTAAATGACTCATTAGCACAAGAAATTGCTAAGGAACCAAATGCCAGATCAGCATGGGCTCTCATTCAAACTAAGTTCACTAAACACTCCAGTGTCAGGACACAAAACTTGTATAACTTGCTTAGGCAATTAGACAACTTCAAGTTCTACCCTGGAGAAAAAGTGAGTGCTGCTCAACCAAGGTTTGAGAACCTTGTTAGATCTATTTCTGACCATGGAAAAACCTTTGAACAACAAGATCTCTGCCTCAAGATATATTCAAATCTTCCTCAAGAATATGAAAAGGTAGCATTACCTATTAGAGAAGGATCTGAGTGGAGCACAATGACAATTGAACAGTATTTTGGAAAGCTTGAAGCTTATGAATTGGAAGGTATGATAAAGATTCAACCAGTCCCTACCATTTCACAAACTTTAGCTTTAACTGCTCAAGAAACTGTACACAAACCAATCACTCACCAAGACATTGAGACCATTGTCAACAATGCCCTTCAAAAGATAAACATCAGCTCCAAACCCGTCGCAACAGATCTCCCAAGAAGACATTCCAAGTCTCATTTCCATGGCTGTCAGAAATGCCATGAAATTTCAAAAGAAATCTTTTGACAAAAAATACAATCCCTCCACAATTAATGCTCAACAAGACAGGTACAAGAAAACAATTGATTGTTTCAACTGTGGAAAGCAAGGACATTACTCATCTGATTGTCCTGAACCAAGGAAACCTAGGGACAATCAGACAGCTAAGAAGATGACCTACTCAAAAGAGATCATTCACAGTTCCAAGTGCAACTGCTTCAATTGCTCCAAAAATAAACATGACAAAAACAAAGAGCAAGTTATGATAGCTGACTCATCAAAATTCAGTGATGAAGAGTATGTGTCAAGTGATGATTCTGACAATGAAGGAGAAGAAGCCATGATATGCCTTATAGCCGAAGATGAGGAAGAATCAGACAATGAGGAAGAAATGGAAGCACTTGCTACTGCTGATGAACTAAAAGAGGTACATGATTTTAACTCTTTAAATATTGATGGTTTTAAACAATTAGTTTGCACTCTTTTAATTCAAACCAAAAAACAAAAAACTAGCTTAGCTTCACTGGTCAATGAGAACCTTTCCCAATCCTCAACCATAGACACCCTCACAAAAACCATTTCTGAGCTTGAGAAAGCATGTCAAGGGCTAAGAGATCAAGGCTTCATGCTTGAAAAACAAAACATGGATCTCGATAAATGAGGCTTCAAGGAATCTTGAAAACTGTCAAAAAATCATAAATCTTGAAAAAGAAAATGATGCTCTTAAAAAGAGAATAGATTCATGGAACATGTCAAGCAAAGCATTATCCCTATTCACCTACACTCAAAGGCGTCCTAGTGACAAAATAGGGATTGGTGCTGATAATCCAACAAAGAAAAGTGTACACTCCTCCCACCGGTGAAAGGGCCATTGAAAAATGGTGCTAGAAAATCTATGTTCGGGCAAATATCAAGCTCAAACCTATCTGTTCAAACCAAAGGAAAATCAAAAGAAATCTTGGGTGGTCCTAGTCACCCAAAAGGAAGGACCAAGTAAAAGTCAAGGAAGCAAGTATATTTGGGTTCATAAAGGAGCCAGTATACAGGAGGAAGTCAAGCTGCAAGAATGTGCTAGTCAGTCAAGTCCTGTCAGACGAGGTTGGCAGACCAAGGCATGACAGACATGCCCAAGGCACGATAGACAACCAAAATCTTCCAAACAACAAAGAACCCCAAGGCAACAAAGATTCTATAACAAACATAGATACACCAAACAACAAAAACCTCAATGGCAATACTCAAATGGTAGAAGCCATGCAAGTCAAAATGACTCTCCCAGATCATCCTCTTCAAATAGCTTTCGCTCAACCCCAATACAACAATCCAAACCACTTCTTCAATCCATCCCAATCCACTGTCCTTACACCTTACATGATGCAAATCATGTCATATTATCATACCCTAAACCAGTTCTTCAACAAGGGACCAATGAACAAAGCTAGGGTTCCAAAGAAAAACTAATCCTTTGGACCCAAAAGAATAAAAAGGGGTACCATAAAATTTACTTTCTGTTTTGCAGGTACCTAGGAAAGGACTTTGGTATTTAGATAGTGGTTGTAGTAGACATATGACCTTCAATAAATATTGGTTGCAACAATATTCCCCTAAAAATGGTCCAAATGTAACCTTTGGTGACAATTCCCAAGCTAAGGTCAAAGGATCAGGAAATCTTATTACAAAAGATATCATTTTTACAAATGTGTCTTATGTAGAAGGTCTCAAACACAATTTGATTAGCATTAGTCAAATCTGTGATAAGGGATATCATGTTGTTTGCACTAAGGATAAATGCACTGTTAAAGATAAAAGCAATAAAGTCATTCGATTTGGTTCATGAAAAGGAAATCTCTATTGCTTAAACTTAGAGATTGTGGAGTCCTCAAATGCTCACTGCCTTCTGTCATTTAGTCAATCTGATATGTCATGGCTTTGGCACAAAAGATTGGCTCACCTTAACCATAAAACCATCTCCAAGCTTGAAAATTCAAATCTAGTCAGAGGTCTTCCAAGGATTCCATTCAAGAAGGAAAACTATGCAAAGCATGCCAATGTGGGAAGCAAAAGAGATCTTCATTCAAGCCCAAGACCAGATTGGACACATCAAGACCTATTGAACTACTTCATATGGATCTCTTTGGACCCATAAGGACTAGATCTTTAGGAGGAAAAAGATACTCCCTTGTTGTGGTTGATGACTTCACCAGATTCACTTGGATCATTCTTCTTGAATCCAAAAGTGACACCCTTAGCTGTCTGACAAAGCTGTTCAATAAAATTCAAAATCAAAAAGGGACATCCATTGTCAAGATCAGATCTGATCATGGAAAAGAATTTGAGAACACAGGAGTAGAAGAGTATTGTGATTCAAAAGGTATTGATCACAATTTTTCAGCCCCAAGAACACCCCAACAAAATGGTGTTGCTGAAAGGAAGAACAGATCTCCCAAAATACTTTTGGGGTGAAGCTGTCACTACTGCTGTGTATGTTCAAAATAAAACACTGATCAACAAATTCCATAAGAAGACTCCATATGAACTATGGAATGACAAAGTTCCTACCATTTCCTACTTTCACAGTTTTGGAAGTAGATGCTTCATTCACAACAATGGCAAAAACAATTTGGACAAATTTGACTCCAAATGTGATGAAGGAATATTTCTTGGATACTCTAACACAAGCAAATCTTATAGAGTTTACAACAAAAGAAGACTTGTTGTGGAAGAATCAATTCATGTTGACTTTGATGAAAACAATGATCAAAGTGTAACTGAATTGTGTGATTTTGATGAAGGTTTGGGAAACCTTGATAATCTCCCTGAAGCATCTCCCATTCTTGATTCAACTGTTCTCCATCATGAACAAGATTCATCAAATCTTCCATACATGGTTCCAAGAAATTCATCTCGACAACTATCCTGTGCCGCATGGCCATGACCAATCCCACTCCCATCATCAACCAATCCAGCCAACCAAGTTAACAGCAATCACTCCCACTACCAATCCAAATGATGAGGAAGAGAATACTCAAAAGAATAGTCATCCCTTGACTGACATCTCCCAAACTTCTTCCTTAGCTGACAGCCATCCCAATTCTTCATATAATCCATCTTCTAGCCACCTTCCATCTCCATCCAATAATCCTCTTTCTCCTCCCAAAACTAATGATGAATCCACCATTACTCACATCATTCCACCCAATAAAGACCTTTACATCAGTCTTCAAATTGATAAAACCCCAGTTCTAGAAAACATCCCTTTTCTCATGAGTGCATTCATATCCCAAGTGGAACCAAAGAAAATAAATGAAGCACTCCAAGATGCTGACTGGATAGAAGCCATGGAAGAAGAACTAGAGCAGTTTGAAAGGAACAAAGTGTGGCAACTTGTTCCTAAACCAAGAAACCAAACTGTCATTGGAACAAGATGGGTTTTCAGAAATAAGATGAATGAAGAAGGTGTTGTTGTAAGAAACAAAGCTAGACTGGTTGCTCAAGGATACAGACAAGAAGAAGGTATTGACTATGATGAGACTTTTGCACCTGTTGCAAGACTTGAAGCTATTAGGCTATTCCTTGCCTATGCTTCATTTAAGAAGATGAAAGTATTCCAAATGGATGTCAATAGTGCATTTCTGAATAGAGTCTTAAATGAAAAGGTGTTTGTATCTCAACCCCCTGGTTTTGAACACCCAAAGTTTCCTGATCATGTGTACAAATTGGACAAAGCATTGTATGGGCTTAAACAAGCACCAAGAGCTTGGTATGATACTCTATCTAGATATCTCCTTGGCAAAGGATTTACCAAGGGTCATATTGATAACACTTTGTTTATCAAGAAATATGGAGATGATCAGTTGCTAATCCAAGTCTATGTTGATGACATCATTTTTGGTTCATCAAATGAGGACTTGTGCACGGAATTTGGAGATATTATGAAAGACCAATTTGAAATGAGTATGATTGGTGAGCTTACTTTCTTCTTGGGTCTTCAAGTCAAGCAAATGAAGGAAGGAATCTTCATTAACCAAGCTAAATACACAAGGGATATGATCAAGAAGTTTGACATGCAAACTGCTTCCCCTGCCAAAACACCCTTGTCAACCACAACCAAACTCCATGCTGATCTAGATGGTCAAAGTGTAAATCCAACACTTTACAGAAGCTACATTGGATCTCTTCTTTATGTAACAGCTTCAAGACCTGACATTATGTTTAGTGTATGTCTTTGTGCTAGATTTCAAGCTAATCCCAAGGAATCTCATCTCTCTGCTGTCAAGAGAATTCTAAGATATCTCAAAGGAATCCCTGATTTTAGCTTGTGGTATCCCACTGAATCCCCATTCTCTCTAATTGGATTCACCGATTCGACTATGCCTGGATGTAATCTAGATAGAAAATCCACAAGTGGTGGATGCCATTTTATTGGCTCAAGAATCATTTCATGGTCAAGCAAAAAGCAAACCTCGGTAGCCACTTCAACGGTTGAGGTGAGTATATTCTTTGCGAGCTTGTGTTGCTCTCAAATTCTCTATCTTAAAAGTCAACTTCAAGACTTTGGAATTGAAATATCCAACATTCCCAGCTTCTGTGACAACTCAAGCACTATTGCCATGAGAAAACCCTGTCCAACACTCAAAAACAAAGCATATTGAGGTAAGACATCACTTCATCAGAGACCATGTTGAAAAAGGAAATATCAACCTTGCAAAAGTTTGTACTGAGGATAATGTCTCTGATGTTCTTACTAAGGCAATGGATGAAAAAGAGATTTGAGATGTTAAGAGCCATGCTTGGAATGATAAATATGCCAAAATAAAGAGTTGTACTTCATAAATAAAGGAGGCTTACATAATTCGGGGTAATGCTTTGTCACAATGGAGCCGACGGCTATTCCCTCAAAAACATCTCTGATAGCTATCCACTGATAGCTATCCATACAAAAGTCATGAAAAACAAAAACATGAACAAAAACAGAAAACAAACCATGAAATTCCTCTCTCTTTCATCTCCCTTCTCTCACCAAAAACTTCCTTAAAGCAAAACAATCTCCAGATCCAACTCTCCTCTTCAAATCCTCACCTTAGCTGTCAGACATTCTTAGGGAATGTCACTGTTTCTCCAGATCCTCCTCCAGCACTCATTCTTTCACACCTTGCCTCCTGTGTAGATTGCAAGGTCTGGTGATATCTTTGCAACCATATTGGGTGCCTCTCCAGGAAGGGATCAATGGAAGTGACAGAATATTGAAGTGAAGGACTTGCTCTCCTTGGCCACCACTCTTCAACAACATCATATGGTTGAAGCAATCCCTCCATTGGTGTCACAAAGCTAAATTCTCCAGAATAAGTCCCATTCCCAGCAACTACAAGTGGTTGGATAGCTCTTGACTCCTCTCTCTCTCTACTGCAGGAACTCTGGCAGGGCTAAAACAACCAATAACCTGGTTGAATAGGTATGAGATTGTTGAAGAAGGAGAGACATGTACTCCAGCAAAGTTATCTCCTCTCCCCTCCAACAATCCAACCCCTGGAGAGAGTGAATCCCTACTCACAGGAGTATACAGCTTCTCAGGCTTAACCTTTTTCTTGACAGCTAAGCTCCTTTCCATAGTTGTCTGAGCCCTATCTTGCTTAACCAATTCCCCCAATGTATAAACCCTCTCCACCTTACTTTTTCCCTTACTGGGCTCACCCTGATCAACCTTGATAGTCTTTCCAAAGAGCCTTATTCCCTCTCCCTCTCTACTGTCAATTTTCCCTCTGACAGCTATCTCCTTAACACCATAGTCCTGATCTTCTCTCACTCTCTTGTTCTTACCTTTGTCTCTCACTCCCTCTGAACTTTCAATTACATTGAAGGACTCTCTCTCTATCTCCATTTCATCCCCCCTCAAATCATCCTCAAAATTCTTCCCAAAAACCAACCTTTTTGCTGTTTGAGCCATATTTTTTGGATTAAACTTTGAGGAAAATCTACCCATTTGTGTTTGTAAAACAATCTGAATAATTTTCCTCTGAAATTGTCATTGTTTTATAGGCAAGTTTCACCTAGCTATCTCAGACAGCCATCATCATTCAAACTAGACTTAACTGTCAAAGTTTTCTTTCAACAGCTAGGTTAAAACAACTTTTATGTGATTTGATCGTATTAATTGCACACAATTGTCACTTCCTTAGCCATCTCTTCACCTGCAATATTCTTGAAAAAGAGAATGTTCTTCTTGTGCTCTGTGGAAGTTAATGCCTCAACGTGGGGAAGGGCAAAAATCACTGTTCATGTGAACAGTTACTAAACTTTGAAACCCCCAATGCCCATTAAAACCCACTCTCCACTCATTATTTGTCTCTCTCTCCTATTCGTAATCACCAAAACCCCTGTTTCATTAAACCTCTGTTTAAAATTCATCTCTTTTCCTCACTAATCCTTCATCGTATTCCTTCAACCCTAATTCCTAATCATCAATGGCAGCATCAAAAACAAACTACCCAGATGCTCACAGTTACTTCATAAAACCTAGCTTCTATGAGTCTAAAGTTGGGATACTCATCCAAGAACTTCTTGAGGTCAATGAATTGCTTAAATTCATGGGAGCAAGACCTCCAATTTATGAAGAACTGTGCAGAGAGATTTATCTGGTAGGAAAAAGGAACAAAGATAACAATTCAATAACTGCCACCATAGACAATGTGGAGATAACCATTACTCCAGAGATGGTAAGTGATGTCTATGAGATCCCAAACAAAGCTGATGCTGTGAAGAACATATGGGATAGAGGGTCAGACAGATTGAAAACTGTCTATGAGAAATTCTTTGGGGTTAAAGTTCATGACTTTAAGAGTGTGCAGGACAAGGCCATGGTGAAGGACAAAGCTGACATTTTTAAATCAACTCTCATGGATGTGGTCAACAAAGCTATTGATGGCAAGCAATCTTCATTTGATCAAATGGGATCAAATGAATGGAAGCAAATGCTGAGCCTATTCACCAAAGACACAAACTGGTGCATTGTTCTCCTTCACAACTTCCAGCTTGCAGTCTCAACCTCCACTCTAAAGTTCAAGAAGCAAGGTGGAAAGATGAACAACTTCAAATTCATGAGTGGAATTCTTGATGTTCTAATCCCAAAACTCAATCCTCCTCTACACAAGAAATGGTTGAAAGGCGTGAAGGCATCGAGAGACCAAATGTTTCAATGTGAGAACCTTTGCATTGAAACAAAAGAAGGAATTTGTGATGAGATTTGGAGATGATATAAGTATCGATAGTTTTGTTGAAACACAGAGAAAGCGCAAGCGAGAAACAAGAAAGAAGATTGAACATTGGAAGGACTTGATAGCATTGGCTACAAGTAAAAGAATAAAGAGGGGTGTGCAATCCAATGTGAAGAAAGACTGGATTGTTGAAAAAAGGCTGTGGTACCTCATAAGGGCAAAGGCAAGGATGTTCAGGTAGCTGACAGTGAAACTACCTTGTCTGACAGCCATAATAAGGATAATGAAGCAAGGGATGCCATTGACAGTCATGAGGTTGACACAATGGGTCAAGCTAATGTTGGTGATGATACCATAGACCCTCAAGAGCTTCAGGCAGCCATCAACCTATCCAAAGCTGTGCACAAAGGTAAGCAACCTCTCGATGCCTATCCCTACCAGCATACCAATACCGGATCCAAGGTACAATCTTCTTTATCCATTCCTTCCAAATCCTTGCCAAAGAAAAGAAAACTTGAAAAGAAAGCTCCCAAGGCCAAGAAAACCAAAATAAATACCCCTTCCCTTTCTCCAAAATCCACTACTGTCAGTCCAAGAATGGACAAGTCATCAACACCTAGCTCAGGTCACCAGTCAGCCATTGAAGCCATCCTTAACCTTAAAGAACAATCTGAGAAGCAACCTTTAAGGGGGAACACTGATGAAAACATCCCCTCTACCCAACCTGAACAATTAGCCAAAATCTTAAGAGCCATTGATGCTATTGAGTTGGATGGGAACCCTGATACTGAAAAGGCTGCTCTCATTTATCTTGAGGATGTTCTTAGTAAAGAGGAGACTGTGATTGCCATAGATGAACTCAGGTCTAGGCTTATCAAGAAAAGAAGTGGACCAGGAGAGTCATCCAGTAATCCAAAGGTGACAGCTATGGATGAAGATATCCCAATCATCCCTTCCATTCCTGAGACTATGCTTGTGAATGAACCTACCCCAACTGTTGAAATTGATAGGGGGAATCCTGATAAGACATCTGAGGTCATTCAAAGTCTTAAGAAAGTTGGTGTTGAAATTGATCCCAATCTTGTCTCAAAGGGAGAAACAATCCTTAATGCTTGCAAGGGACTTGTGTTTGATGGAACACCAGAAAATGAGGCAGTCCTTATATCCATTCTTGAGCAAAAATTGAACAAGGGAGAAGTCAGGGCAGCTTTAAATCTTCTGAAATCCCAATTTTGCTCTGATCTCCTCAAGCAAAATCTTGATCATTCATCTGTCTCAATTCCATCTTTTTCAACCCATGCCTCTGCTCCTACCAAGCCAATCTCCCCAATCCCTGAAAATGAATCAGTTGAAGCCTCCCCTGAAAGTCCAAATCTAGCTGGACAAGGTCAAGATGTGTCTGACAGTGATCCCTTGCCTAACAGTCCTGACAGCCATCCAAGCCATTCCTCCAACTCCCAGTCAAGCCTTCCTTCCCAAAAAGGAACCTTGGATGCTTAACTGTGGCATTGACTTTTCAATCTCTTCAATCAAAGCAGCAAAAACAAGGTTAGCCAATGTGACCCATTTCCCAGAAATTGCAAACCCCTTTACCTATCCAAAATCATGGGAACTGTCAAGAAATGGTTTGATTATGGTGGCAAGAAATCTGGCTGGTTTAGTTTTCTTTTCCTATGAAGAATGGAGAGTGTCAAGGACTTCTTCAACCTCTCATTTTGTTCATCAAATCCCATCATTCCCAAAATTCATCACTCCCAATACACTCATTGATTGGGAAATTCTCTTTAGCCAACTTCTCTCTCCATCACTCAATTCTTGTCTCTTCATGCCAAAAGGCCTAGTTTTCACTTTGTGCATTGAACTTGCCAAATCATTCTTTCTCTCTCTATTTGAACAGAAGTATGACCTCATGCTTTTGATAAGCAAGGCTGGAATCGATATCTTTCCCCAACCCTTAATCCAGGCATTGAGCCCTACCTTTCACCATTCATCACTGTTGATCCCATTCTCTTCAACTCTCCCAATGAAAACTCTCATTTCATGAACTTGGTCTCTATTCACGAGATCAAAGAGTTCGAGCATCCATTCATTTGTCAAAGCAGAAACTCATACTATTATTGATCTTTCATCGACTCAGCGATGATGATGATGATGATGATCTTTCTAGCCCACATCAAGTCTCTCCCATTATCACTCCATCTTCTACATTTCCCAACCCTCCTCAACAATCCTTTCAAATGTCCCCTATTCCTCAAGCCCCAGTTCATATGTCTCATGTTCCTCATCCAGATCCATCCCTTGTGCCCAAGATAAGCAAGAAAGCAAGGAACAAAAAGAAGCATTTGTGGGGTACAATGAGAATCGAAATGATCAAATGCCTCTTACAAGAGCTCAACTGAAATCAAAGGATGATAAGTTCTTCAAGTATGATGAGAGGATGACTTGGGAATGGAACAATGAGTTCTATTACGCAGGAGTTGAGCCTGAAATGAGAAGAGAACTAGAGGAAGAAAGAAATCTGAGCTTATTTCAAATGACAAGAAAGAGAAGAATTTTATGATCAACTTGCTGATGATTGAAGTGTAGTTTTTATGAAACAATTTTTTTGGTTTGTTATAAACAAGTTGTTTTGATTGGCTCAGCTTTTTGAATGATCGTAATTTGTGAACTTTTCTCATTTTGAGATTAAATTCATGTATTTCAATCTCATTATGATTATTTGTGCTTGCTATGAATCCTTGTATTATTTCATCTATTATTATTTCTATTATCATTAAACTATGAAGACATGTTCTAAAATAGATCTTCCTTTACCAAAAAGGGGGAAATTGTTAGGACCTAACTTTGATCAATGACTTAGTTAGTTGTTTTGATAAAGAAATATATATATAGAACAGGGTTTATATCAAAAGAGGAAGACCGCCGGCCATGATCCTTTTCTCTCGATTCTAAGTTCATGATCTGACCAAATCAAACTTCATATTCATCTCCTCGCATATCCGATGCCTATGAGTATGATAGTTATGATGCTATCTTATACAATGATTACATTCAATCAAAAACATGAATCATATTCACTCTCTAAGCCATCAAGATCATCAAAGTGCATCTCGCCCTTATTAGAGAACATCTCTGATAGCTAAGCCTTGTATGATCCGACAATATGACTTCATTCCTCTCGATAGCCATCACTTTGTCTCAATCTCTCGTTACCACAATCTGAACCAAAGAGGAACCTGGTTCTTCACAGCTGTCAAGTTCACCATGGAAGATCAATGAAGACCACAGAAGACCTTCTGGAAGCTCTCAGTTCAAAGCCACAGCTCAAGCGCCTCATGAATACCCGCAAGTGGACAAGTGGGGCAAAGACCGCCAAGACTCATTAATGTAGCTACAACACCATATTCCAACGGCTACATTGAAGAGTATAAATAGAGGAATTCATCCTCTACACAAACTCACTCTTGAAAAAATACTCTTTTTCACAGTCAAAAACCTCTCCCTTACATCCACACACACCTTCGTAATCCACACACACACTCACCAATCCCTACCCTTTTAAACCCCGTTCCAAATCAAAACCCTCACCCCAAAACCTCTCGCCTTCAACAACAAACACCCCTTAGTGTGTTAATTCACAAAATCCAAAACCCTAAGACTCGTACTTTAGGTGTAGAATTAGTTTGTAATCATTCAAGACTGTACTTTGAGTGTATTACTTGTTTTGTAAAATCTTGAGACTCGTACTTCAAGTTGTAAAAACACTTAAGACTCGTACTTTAAGTGTATCCCTAGTTGATCGTACTAATTAGGAAGAGGAAGTTCAAGGAACTTGCCTAAATCAATCATTTGTAATTTTTGTTGATTAAAGATTATAATAAAATTGATCTCACTTGTCAAGATTGACAGTGGGGGTGGATGTAGGAGGAGTGAACTCTGAACCACTTTAAATTCTCTGTGTTATTACATTTTTGCATTCACATTCACACACTTACATTATTTCTTTGTGTCTCTTGTCCTATCATTATTTCAAGTCTCTTTTATTCCGCTGCACAATTCAAACTATCATCTGACAGCTAAGCCAAACCATAGCTGTCTGATCATCTGGATTTCAACAAAGGACCTTTCAAAGAGCAATTTGATTTTTTGGACATTAATTTTGGGACGGAGGTAGTACTATGTTTTATCTAAGTGTATATTCTTAGTAAATGCTTATTGGGAGAAAATTCTCCGCTGGCTAGATAGGTACAACATAGCTGTCTAGAAGCCAATAGGTTCTGCTTATTTCATATTGGACCCAGGTATTTGTGATCTTCAAACTTTGTTTTCCACCTAGTACCTTGCCATGGAAGATCCAAATTTGGTGGCACCTCCTACTACCTTCTCAAGGAAGATCCAAATAGAGTGTGTCTGACAGAAGTGAATCCTTGTATCCGGTACCTACTCTTTGCACTTCATCCATCTCTCGGATTGAGGCATGTAATTTCGTCTTGGAGTGTGAGTATCAGTTTACTATTACATTTATTCGCCTAACTTCCTGATGTGAATGATCCACATAACATGATTTTCACATCTGTTTGTAACTTAAGGGAGGCGTAGAAGTATTCGGGTTTTAGGGGTTAAAAAGATCTAGGCATATATTTAGTTAGAGGTTTGTATAGGTCTGCAAAGAAATAAGATCAAGTGGCTGCTCGTCCCTGGGGTGTGGTGAGCATTGCTCACTAGGGTTAGGGATCAAGTTAGATATGGAGTTTATGATTTCTTGGAGAGGAGAGAAAAATCACCGACTCATGTCGACACCCATCTTACAAGCTCAAGGCTATATATTTATATATCTTTTGACTATTTAAGAATCTACTATACATAATTGTACTCATGATCACTGAATTCTATGCGTCATTTTTGCATTTACGTTGTAGATTCCTATAGCATTGGACATGGCAAAGGGCAGCAATGGCAAGGACCGCGAGCTGAAAAAAAGAATTGAGACAGACAATTATATGTCGTGGTGTCTTTGTACGTGAATGCTATGCTTCATTTCGGAACATCATTAAGTTTTTGGTTTGAGGCAATCGTGAGAAAGAGTAAGTTGGTTTACTTCATTCAGCTAATAGTTTCACTAGAGAAATTAATGTGATTCTTAAATCATATGGGTTGGATTTACAGCTGCATTTCTCGCGTGCGATTTTTTCCCTTAAGATTTGAGCTCTGTTATTTTCTTCTTATTATTATTTCCATTTTAGGGTTATTGACTACTTATTCTCCGAGGTCGATAAGCACGTAGATGCAGGTGATTTGGTTAGTAAATTCAAAATGAGTGCTCTTCCTAGCCTTTATGATCATTTTGTCAAGCTTATCAAGTACTTGGTATGCATTCTTGTAAATTATGTTGCAGTTGTTATTTATATGGATTCAGGGGAGTCTGTACTCACTTGTCTATTTCTTCAGTTAGAGAATAAGCAGGAAGACAGGGATCAAGTTGTGATTCTTTTCAAGGACATGCTAGAGGTTGTGACAAGAGATATTATGATGGAGGATCATATATAGTTGTGAGAATAAAATACAGCAGTTTTCCATACTTATCTGAGTTATTTTGCTACTGTCTTTGTGGATTTTCAGCTTTGTAGAAGCCTTAAATCCAACAAATTGGTATCAGGGCACTCTTCTTGAGGGACTTGTGAGTGAGAGAAACCCCACCTAAACACCTATCTTCTTTTATGGATTCTCAAATCCCCTTTACATCAATAGCACCACCTGTGTTTGATGGGGAAAATTACCATGTTTGGGCTGCAAGAATGGAGGCTCATCTGGAGGCAAATGATCTCTGGGAAGCTGTTGAGGAGGAGTATGAAGTTCCCGAATTACCAGAAAACCCAACAATGGCACAATTCAAGAATCACAAGGAGAAGAAGACAAGGAAGTCGAAGGCAAGGGCCACTCTATTTTCTGCTGTGTCATCTGAGATATTCTTGAGAGTCATGACCATGAAGTCAGCATTTAAGGTCTGGAACTTTCTCAAGGAAGAATATGAAGGTGATGAGAAGATTAAAGGCATGCAAGTGCTGAATCTAATCAGGGAATTCGAGATGGTGAAGATGAAGGATTCTGAAACCATCAAGGAGTATTCAAAAAGGCTGCTCAGCATTGCCAACAATGTCAGATTGCTTGGCACTGAACTTCCTGATTCTAGATTAGTCCAGAAGATGCTTGTAACTATTCCTGAGAGGTTTGAAACCACTATTTCCTCATTAGAGAATACTAAAGATATGTCAAAGCTCAGTCTTGCAGAGCTCTTGAGTGCATTGCAGGCACAAGAACAGAGAAGACTGATGAGGAATGAGGGGTATGTAGAAGGGGCATTGCAAGCAAAAGTGCAGGTTAGCCAAGGAAGCAAGGGGAAGAAGAATGTGAAGAACAAGAAGGAAAGTGGAAGTGCTGAATTTTCAAGCACTATCGGAGGTTCTTCAAGCACTACCGGAGGTTCCAAGGTAGATTTTCCTCCTTGTAAGCACTGTGGGAAGAAAGGTCATGCTCCTTTTAGATGTTGGAGAAGGCCCGATGTGAAGTGTGAGAAGTGTCAGACAATGGGGCATCATCAAAAGATTTGTAAGAGCAATCAGCAGCAGGAGAAGAAAAATATAGCTCAAGTTGCAGACGAGGAAGAGGAGGAGCAGCTCTTTGTGGCAACTTGCTTTTCTACAAGTAGTTCTAGTGACAAGTGGCTTGTCGATAGTGGCTGCACCAACCACATGACATTTGATAAAGATCTCTTCAAAGAGCTTGACTCAACATATATCTCTAAAGTCAGAATAGGCAATGGAGAGTGCATAGCAGTCAAGGGGAAAGGGACAATAGCTGTTGAAAGTTGCTCAGGTACAAAGTTAATTAAGGATGTGTTATTTGTACCTAACATTAATCAAAATTTGCTTAGTGTTGGTCAGCTATTAGAACGAGATTTCAAAGTAATCTTTGAAGACAAGAAGTGCTTGATCAAAGACTCAGAAGGTGTTGATGTGTTCAAAGTTAACATGAAAGGAAAGAGCTTTGAATTAGATCCTTTGGATGAGCAAGCAGCCTATCAAGCTACTAAGTGTCAAGCTGAGATTTGGCATAAGAGATTGGGTCATTTCCATCATGCTGCAGTGTTGAATTTGCAGAAGAAAGAGTTGGTTAAGGGGCTGCCTCAGTTAGAAGTTAACTTGCCAGACTGTAAGGCTTGTCAATTTGGGAAACAAGCAAGACTTCCTTTCAAGCGAGCAACTTGGAGAGCCTCTAAAAGGCTGCAGCTGATTCACACAGACCTTTCTGGTCCAAAAACTCCTTCGCTGAATGGCAGTAAGTACTTTATAGCCTTCATAGATGACTATACAAGGATGTGTTGGATATATTTTATCAGGTTCAAGTCTGAAGTTGCGGGTGTGTTCTGGAGGTTCAAGCAATGGATAGAAGCTCAGAGTGGTTGCAAGCTTCAGATGCTAAGATCTGATAACGGCACAGAGTATACTTCAAATCAATTCAACACGTTCTGTGAAGAAGCTGGGATTGAGCATCAATTTACAGCTCCATACACTCCTCAACAAAATGGAGTGAGTGAGAGAAAGAATAGAACTATCATGGAGATGGCTAGGTGTATGCTTCATGAGAAGGAATTGCCAAAGGAGTATTGGGCAGAGGCTGCAAATACTTCAGTTTTTCTACTTAACAGGCTACCAACTAAGGCAGTGGAAGGAAAGACACCATTTGAAGCTTGGTATGGTTATAAACCTTCTTTGAAAAATCTCAAAGTGTTTGGATGTGTTTGTTTTGTGTATATTCCACAGATAAAGAGAGACAAACTTGACAAGAAGGCTGAAGTTGGAATCTTTGTGGGGTACAGCACAATCTCAAAGGCTTATAGAATTTTCCAGCCACAAACAAGGAAGTTTATGGTAAGTAGAGATGTGCACTTCATGGAAAATGACAAGTGGGATTGGGCTGAAGCAAAACCAACTTCACTTCCTGAGCTGAATGAAGAAGAGTTGGTGGATCATGAACCTGTTAGAGGCACAAGATTGCTCTCTGATGTCTACCAGAGATGCAATGTTGCAGTTCTTGAGCCTGCAGATTACTTGGAAGCTGAAAGGGATCCAAAATGGAGAGCGGCAATGAAGGAGGAGCTAACCATGATTGAGAAGAACCAGACCTGGAGGCTTGTGAAAAGGCCAAAGGACAGAAAAGTGATAGGAGTGAAGTGGGTGTTCAGAACGAAACTGAATGCTGATGGCTCCATCAACAAGCACAAAGCAAGACTTGTTGTTAAAGGGTACGCTCAAATCTATGGTGTTGATTTCTCAGATACTTTTGCTCCTGTAGCTAGATTGGATACCATCAGATTATTGCTTGCTTTAGCTGCTCAAAAAGGTTGGAAAGTGTACCAACTAGATGTTAAGTCTGCTTTTCTAAATGGCAACCTTGAGGAGGAGATATACGTGGAGCAACCTGAAGGGTATTTTGTGCAAGGACGTGAAACGGATGTCTATTTGCTTAAGAAGGCATTGTATGGTTTAAAGCAGGCTCCGAGGGCCTGGTATAGCAAAATTAATGAGCATTTGATTGAGTTAGGCTTCAGAAGATGCCTAAGTGAAGCAACTCTATATATCAAAGGTGATGAAGTCAATTTTGTTATCATCTCTTTATATGTTGATGATTTGTTAGTAACAGGAAGCAATGCTAAGCTTGTTGAAGAATTCAAAAGGGACATAATGAGTTCCTTTGAGATGACAGATCTTGGAGAGATGTCATATTTTCTTGGTATGGAGATTAGACAAAAAAGGGATCTGATCTTCATTTGCCAAAAGAAATATGCCAAGGAAGTATTAAAGAAGTTCAAAATGGAGGATTGTAAGAGCATGTCTACTCCTATGTGTCAAAAGGAGAAGTTGAGCAAGCTTGATGAAGCTGACAGAGTTGATGAAGGTCTGTACAAAAGTTTAGTTGGTTGTCTAATGTATTTAACTGCAAGCGTACTGATATTCGCATGCGTAAGTCTCTTGTCACGATTCACTAACTGTGCAACTGAGACTCATCTTAGAGCAGCCAAGAGAGTCTTGAGGTATGTTAAGGGAACGATAGACTATGGAATCAAGTTCACTGCTGGCCAGGAGTATGGATTGCAAGGCTATTCAGATAGTGACTGGGCTGGTTGTGTTGATGATATGAAGAGTACATCTGGCTATTGTTTCAGCCTTGGTTCGGGAATGTTTTCTTGGTGTTGCAAGAAGCAAGAGTTAGTGGCGCAATCCACAGCTGAGGCAGCAGTTCATTGCTGCCACCGGCTGCTGCAAATCAAGCCTTATGGCTTCGAAAGGTGCTTACCGATCCTGGGATGAAGCAAGAAGTGTGTACGTAAATATTTGTGGATAATCAAGCTGCTATTTCGATCTCTAACAATCCAGTTTTTCATGGGAAGACCAAGCATTTCAATATTAAGTTGTTCTTTCTCAGGGAAGTGCAAAAGGAAGGATTAGTTAAGTTGAAGCATTGCAAGACGGAAGTTCAGTTAGCAGACATATTCACTAAAGCCTTACCTAGAAGCAAGTTTGAATTTCTGAGAGAGAAGCTTGGCATATGCAGCAACTCAAGCAAGGAGGAGTGTTGAAGTTTATCTAAAATTCTGCTTTAAGTCGCTGCTTCAAGACCTAGTCTCTAGGCATTTTCTGTTTATATTTTAGTTGTTGCTACTTTTTAGCAAAATAATTAAGTAGTTGCTATTTATTAGTAAGTAGTGGGTGTGTTAGTAGATAGCAACCAGATTTTTAGGATTTCCAGTTGTTCATTTCTCTATTTAAGCATAGGCAGTTGTGAGAATAAAATACAGCAGTTTTTCATACTTATCTCGAGTTATTTTGTTACTGTCTTTGTGGATTTTCAGCTTTGTAGAAGCCTTAAATCCAACATATATCCAGGTAAAATACCTCTCTCGTGACGGTCTCTTGAGAACTTTTTGTATGTGTCGGTTCTGATATATTCTGATAACTACCTCCGCCCTCCTTCGGCTATCTTCAGCTTGGTAGATTCAATCCACGGTGGACCGGGCTATGAAGGGATGACACCGCTAGATCAACAGTATCAGCTATTTGCATCTGCAGGAGCAATTAAATTCCCAACTCCAGAGTCAGAAGCTTGGAAAGAAAAAATTCGTAATGTTGCTTTAGATTGTTATGAAAAGTTTATGGTAGTTTGGAAAGAATAGTTCTTCAATTTGTTGCCAGCAGTAAATACGGTACCCTGTAAAGGTTGCTGTACTTATGATGGTATCATTTGGGAGGCTGATAGCTTTCCTTTTCTATTAACACGCACCAACCTTCATATTTTTGTAATGCTATAACCTTTTGGATTGATAGGCTACTTAGTTTAACAGAAGCTGCCATGTGATGACCACGTGCCCGATTAACTGCCTAAAAACACCTTTCCACGTTGGAAACAAATCATTGTCAACTACTTTTGTCTATTTTAGTCACTTTGGGCTTCTTCTCACTATGTAAACCCATCTTTGAAACCAACCACCACCACCGTTATTTAATCCGTTCATACTCTACACAACTTTTACTTCCCTTTTCATTTGTTTATGATCTTCTCTGTTTTTGTAGATCAAGAGGTTGTATCTGTTGCTGACGGTGAAGGAGTCTGCTATGGATGTACCATCAAATTTAGAAGCTAGAAGACGCATGTCCTTTTTCTCCAATTCATTGTTTATGGACATGCCTGATGCCCCTAAAGTCCGCAATATGCTTTCTTTTTCGTAAGTCTTTCACATATCCATCTTTTGGTATCCCTTCATTTTTCCTACATTCTATATTAGCAGGGGGCCTTAATGTCATTTGGCCCTATGTTGTTGCTATTTATTTTGGTTGTTGAAAGTTCTCCCACAAAGCTAGTAATTGCTTTTTACTTTCACAGCCTTAGACCTACATGGTTATGGAGCTTGTGGTACAACATTGCTCCCCCCCCCCTCCTTTTTATCTTTCTATTCTTGGTGTGGTGTGGGACAAGGGGATGTATTTGTGAGAGCTCAGTTCATAGCTCGGTCCTTCTGCAGTATTATCAGATGGGGCTCAGAACAAATAAATTGTGTACATGTAGAGAAAATACATAAATATAATGAAAAATTTTGGAATGATGGTAATTGATTTGTGAAAAAATGTTCTCCCTTTAACATTTTTTTGGGTAAACACTCGCTCTATTTCTGGGTGATAATGGTTTTTTGGTTGCAGGTTGTGGAGCTTGATTTTCTTTATCCAAGTGAGGGCATCCATTGACGGTGGGACAGTGGTTATCGCATTACATCCACTGCTGCTACTTGGGATCAAGCTGCCCTCATCTTGAGTGTGCCCCGTCGCAAACCTGGTGACGAAACACAGGAAACCTTGCGTACTTCATAGTATCCAAGCACACATGTCAAGGTATGTGTCAGATATAGTTTCACCATTAGACATTGTGATTTTCATGTTCTAAGTTCACACAAATAAATTTGTGTAATATTGGTTTAATTCATTGCCCACACTGAGGTTTTGACAAGTCTCACTGCCCCCCGAGGTTTGGTTTCGTCTCATTTTCTCCCTTTTGTCAATTTTATGTTCGCAAAAGAACTATACTACTCCACAATCTTTAATATATTTTGGATTTTGCATAAAATTAACAAAAGGGGCAGTGTGACTTGTCCAAACCTTAGGGGGATGGGCAATTGGAAAAGAAGTCATTAGCTTGTGTGTGTAGGTCTTAGTTTAAGGTAGGGATTATTGACATTGCTTTTGGGTTTAAATGTGCAGGAGAAGTGCAAAGAATCTCTATCTTGCTTGTGTTTGCTATGGAAGAACTGTGTCTTGATTATTTTCAAGCATGTTAGAGAGGCTAAGCTGAACGGAGGATGTGTTTGCTTGTGTTTACTTCTCTTTAACATTGTATTTTGCATTTCAAGTGTAAAAAACGGAAAACGATGCTAGGGAGGGAGTTTATCTGCATCAGGAGCATTCAATGTTTGTTTGTAAAACATTATTTATACCAAAGTAGTAGCTGTATAGTTTTTCAGGTCCATAGGCGCCTCTTAGGCAGCAGGCAGGCGATGGTGATCTCAACAAAATTAGCCTTTGTATTTGATACAAGTAAACGTGTCAAAATTTATGTTTTTGCTTGCCATTTGTGTCGGAATCACACTGATGTTTGAACTTTGAATATGGCTGTGGGCACGAATTGGAAACTGGGCGAGCCATAAACCAAGTTAGCCAGAATTGTACTCTTTTTTTTTTGTTTTTTTGGGAATGATTAGTCAACACTTCAGAGAGCAATTCAACTTCATAATTATAACAGTTTATTTAGCTATTAATTTATGATACATCAAAGGTAGTATGATACATTAGGATAAACTTTGCATGTGCTTGTAAATGCAACAATAAGAATACATAAATATTTGGTCTTACTTACAGAATTTGCGGGTTGCAATTTTCACAAACACCCAGTCCATCAAGTCATTCGTGAAGCGGAAAAAGGCATGTCTACCACGGCGATTGAGAAGCAAAGCACCACATATTCCCCAAAATCCAGTAACGAAACCTGAAGCCATACCAATGTAGAGCCATTTCGTAAACTCATCATCATCATTCTCTTCACTGCCAACACCATCAACAACGAAGCCGGGGGGTTCTCCAGGGCATTTGGATGCAAGTGGAGGCCCACAAAGTCCAACATTACCAATAAATTTGGATGCATCTTGGCTTTGGATTTGAGTGCTTGATGGTATTTTCCCCGTAAACTCGTTGTACGACAAGTCTAGATAACTTAAGAAATTCAGCTGAGACAAACTCGTAGGTATATTACCAGAAAGCCTGTTTCTAGATAAATCAAGAGCCTCAATAGACTTCAGCTGACCAATTTGTTGGGGAACCTTACCTTGCAATGCATTTTTGGATAAGTTCATAGCTACCAACTCAAACAACTGTGTTATTTCATTAGGAATTTCTCCACTCAAGTTATTGCTTGAGAAATCAATGAGCTTCAATAGTCTCAGATTATTTCCAAATTCGAGCTCTCTACCTTGCCATCCTATCACTGAATAGTCATTATAGGGACGCGAATAGTTTACAAAAAGTTGATGATTATTAAGTTCAATTCCTTTCTGAACCATGGCACTGAGGTTGTTTAAACATGGAGGAATGGTTCCATGCAAGTTGTTTTGAGAAAGGTCCAAGATTTGAAGTTCATTTAATTGACATAAATTTAAAGGGATGGTCCCATTAAATTTATTTGATCGTAGACTGAGAACGTGGAGCTGCGATATATTCCCCCCAATCCAAGCAGGTACATTTCCGGTTAACTTGTTCACTCCAACATCCAAGAAGCTCAACAGTACACAATTTGACAAGGACAGAGGAAGCTCCCCTTCAAAGCTATTGTTGTACAAGTATAATGATTCCAAGCGAAATAAGGATCCAATAGAAGACGGGATTTCCCCAGAAAGTTTGTTGTGCGCTAAGTTAACAACTTTCAGTTTTTCTAGTTTCCCCAAACAATCAGGAAGCCCTCCGGTTAGTAAATTGTATGAGATGTCAAGTAAGGACAAGGCCGGACCACTTAATTGGCATAAGAAATCGAGATTCCCAGTAAATTTATTCCTTGAAAGATGTATCGACTCGGAAGTAGAAGGAAATAATGGTATCGGGCCCTCAAAATTATTTGAACTCAGGTCAAAACTTCGAGGCACCTTTGATGATAAATCAGGAATGATGCCTCTGAAATTGTTTGAAGATAAATTCAAAAATGCATTATGTGTCGAAAGGTCCCAAAACCATGGTGGGATGCTATCTGAAATTCCATTGCTGGAAATATCAAGATATCGAAAGTTTTTCTGAGTTCTAATCCAATTTGGGAAAAGTGGGCCAAGATTGCAAGATCTCAACCCAATATAATATAGCTGAAAACGGGGAGACCATTGAGGGCTTACTTTTATTTGTAAAGCATTGCCGGACAAGTCGAGATGGTTTAAGAATGAGAGATTTGAAAAGTGAGCTTCAGAGAGAGTACCAGTGAGAGAGTTGTAAGAGAGATCCAATTGTACAAGCTGTGAGAGATTTGAAAAGTGAGCTTGAGTGAGAGTACCAGTGAGAGAGTTGTAAGAGAGATCCAAGTAACCAAGCTGTGAGAGATTTGAAAAGTGAGCTTCAGAGAGAGTACCAGTGAGAGAGTTGTAAGAGAGATCCAATTGTACAAGCTGTGAGAGATTTGAAAAGTGAGCTTCAGAGAGAGTACCAGTGAGAGAGTTGTAAGAGAGATCCAATTGTACAAGCTGTGAGAGATTTGAAAAGTGAGCTTCAGAGAGAGTACCAGTGAGAGAGTTGTAAGAGAGATCCAAGGAATGAAGCTGTGAGAGTGTCCCCATGTTTTTAGTTATAGTTCCGTTCAGCTGATTGTGGGACAGAAATAAATATTTCAGGGAAGAAAACCTTATGATACCATCAGGCAATGGCCCATAAAGTTTGTTACTGCCAAGATCCAAGTCCTCTAATGCAGGCGACCCGGACAAGATATCTAGAAAGTCGGAGAGGTTCCCACTTAAGCTGTTGTTATGCATATACAGGGTAGTCAAATTGGACAGATTTCCAAAAGAGTTGGGTATAATGCTTTCTAGAAGATTTGAAGAGAGATCAAGAGAAATCAAGTTAGAGAGGTTTCCAAAAGAGTTGGGTATCATGCTTTCTAGAAGATTATAAGAGAGATCAAGATTAATCAAGTTAGAGAGGTTTCCAAAAGAGTTGGGTATAATGCTTTCTAGAAGATTTGAAGAGAGATCAAGAGAAATCAAGTTAGAGAGGTTTCCAAAAGAGTTGGGTATCATGCTTTCTAGAAGATTATAAGAGAGATCAAGATTAATCAAGTTAGAGAGGTTTCCAAAAGAGTTAGGTATCATGCTTTCTAGAAGATTATCAGAGAGATCAAGATTAATCAAGTTAGAGAGGTTTCCAAAAGAGTTGGGTATCATGCTTTCTAGAAGATTATCAGAGAGATAAAGATCTTGAAGAAAGGGGCTGCTGCTCAATTTGAACAACCAGGAATACATGGATGATGTAAAACCATTAGAGGAGAGGTAAAGCTCTTTGATTGAAGTAGAAGAAGAAGAGTTTATCGAAGAAGAAGATGAAGGAGAACTGACCTTTGATAGCTGACAACCAGAAAAACTCACGTCAGAAAGAAATGGGAGGGTCTTAATTATGTCGACCCAGTGAGTTGCTCTACTGAGGTCAACGTAGTCCATTCTAAGGGTTTCCAAGGAAGATAGACGAGACAACCAATCAATGTTCTCAACAGAGAGGTTAAAGCTAGGATCGGAGGAGAGATCAAGATAATTCAAGTTAGAGAGGTTTCCAAGTTGCGATGGAACTATTCCGGAGAAGTTACAGTAAAAGAGGTCAAGGTGATTTAATTTGGTGAAGGAACCAAAAAACTTAGGGATTGGTCTGTTTTCAAAATCAATTAAACTAAGGTCCAGATAGGTCAATTCCCGCAATTCAAGCAATGAAGGACTAATTTTACCTGCTAGACCTGAACCCCAAAGATCAAGTTTGATTACATGACCAGTTTGGTTGCTGCACTCGACTTCACTCCATTTGCAGCAGTCTTTGGAACTCCAGGAAGGGAGACGTCCGAAATCATCTATAACTCTAAGGCCAGCTCTGAAAGTAAGAAGTGCTTGTCTCTCCTTATCAATGCAACGAATGATTTCATTAGAACCATTTTTAAAACTAAGGGATGAGGAGGCACTAACACAACTCACACACAATAACACTAGAAGAACTACAACACCCAACATTCTCTTTTTTTTTTTTACTAAAGAAAGAAACACGAAAGGACTGATTGATTGATAAATAAAATTGTGATAAAATAAGATGTATTTATAAGTAGAAAGGAAATACTCCCTCCTTTGGTCCAAATGAAATGAATTCTAAAGTTTTCACAACCAGACTAAAAGTCAATAATGGCAACCCCTTCATTTATAATTGATGCAGATAGACAACTACTCAAAAGGAAATACTCCCTCCTTTGGTCCAAATGAAATGAATTCTAAAGTTTCCACAACCAAACTTAAAAGTCAATAATGGCAACCCCTTCATTTATAATTGATGCAGATAGACAACTACTCAAAAGAAAATATATATGTCCAAATGAAATGAATTCTAAAGTTTCCACAATGGCTTAAAAGTGTTGACCAATAATGGAGTCAACCCATTCATTTATAATTGACGCAGACAACTACTCAAAAGAAAATATGGTCCTCATTTAATTTAATTATGTGATACATGAAATTTGATGTAACTCTTGGCAAAAATAAAAAAAGAAAAAAAGAAAAGAAAAGAAAATATCAGAATCTTGGCTGAATGTAATATATTATTTTTATATTATTACGAGTTTTTTTTTATTTCGGGTACATGATTTTTCCAATTATATATTATTTTCTCTACCATTGGACCCTCTTAGTTTTTCTCTTAAGTAATTATTGTGAAAAAATGTAAAAAAATATAATTATAAAAACCCCTCAATATCACTTTTTCTAAGCTAGTTACACTAGCGTGAGGATCCAAGACAATAATGAAGAGGAAATATATAGTCCATTATTTTGATAAAAATATATTTGTGTGCTCCAATGGAATGGGCCAATGGGGTTAAATGAGACGTATGAAATATACTACAATGGTCAAACACGTTTGATAACGTACACCAAGGGAAAAGTTGGTTAAGTCGTTTTGAGTGTTCCATACAAATTAAAAAGCAGGGCCCTCAATAAATCAACCTTTCATTTAGACACGCTATATGGTCCGTATTAGATCGTCGAATCGGAAATTTTCACAAGATGTATATATAAGGATGTATATATAAGGAAATACTCCCTCCTTTGGTCCCAATGAAAAAAATTCCAAATTTTCCACAACGACTCAAGTGTTGACCAATAAAATTATTCCCAAATGTTAAAAATGAAAAAACATAGAACTAAAATTGTTGGCTTGTTTATATTTATTATTTATATAGCTAGACATTTTATGGAGTAAATTTACATGTTATATATTGAACTGATACCATATTAACCTCTATGATTGAGTATTTATTTTCTTATAATTTTTAGGATTGAATTTTATTGCAACGTAAGGTTAAGATGAATGTTTAAAAGAAATTGATTAGGAAATGATTAATTGCAAGAGGAGAATAATTAATACAAATAGGTAAACATTTAAAATTAATTAATTATTGTATGTGCGATTGAATTTTACTTGAGACACATAAATTTGTTAAATTAAATAACTAAAAATAAATAAATAAGGAGGTAATAATGGTACCACAAAAATCATATTTTTTCCTAATGTACCAAAAAATAATTTTTATTATAATGGTCCAAATAATATTAAAAAGCATTGACATTTTATAGAGTAAATTTAAATGTTACATATTGAACTGATACAACATTAACCTCTATGATTGAGTATTTATTTTCTTAAAATTTTTAGGATTGAATTTTATTGCAACGTAAATTGGTTAAGATGAATGTTTAAAAGAAATTAATTAGGAAAGGAGTAATTTCAAGAGGAGAATAATTAATACAAATAGGTAAACATTTAAAATTAATTAATTATTGTATGTGCAATTGAATTTTACTTGAGACGCATAAATTTGTTAAATTAAATAACTAAAAATAAATAAATTAGGAGGTAATAATGGTACCAAAAAATCATATTTTTTCCTAATGTACCAAAAAATAATTTTTATTATAATTGTCCAAATAATATTAAAAAGCATTGACCTATAGTTTGTGAATGTATACAATGAGAATTTTTTTCTATTATAATGGTCCAAATTATATTAAGAGGCATCGGGTATAATTTGATGATACTGTCCTTGCTTCAAAGCTTTCATGAGGAAGCTCACCTATATATTTGCAATTACACTGAGTCAAGTCAACTTTTTGCATCTCCATCTTTTTTTAATTGGATTTCCACAAAAGAAAATATGGTCCTTATATTTAATAATGTGATTGATGATATTTAATGTGACTGAATGATCCATTGTTTGTATCATAATGGTTTGGTTTTTTATTTTTTTATGGCTCATGATTTTTCTTATTTCTTTTCTCCCTCATTGGACCGTCATAATTTTTAAATTTATTATTTTCTATATATTTCTTACATTTTTCAAGTTATCAAGAGCAAATTTAAAAGTGTTTTGGACATTTATTTTGGAATGTAGGCAAAACCCATATTTGGGTTACAAAAGAAATCATGTTTTTGAAATGTCCTTGAAATAATTAATATATATTGTTAGAACCTAACATTGTGTTTTGATGAAGATTGATCATTTAACGGGACAAAGTTAAATGGTCTAAAGTGTCAAGAGTGGAAAGTTGCAAAAGTTACAAGGTGGCACCTTCAAGTTTCCCAAGATCTGATAAAAGACTTCAGACAGCCAAGATTTTCTCAACAATCTTCAACATCAGATAGCCAAGATATGACAAGATAAATCAATGATAGTAATGATCAAGAGAACCAATATCCAATATGACAAGTGTTATTTCATTACAAAGAGATCATCACCCAACTCAAACCATGTCATCCATTCTCAAGATCTAACAACTTTAAGATCTCAACATTGTTCAATCTGACAGCCTATGATTTTATGTGCCATCGCAAAGATTTGCACTAATCCATGGATGACAAAGATGTGCCATTCTTAAATCTCTCAACAACTTTGACATGTCATCTCTCCTTGAAGATCTTCGAACATTGGGTTGCAAATTCCATTATTTCTGACCGTATCAACAATGCACTAAATACAAACACTATTCCAACCACACCTTTATTGCATTGTCTCCTCCAACTAAGCATTACTTCCTCAGACAACATAAATGAAGACTCTCATTAAAGAGAAACCATGTGCCATGTTCCCAACGGCTACTTCCTCAATCCTCCTATATATTGGACCCAAATTCCCCTTTTTAATCTTTGAGCTAACACCCCTTTCTAGTCTCCATTTACAGCCCTCATGAGTCCACACTTTCCACACCCATTTACTTCCTCTTAAACAACCTTCTCGTAGCCCCCGTAACACCTCCCCGTTACAACCTTTACAACACCATTAAACAACCTTCGCAGCCCCGTAACACCTCCTGTTACACCTTGAAAAATACTCATTTTCCCAGTCAAAAACCCTTTCCACACACCCACACACACCTCACACCTCCTAATTCACACACACACTCACTCACCAATCCTTTCCCTTCAAACTCCTCGTTCCAAACCAAACCCTCTCCCCAAAACCTTTTGCCTCCACAACAAAACACCCTCAAAAGTTAAATCACAAAATCCAAAATCCTAAGACTGCACTTTAGGTGTAGAATTAGTTTGTAATCACTCAAGACTCGTACTTTGAGTGTATTAGTTGTTTTGTAAAATCTTGAGACTGTACTTGGAAGTTGTAAAAACACTTAAGACCGTACTTTAAGTGTATCCCTAGTTGACTGTACTAATTAGGAAGAGGAAGTTCAAGGAACTTGCCCGAATCAATCATTTGTAATTTTTGTTGATTAAAGATTATAATAAAATTGATCTCACTTGTCAAGTTTGGACAGTGGGGGTGGATGTAGGTGGAGTGAACTCTGAACCACTTTAAATTCTCTGTTATTACATTTTTGCAATCACATTCACACACTTGCATTATTTCTTTGTGTTTGTTGTCCTACCATTATTTCAAATCTCTCTTATTCCATTTGCCGCACAATTCAACTATCATCCACAAACTAAGCCAATACCATATTGCTGATCATCTGCATATTAACAAAGGGCCTTTCATATATATATATATATATATAAGTAGATAGAACGAAAGTACCCTTCTTCGGTCCCAATAGAAGAAAATATGACCCTTAATTATGTGGTTCACAATATTTTATATGACTTTTGACCGAATACTACATTTTGGAGTAATACATTTGATAACGTATATATAAGGAAATGCTCACTCCCTTTGGTCCCAATGAAATAAATTCCAAAATTTCCACAACGAATCAAGTGTTGACCAATAATGGAATCATCCCCCTCCTTTATAATTGATACGCACAACTTTACTCAAAAAAAAATATGGTCCTCATTTAATTATGTGGTACATGAAATTTGATGTGACTCCTGGCAAAAATAAAAAAGAAAAGAAAAGAAGAAAAGAAAAGATCTGAATCTTGGATGAATGTAACAACTTTATCCAAAATAAAAAGTTATACTTTTTCAAATGGGACGTAGGGAATATACGTCAACCACGTTTGATAAACGTATACCAAGGGAAAGTTGGTCAAATCGTATTGAGTGGTACATATAAATTAAGAAGAAGGAAATGAAATGGAGTTAGGGGACTTTGAACTGGAATATAGGAAGTAACATTTTCAAAATATAGTTTAAATTGAAAAACAAAAAATTATTCCCAAATGTTAAAAATGAAAAAAACTTAGTACTACAATTGTTGGCTTGTTTATATTTATTATTTGTATAGCAAGACATTTTATAGAGTAAATTTAAATGTTATATATTGAACTGATACAACATTTAGATGAAAAAAACCAAAATATTTTTTTAAAATATTTATTTACCAAACTAACACCCAGAAAAAGTTATTTACCAAAATAACACTTTTTTTAAAATCCAGAATTTCAATTTCCGGATTTAATTTGAAATAAAACCAGCATTTTCAAATTCGGTTTTGATTTTTAAGTAAATCCGGAATTTGTAATCCCAGTTTTAATTTAAGTTAAATCTGGAATTCCATTTTCCGGTTTTAAATTATTTTTTTTTTTGTAAATTCGGCATTGCAAATTCCGGTTTTAAAAATAATTTTTTTTTTAACAACGTCCTATTTGGTCATTAATTTAAAAACAAGAAATGCTAAGTCCTATATTTGAAAGATAAAAATGCTACCTCCCTGAATCAGTATTCATTATGATGATGGTGAGTAATTGAGTTCTAAATTTGAACAAAGAAGTTAGCAAGATTTGCTAAAGACAAAGCTTGCTAAAGACACTCGAGGCAAAGATAGATGTAAAGCATGCAGTGGCAACTACGTGGCATCGGGCAGCTTCCCGCCATATTCCCTCCATCCCAAGAGAAGCTTCCCATTTTGTCATTAGGGTGTCCCGTTAAAAACTTCCACTTTTCTTTTTTGGCAAAGAATATTTACTATTTCCTTCACTCATTCTCTCTCCTACATTATTTTAATACTCACAACACCATTATAATTTACTATTCCCTCCACTCATTCTATCTCCTATTTTCAAATTACACACACAACATTTTTTCTTCCCACCCATTTTCTTAATTTGCGTGCAATGAAAAAAATGGGTAGCTTATGTTGGGACGGAGGGAGTATATCGTTCTACTCCCCGAATAAATGTTAGCACTCTCGTTTTTTATTTGATTAAAAAAAATAACGTATTTTTAAATAGAAATTTACATACTACTAAAATATATTATTTAAAAATATTGACAAATCAACTGTGTTTTATATTAAAATAAATTAATAGTTTAGATTATATATAATTTGATAAAAAAAAATGGTGGCAATTTTATAATTTTTGTGGGTTAAATTTAATAATGTCAAAATCTTATAAAAATGGAAGTTTGTAACGTTTTTTATAAAAATGGAACTTCCATTTTTATAAGAATTTGACATTTTTAAATTTAACACATAAAAGGTCGGAGGATTTTTCTATGAAGTTTGTAACGTTTTAGTACTCTATATATGGTGTTTTTGACTATTAGTTTCATATTTTTAGTATGTTCCATAATAATTAGTTAATCTTAATATCTTATTTAGAAACTACTCCCTCCGCTTTGCATCAAGAGTCCTACTTTCCCTTTTTGGTCCGTCCTGCATCAAAGAGTCCCTTTCCATAAATGGGAAGTTTTTGAATATATTTATACCCTTATAATTTAATATATTTACAAAAAAATCATTCATTATACCATTATAAATTTAACATATTTACAAAAAAATCAATCATTAACCACTATTCCCTGCCCCACATTTAACTTTTACATTATCTCTCCTCTAATCTTCTACCCACTTTCAAAAAAATCAATCATTAACCACTATTCCCTACCCCACATATAACTTTTACATTATCTCTCCTTATCAATGCAACGAATGATTTCATTAGAACTATTTTTAAAACTAAGGGATGAGGAGGCACTAACACAACTCACACACAACAACACCAGAAGAACTACAACACCCAACATCGTCTCTTTTTTTTTCTAAAGAAAGAAACACGAAGGATTTAATATTGGTTGATTGATAAATAAATTTTTGATTACTAAGATGTACTCCCTCCGTCCCACTTCATTTGAGACCAAAAAAAAGGGCACAACTATTAAGGAATACTAATAAAATAAAAGAAATGTGTGATAGAAAATGAAGAGAGAGAATGAGTGGGGTAAATAGTAGTGTTGGTTGAATAAATTGAGTGGTGGAAAATGAAGAGAGAGAATGAGTGGTGGGGTAGAGTGAATGTAAAATTATAAATATTTTGCCATTTTGGGAAGTATCAATTGAAGTGGGACGGACCAAAAAGGAAATAAGTATCAATTGAAGTGGGACAGAGGGAGTATTTATAAGTAGAAAGGAAATACTCCCTCCTTTGATTCCAATGAAATAAATTCCAAAATTTCCACAACTACTCAAGTAGTGTTGACCAATAATGGAAATACTTCCTCACTTGGACCGTCCAAAATTTCCACAACTACTAAAGTTTCCACAACTACTCAAAAGTGTCGATCGTTGACTAATAATGGAGTCATCCCTCTCTTTATAATTGACGCATGCAACTATACTCAAAAGAAAATATGGCCCACATTTAATTATGTGGTACATGAAATTTGATGTGACTCTTATCAAAAAAAAAAAAAAAAAAAAAAAAAAAAAGAAAAGATCTAATCTTGGCGAATGTAACATATTCCTCCGTCCCACCTCACTTGACACTCTTGAGGTGGGCACGGGAACTAAGAAAAAGAATAAAATAAAAAAATGTGTGGTAGAAAATGAAGAGAGAGAATGAGTGGGGTAAATAGTAGTGTTGGTTGAATAAATTGAGTGGTGGAAAATGAAAAGAGAGAATGAGTGGTGGGGTAGAGTGAATATAAAATTATAAAAAGTAGGCTATTTTGGAAAGTGTCAAGTGAGCTGGGACGGCCCAAAATGGAAATAAGTGTCAAGTGAGGTGGGACGGAGGAGTATGTTTTTAGATTATTACGAGTTTTTTTTTCGGGTACATGATTTTTCCAAGTATATATTATTTTCTCTACCATTCGACCCTCTTAGTTTTTATATGGAGTAATTATTATGAAAAATCATAAAAAATATAAATATAAAAACACCGCAATATCACTTTAATTTCGTGTTTTTAGATTATTACGTGTTTTTTTTTTAATTTCGGGTACATGATTTTTCCAATTATATATTATTTTCTCTACCACTGGACCCTTTTAGTTTTTCTTTGGAGTAATTATTATGATAGGAATTCATGAGCTTGAATGCGAATTAGAACTTATTGTTTAAAAGTGAAGATAAATTAATTTTTCAAAAAATTGGACAATTATTATATATATATTTTTTTGGACAAAAAGATACATTTATAGAGAATGAAGGAGTATAAAAAATTCTTTTCTAAATATCTAAGAAAAATTAAAGTCTCAAAATAGAAATATCACAAAAAGAAAAGTTTGCTAGTTTAGTAATATAATAAAAAATTAACTAATTTATTTTAACATAAACATATGATGCGGAAAAGAAATGGTTAACTAGAGAGTTTTCCATATTTGATGATGGAAATGAAATGGAGTTAGGAAGCAACGTTTTCAAAATATAGTTTAAATTGAAAAACAAAAAATTATTCCCAAATGTTAAAAATGAAAAAACTTAGTGCTACAATTGTTTGCTTGTTTATATTTATTATTTAAATAGCTAGACATTTTATATAGAGTAAACTTTAAATGTTATATACTGAATTGATACAAAATTAACCTCTATGATTGAGTATTTATTTTCTTAAAATTTTAGGATTGAATTTTATTGCAACGTAAATTGGTTAAGATGAATGTTTAAAAGAAATTAATTAGGAAAGGAGTAATTGCAAGAGGATAATAATTAATACAAATAGGTAAACATTTAAAACTAATTAATTATTGTATGTGCAACTGAATTTTACTTGAGATGCATAAATTATTAAATTAAATAACAAAAATAAATAAATTAGAAAGTAATAATTCTACCAAAAAATCATATTTTTTCCTAATGTACCAAAAAAATATTTTTATTATAATGGTGATTGAATTTATTGCAACGTAAATTGGTTAAGATGAATATTTAAAAGAAATTAATTAGGAAAGGAGTAATTGCAAGAGGAGAATAATTAATACAAATAGGTAAACATTTAAAACTAATTAATTATTGTATGTGCAACTGAATTTTACTTGAGACGCATAAATTTGTTAAATTAAATAACTAAAAATAAATAAATTAGGAGGTAATAATGGTACAAAAAAATCATATTTTTCCTAATGTATTAAAAAATATTTTTATTATAATGGTCCAAATAATATTAAAAAGCATTGGCCTATAGTTTGAGAATGTATACAATGGTGAAAAGTTCGATTTGATGTGGGACGGAGAGAGTATATGATAGTACAATCTAATCTAATGGTCTTGAACATGATTATTTCTCGGATATAACACGTTTGAGAATGTATACAATGGGAAAGATTTTCTATTATAATGGTCCAAATTATATTAAGAGGCATTGGCCTATAGTTTGATGACACTATACTTGCTTCAAAGCTTTCATGAGGAAGATCGGCTATATAGTGGGCTATGATTAGTTGATGGCTTTATATCAGTAAAATAAAGGAAAAAACCCTTTCAAAGTTGTTTTCAAAACTTAGATAGTCAACATTTTGCATCTTCATTTTTTTTAATTGGATTTCCACAAAAGAAAATATGGTCCTTATATTTAATAATGTGGTTGATGATATTTAATGTGACTCTTGACTGAATGATCCATTGTTTGTATCATAATGGTTTATTTTTCTTTTTCTTTTTTATGGCTCATGAATTTTAATTTCTTATTTTTGTTCTCCCTCATTGGACACTCATACTTTTTAAATTTATTATTTTCTATATCTTTCTTACATTTTTCAAGTTATCAAGAGCAAATTTAAAAGTGTTTTGGACATTTATTTTGGGATGTAGGGAGTATATGGCAGTTACACTAGCGTGGATCCCATAAACAAGACAAAACTCATATTTTAATTACAAAAGAAATCATATTTTTGAAATTTCCTCATTGAAGTTTATATATATATATATATATATATATATATATATATATATATATATATATATATATATATATATATATATATATATATATATATATATATATTTCTGATTGTTTTTGCTGTTCGGACCATGATTCATGGTTTGGATGCTGAATCCGGAAAGATGATGGCACCCTCCGGCTCTGGATCTTCAGCCTCTTGGACATCCCTCTTATATCCTTCGACATCGACGGAGGGCGAGTCCTCGGTCAATCAACCGTCAGCCCCTCCCGGAAATGCGGTCCTTTTCTCTATGAATTGCAATCGGCATTAGCGGTTACAAAGTAAACAACTCCAATGCTTCAAAAACGTCTCAAATAGGAGTGGTTTTCTCCCATTTTACTCTCTGAAATTCGATGTTTTCTCTCTCAAATTGTATTTTAAACAAAGAGTTGTTTAAGAACGAAGAGTATATTGCTTAAGCATTTTTAGGAAAATAAGACCCCTTTTGGGTCAAATGCCCCTCCGTCCTTTCCTATGACTTCCACTGCGTGCGAGAAGGAGGAAAATGGATCATTTTCTACTTTGCCAGGAGCTATGACCGTTGGAAGCTCCCAATTAACCAAATGAAGCTGTAAGAGCAGACTAGGAATCTGTCGAGGCATGTGAAAGCCTTAGGTATCTCGCCTTATTCCATTCCCCAGGGTCATATCTATCTTAAATTCCAACTACCAATGGCTCTGACGAAGGCAGTCTACTAAAATTAAGAATGAGTTAATTCGTAAGCAGCAAAAGATGTCTTAGGAAATGAGCGTCTTTTAGGAGATTCATAGCATCTCTTGTGTGTGTTTTTTTTTTCAATTCGATACGATGAAAGGAAAGATCCCTACGTACGAAGAGTTAGCTGGAGTAGCCCCCTTGTCTTATTGAAAACATAGGCCAGAGTAGTAACAGCGGCAGAAGAGTGCGAGAGAGAACGAGACTGGTTTGGTGAACGAAGAGGCTGTTATCAATGAGACTGGTTTGTTCAAGGAAGATGCTGTTATGAATGATGATATACAACGAAATAGAAATAATGATATTATGAATTCTGATATACTTATGAATGAGTATAGTGTTCTGAATGAGACTGTATCGAACAATGCAGATGATGATGAGTATGAAAATGTAAATACTGAAGAACTTAGGAAGGATATAAGAAAATATATACCCTACGTAGCTGGAACGGTTGACCTACCGGAAGCTGAAATGGATAGGCGGGAAACGCTTAATAACTTTTGGTTCGATTATATATATATATATATATATATATATATATATATATATATATATATATATATATATATATATATAAAAGTAGATAGAACCCCTTCTTCGGTCCCAATAGACATTATACTTCTTGACATGTAAGTAAATCAAATTCTAAACCCAAAAAAGACGTTAGCGAGATTCCTATTATAAAGTCACAAACGGTAGAGAATGAAGTTGTTCCAAAACTAAGAAAATATTGCCCTTAATTATGTGGTTCACAACATTTTATGACTAATCGAATACTTCATTTTGAAGTAATACATTTGATAATGGAGTCATCCCCCCTCCTTTATGGCCCTTATATATAAGATGTATATATAAGGAAATACTCCCTCCTTTGGTCCCACTGAAATAAATTCCAAAATTTCAACAACTACTCAAGTGTTGACCAATAATGGAGTCATCCCCCCTCCTTTATAATTGATGCAAACAACTTTACTCAAAAGAAAATATGGTCCTCATTTAATTATGTGGTATATGAAATTTGAAGTGACTCTTGGCAAAAAAAAAAAAGAAAAAGAAAAAGAAAGAAAAGAAAAGAAAAGATATGAATCTTGGCTGAGTGTAACATGTGTTTATAGATTATTACGAGGTTTTTTTTTTCCAATCATATATTATTTTCTCTACAATTGCACCCTCTTAGTTTTTATCTGGATTAATTATTATGAAAAATCATAAAAAAATATAAATATAAAAACACATCAATATCACTTTTCCTAAGCAAGTTACACTAGCGTGGGGATCCAAGACAACAATGAAGAGGATATATATAGTCCATTATTTTGACAGGAATTTATATGTGTGCTCCAATGGAATAGCCTTAAATGTTATCTACCTCCCCCGCCTCACTCGAAAATGCATAAAATTGACATAACACAAAAATTAAGGAAAATGTATACCAGAATTAGTGTTGTAAGTATAAAAAGGGAGGTAGGAGAGAGAAAATGGGGTAGAGAATAGTTAGACGATAATTATTATTAGTATGACAATTGGGTTGTATAAATAAAAAAATATTAAAAAATATTCTATTTTGGATGTATGTCTTTTTAAATGAGACACCTAAAATAAAATTTTATACTTTTTCAAATGGGAAGTAGGGAATATACTACAATGGTCAAGTTTGATTACATGACCAGTTTGGTTGTTGCAGTCGATTTCACTCCATTTGCAGCAATCTTTGAAACTCCAAGAAGGGAGACGTGCGTAATCATCTATAACTCTAAGGCCAGCTCTCAAAGAAAGAAGTGATTGTCTCTCCTTATCAATGCAACGAATGATTTCATTAGAACCATTTGTAAAAGTAAGGGATGAGGAGGCACTAACACAACTCACACACAACAACACTAGAAGAACTACAACACCCAACATCGTCTTTTTTTTTTTACTAAAGAAAGAAATACAAAATGCTTAATATTGGTTGATTGATAAATAAACTTTTGATTACATAAGATGTATTTATAAGTAGAAAGGAAATACTCCCTCCTTTGGTCCAAATGAAATGAATTTTAAAGTTTCCACAACTACTCAAAAGTGTTGACCAATAATGGAGTCATCCCTCTCCTTTATAATTGACGTTCACAACTATACTCAAAAGAAAATATGGCCCTCATTTAATTATGTGGCACATGAAATTTGATGTGACTCTTAGCAAAAAAAAAAAAAAAAAAAGAAAAGAAAAGATCTAATCTTGGAATTTTGATGTAAATTCCAAAAATTCCAAAATTTCTATGGTTTAAATGAAATAAATTCCAAAATTTCCACAACGACTCAAGTGTTGACTAATAATGGAGTCAATGAGTCATCCCCCTCCTTTGGTCCAAATGAAATGAATTTTAAAGTTTCCACAACTACTCAAAAGAAAATATGGCCCTCATTTAATTATGTGGTACATGAATTTTGATGTGACTCTTAGCAAAAAAAAAAAAAAATAAAAAAAAGAAAGAAAAGAAAAGAAATGAAAAGATCTAATCTTGGCGAATGTAACATGTGTTTTTAGATTATTACGAGTTTTTTTTTCGGGTACATAATTTTTCAATTATATATTATTTTCTCTACCATTGGACTCTCTTAGTTTTTATATGGAGTAATTATTATGAAAAATCATAAAAAATATAAATGTAAAAACACCGCAATATCACTTTAATTTCGTATTTTTAGATTATTACGTGTTTTTTTTTAATTTCGGGTACATTATTTTTCCAATTATATATTATTTTCTCTACCATTGGACCCTTTTAGTTTTTCTTTGGAGTAATTATTATGATAGGAATTCATGAGCTTAAATGCGAATTAGAACTTATTGTTTAAAAGTGAAGATAAGATAATTTTTCAAAAAATTGGACAATTATTATAGATTTTTTTTTGGACAAAAAGATACCACATTAACCTCTATATGATTGAGTATTTATTTTCTTAAATTTTTTAGGATTGAATTTTATTGCAACGTAAATTGGTTAAGATGAATTTTTAAAAGAAATTAATTAGGAAAGGAGTAATTGCAAGAGGAGAATAATTAATATAAGTAAACATTTAAAATTAATTACTTATTGTATGTGCAATTAAATTTTACTTGAGACGCATAAATTTGTTAAATTAAATAAATAAAAATAAATAAATAAATTAGGAGGTAATAATGGTACCAAAAAAATCATATTTTTTCCTAATGTACCAAAAAAATAATTTTTATTATAATTGTCCAAATAATATTAAAAAGCATTCGCCTATAGTTTGTGAATGTATACAATGAGAAAAAATTTCTATTATAACCAAATTATATTAAGAGGCATTGGTGTATAATTTGATGACAATGTCCTTGTTCAAAGCTTTCATGAGGAAGCTCGCCTATATATAGCTAGACATTTTATAGAGTAAATTTAAATGTTATATATTGAACTGATACAACATTAACCTCTATGATTGAGTATTTATTTTCTTAAAATTTTTAGGATTGAATTTTATTGCAACGTAAATTGGTTAAGATGTATGTTTAAAAGAAATTAATTAGGATTGAATTTTATTTCAACGTAAATTGGTTAAGATGTATATTTATTATTTGTATAGCTAGACATGAAATTTGTTTTTAGATCATTAAGATTTTTTTTTCAGGTACATGATTTTTCCAATTATATTTTATTTTCTCTGGACCCTCTTAGTTTTTTTCAGGAGTAATTATTATGAAAAATCGTTAAAAAATATAAATATAAAAACACCTAAATATCACTACTCCTAAGCTAGTTACACTAGCGTGGGGACCCAAGACAATAATGAAGAGGAAATATATAGTCCATTATTTTGATAGGAATGTATGTGTGTGCTCCAGTGGAATAGCCTTAAATGAGACGTAGGAAATATACTACAATGGTCAAACACGTTTGATAACATACACTAAGAGAAAAGTTGGTCAAGTCGTTTTGAGTGGTCAATACAAATTAAGAAGCATGGCCCTTAATAAAACAACCTTGCATTTAGATACGTTATACAATTCGGATCAGATAGTCGAATCAAAAATTTCACATAAAGATGTATATATAAAGAAATACTCCCTCCTTTGGTCCCAATGAAATAAATTCTAAATTTTCCACAACCACTCAAGTGCTGACCAATAATGGAGTCATTCCCCCTCCTTTATAATTGATGCAGACAACTTTACTCAAAGAAAGTATGGTCCTCATTTAATTATGTCGTACATGAAATTTGATGTGACTCTTGGAATTTTTTTAATTTTTTTTTAAAGAAAGTAAGTTTTCAAAATATAGTTTAAAATAAAAAAAAACTTATTACTAGAATTGTTGGCTTGTTTATATTTATTATTTGTATAGCTAGACATTTTATAGAGTAAATTTAAATGTTATATACTGAATTGATACAACATTAACCTCTATGATTGAGTATTTATTTTCTTAAAAATTTAAGGTAAATTGGTTAAGATGAATGTTTAAAAGAAATTAATTAGGAAAGGAGTAATTGCAAGAGGAGAATAATTAATACAAATAGGTAAACATTTAAAATTAATTAATTATTGTATGTTCAATTGAAATTTACTTGAGACGCATAAATTTGTTAAATTAAATAACTAAAAATAAATAAATAAATTAGGAGGTAATAATGGTACCAAGAAAAATCATATTTTTTCCTAATGTACCAAAAAATAATTTTTATTATAATTGTCCAAATAATATTAAAAAGCATTCGCCTATAGTTTGTGAATGTATACAATGAGAAAAAATTTCTATTATAATTGTCTTTGCTTCAAAGCTTTCATGAGGAAGTTTGCATATATATTTGCAATTACACTAAGTCAAGTCAACTTTTTTGCATATCCATCTTTTTTTAATTAGATTTCCACAAAAGAAAATATGGTCATTATATTTAATAATGCGGTTGATGATATTTAATGTGACTGAATGATCCATTGTTTGTATCATAATGGTTTGGTTTTTTATTTTTTTATGGCTCATGATTTGTCTTATTTCTGTTCTCCCTCATTGGACCCTCATAATTTTTAAATTTATTATTTTCTATATATTTCTTACATTTTTCAAGTTATCAAGAGCAAATTTAAAAGTGTTTTGAACATTCATTTTGGGATGTAGGCAAAACCCATATTTTGGTTACAAAAGAAATCATGTTTTTGAAATGTCCTTGAAATATATATATATATATATATATATATATATATATATATATATATATATATATATATATATATATATATATATATATATATATATATATATATATATACGGAAGTACCCCCTTCTTCAGTCCCAAGAGAAGAAAATATAAGAAATATATAGAAAATAATACTCCCTCCTTTGAGAACTTATATATAAGGAAATACTCCCTCCTTTGGTCCCAATGAAATAAATTCCAAATTTTCCACAACGAATCAAGTGTTGACCAATAATGGAGTCATCCCCCCTCCTTTATAATTGATGCAGACAACTTTACTCAAAAGAAAATATGGTCCTCATTTAATTATGTGGTACATGAAATTTGATGTGACTCTTAGCAAAAAATTAAAAAAATTTAAAAAAAAAGAAGAAAAGAAAAGATCTGAATCTTGGTTGAATGTAACAACTTTATCCAAAATAAAAACTTAGTACTACAATTGTTGGCTTGTTTATATTTATTATTTGTATAACTAGACATTTTATAGAGTAAATTTAAATGTTATATATTGAACTGATACAACATTAACCTCTATGATTGAGTATTTATTTGGATTAATTCCTCTTTAACCACAAAGTCCAAATCAAATCCCATCAAAACTCAACTGAGATCAAAATTCCCTTAAACCTCGGACGTCGAGATTAAAATTCCTCAAAAACCCGTTGACAGTCCTATACCACATGGTATATGACCATTTTTCAGTCTTATACCATATGATATAGGTCTTTATTCCTTAGTAATTTTTTCTTTTTATTATTTGTTTAGTCCTATATCAAAGACTTTTTTTTTCAGTCTTATATATCAATGGTATAGGACTTTTTTTTTTTAGCCTTATACCAATGATATAAAACCAAATTGTATTATATTTTTAAGAAAAATATGAAAAATGATGAAAAAATACTCTCATACTTAGCTATAAGAGTATTTTTAGTCTTATACCTTTAGGGTATAAAACTAAAAATATGAATTTTATTTAATTTTTTTTAAAAAGTGAAAAAAGTGCAAAAAAAATGGTCCTATACCACATGGTATAAGACCTGACGGGATGCTATAGGAGTGACGCGGGTTTTGATGGGATTTTAATTTCAAATGGGTTTTGGTGGGATATTGATATGAGTCATGGGTCTTAGAGTCCTTGGCCCTATTTATTTTCTTAAAATTTTTAGGATTGAATTTTATTGCAACGTAAATTGGTTAAGATTAATGTTTAAAAGAAATTAATTAGGAAAGAAGTAATTGCAAGAGGAGAATAATTAATACAAATAGGTAACATTTAAAATTAATTTATTATTGTATGTGCAATTGAATTTTACTTGAGACGCATAAATTTGTTAAATGAAATAACTAAATATAAATAAATAAATTAGGAGGTTATAATGGTACCAAAAAAATCATATTTTTTCCTAATGTACCAAAAAATAATTTTTATTATAATGGTCCAAATAATATTAAAAAGCATTGGCCTATAGTTTGAGAACGTATACAATAATGGTGAAAAGTCTGGTTTGAGGTGGGTCGGGGAGAGTATATGATAGTACAATCTAATGGTCTTAAATATGATTATTTTTCTGATCTAACACGTTTGAGAATGTATACAATGAGAAATGACGTGGAAATAGCGAGAATCAAACTCGACATGATTTGGCGAGTTTAGAAAATGTGTTACTGCTTAGAAGAAAAGTCAGAAGAAAAAAAAGGAAATTTCAGAAGAAAATAGTATTAAAAGAAGAAGAAAGATTATGGTTATGGGACAGAGGGAACACTGTATTACAAATTAGAAGTCAAGGAGTTTTAGTTCAAGGGGTATTTTATATGAAAAACAGAGGTTCAATCTCCACCAAAGACACTTTCAAGTGTCACTCTTTTAATAGTTTAAAATATTCATTAAATATAATCTATTTCCTCGGTTTCGATTGAAGGTTCTTACTTTCTTTTTTTGATCTGTCTCAGTTTAAGGTTCTTTACTTGTTTTATTACCTAAAATGGACAATGGGACTCACTTGTCATTCTTACTACAAAAACTCTCCACCCACTCTCTCTCTTACTTTACTTTTATACTCACAACATTTATTTTTTCTTAATCTCCATGCAAATTCAAACTAACAAAATTTAACTGGCATGGAAGGAGTAATATTTTTTTAAAAAAAATATTTCAAATTAGATTTTTGGGTGTTTGCTAGTTGGATAGACAATGATGTGACTTCCACATTTGAGAACGTCTACTAAGGGGAAATTAGCTATTTTCTTTTCTTGGCCCAAATGTAGTTTGCCTATAATACAATTCTCATCCATTAGTTTAATAGAAATGGATGTGTAGGCTTCAAATTAAACAATAGCCTTGGAAGTTATTTATATTGGAATGGTTCAACTACGACTCGAGTTCGGTTGAGTTTTTTTATTTTTGAGCTTGAGCTCATTTAAGAAATATTGAGTTCGAGTTTAAACCAGATAGTGCTCCAAAGTCGAATCGAGTTTGGAGTTGATCGTGCCGATTTTCTTAAAAACTATGAAAAATTGAGTTCATAAAGCTATTCTTGAATCGAGCTTGAGATTTGCAACAAGGAAAATATTGAGTTTTTAATGAACTAACAGAGGCGAGTTCGAATTTTTTTTCATAGGGAACAAAGGAATTATCAAGTTTTTATTTTCTCGGGCGAGTTTGACACAAGTCGATTGCAAAAGAGATTCATCAAATACACAAGTCGTGCACTATCCACTCAAAACTAAACGTGTTAAAATCTTGTTTAAACTCGAGTCGAGTAACAATTCGAGCTCACTCGACTTCGAGTTATTTTGAGCCGATCTCATATAACACATTTGATAATGTATTCGATAGAGAAAGTTGACTAATTAATTCCTGTAATTGTTACAGACTACTCCCACCGTTCCGGATTTTTTTTTTTGGTTTTTTTTTTTGGTTTTTTAGTTTGAATAAGCTTTAAGAAATAATTTAGGCTACTTATAAATTACATAATGAAAATCAAAACTTGTTATTGATACATCATTATAAATATTATATATACAATTATTAGATTTTCATTAGGATAATTAAAGGTAATCAAACTTATTGTTCTAAGTTAATATAAACTAAAATTGTTTTTTTATACATATATAATTACACAGGCATTATAAGGACAACGTTTTCCAAAATACTATTCATCATTTGTCATTTTAAAAACTGAACGTATCAATAAGGAAAGTAGGACTCCTACTCCGGGTCGATGCTTTTTAAAAAGGAAGGGAAAATTATAAAATAGGGATTGAAGTCCAACTTAGGAACACCCCCTAAACTTTGGGGCCCAAAATGCAATTTTCCCTTTATTTATTTGCATTTTGTTCAAATTATATGAAAAATATTTTTATTGTTACAACTTATTTTATTCTGACATAAACCGAAATAAAAAATATAACTTTTTTTTGGAACATAGAGTATATCAAAGAGTTTATTTCAATAATTCTATTAAGCGCAAATGATAAATTAAAAATGTATTATCTAGTAATAATATAATGCAATGCAATGCAATTTCTAATCGTGTTACAAAAATGCAATGGGGTTACATTATTTGAGTCAAAATTATAATGTATATTGCATGAAAATAATACTTAAATTCCATTATATGTAATAAATTTATAAAGTACTCCCTCTGTCGTACTTCACTTAATACCAAATCTTGGAACACAAGAATTAAGGGAAAGTATGAGCGAGAAATAGTGGGAGAAAATGATGTGAGTATAAAAAGTAAAGTAGGAGAGAGAAAATCTTGCAAAATCATCGATCACTATGCTAATAACATTGGAGAATTGCTGACGAAAGAAATCATAGTCAAATTGATCCATTTGAAGATCAATATCCTTTTTCAATGGATAATCGAACGAAATCAGACGTTGAGATCGTTCTCCATCTTCAATCTGATACACAATTGAAGGAGTTGGGTTGTCCTGTGCTGAATCTGAATATTGCTGAATCTGGATGGTTGATGAGGAATTTGGAGCTACTGAGTTTTTCTCTTCCATTTGTTGGGGAGGGTATTGCAGATATACACATGGATACATCAAAGAAAGTTAACTGTTGTTATGAAGGGGTTATAATGGAGATCAAACATGAAATCAAAAGGTACTGATCTGCCATACAAATATATTCAGAGGATAAGTGGAAATGACATAAGGAAATCAAGGGTCTTGTTGTAAATATTGTAAATGTAGTTTAATATATTTACATATGTATTATTAGAGTAATAAATTTTTAGGGGGAAGTAGAGGTTGGAAACTTGTGTCCACAAATCCCTCCCGACTTCTCAAACATTTTAACTGCACTTTGACTTATGGGGAGCTTATAGACACCCTACATTCCAAGGTTGTAGGTATTTCTTAACAATAGTGGATGATTACGGTAGATATACTTGGACATTGAACAATCTACTGTTCACCCTCAAATCATTACTCATTTTTCTTCACAGTCTTCTCATTCACAATCTAAAGGGTATACTCAATCTAAAGGCATTGATTATCATGAAACTTTCTCCCCTGTTGCAAAAATTGTCACAATCAGATGTGTGTTGGCCATAGCAGCTTCTAAACATGGACATGTTCAGCAGTTGGATGTCAGTAATGCATTCCTCCATGGTGAATTATCTGAGGAAGTGCATATGTAAATCCCTCAAGGCTATTCCAAACCTACTCAGCCTAACATTGTTTGTCAACTTAAGAAGTCTTTGTATGGTTTAAAACAGGCTTCTAGACAGTGGTTTGCAAAATTAACCACTGCCCTCATTGTGATTAGTTATTAACAAACTACTCCTTGTTTACTCTCAAGACTTCTTCAATTTTTTACTGTGGTTTTGATATTGTTCTTGCTGGTACATGTCTTCAGCAGATCGATTCCTTGAAATCTTTCTTGGATAGAGCCTTTAGCATCAAGGACTTAGGTAACATAAAATATTACCTGATGGTATTGAGGTTCTTAGAAGCTCTTCTGGATTTCATCTTAGCCAAAGGAAGTATCTTTGGACTTGTTAGAGGTTGCGGGTCTCATTGATGTTAAGCCCCTTACTATACCTCTCTCTTGATCCTCGTAACAAACTTAGAGCTAAAGATGGTGACTTACTCAAAGATCCTTCTCATTATAGGCAGCTAGTTGGTAAATTGCTCTATCTTACAATCACAAGACCTGATTTAGCATATGATGTTCAGCTCCTTAGTTTATTCAAGCCCCTGAGTTCCAAATTTTCATGCAGTTCATAAAGTGCTCAGATATGTTAAAGCCTCACCTGGTCAAGGGTTATATTTTCAAGCTAATAATCCTCTCTCTCTCCAAGGTTTTTGGATCAATAACTATTATATACGAGAACCTCATTCAGGCAAGAGGCGAGCTTTGGCAACCTTCCGACACCCGAAGAAGATCAGGCACGGCAATGCCGCAAAGGCATAAAGAGGCACACATTGATAACATGGTTTTGAAATTTGAGACAAAATATATATTTATATAATTCATTTAGCTATATTTTCACATTGTTTGACTTTCGCTCACCTGCCTCTCGCCTCACCACTCTGCCTCAAAAGGTATCACTTGCCCACCACATGCAGTTTGTTAATAACTATGTTTAAATCAATTAATGCATATACTCAACAAGCATCTCCGCATAAAGATGAACACATACTTTCAGGTGAAAGAGAAAGTTCAGATGGCCAAAATAATGTCATGAGCATCAGAGCATGTGTGAATGTTATAGCAGAGTTAAAAAGAACCTTCACTCCAGCAAACGTCACATGGAGGAACTTCGTTATTATGAAACCAACTTCGTAGATCCAGGAAGGATCTAACACCAAGTCCAATATTATCATCCGAGGTTAAACATAACCACTGATCCTGTACAAATTCTTCCACAGATTTTTCCTTTTGAGCCAGTGAGAAATTCCTGAATGCTGGAGGGACAATGGATGGACCACCCTGTGATTGTGATCCCATTCCAGAAAGAACCTGCATTTGACCAAAAGAATTACAAGCATGATCCGGCAGTTAACCATTACACAGTACTCCTAGAATATCCATCTGGTCGTTTTAAATGACCCTTCCCCCAAGCTTATAATTAAGATTATCTTGTATATTTAAGGAGAAAAAGGGGGAGGGGGGAATAAAAGATGCATTAACAGTAAAAGGAGGGTTATTAATAGAAACCTAACAAGTGTTTGATTGTAGAAGTTCTAATTTAGCAGCACTCGCATCATTTCTGTTCCTGTTGCAGGTGAAAGTTCATGCACTTTTGTTCCCGATATGTATGTTCCATTCAACACAGAGGCTGCCCCATTGACAACACAGCAAATTTCTCTTAACCTTGCACTTTTGTTTTTATATTCACTTCTAATAAACAAGAGATCAGATGTGAAACCTAATGGATAAGGGATGCACAAGATAGGGAGCTAGACAAACGAGAAAAGAAAACAGGGGAGGTTATTTCAACTAAAGAATGTCTTCGAATTGTGAGGCCAAATAATTGTTCTTAGCCTATAGTAAGATGCCAAGTCAGCCTATAGTAAGATGCCTGTAGGCTGTAGCAGACCAAAATTATGAGACTGATAAATTTACATAAATTACCTTCATGTTAGAACCATCATTACTGAAGACGAAAACAGAGAACATTAGGACTCCACAATAGATTAATACCTAAAATGGGAAGAACAAACTCTCAACATCTTATATAGAAGATTGAAGTTGGGGCATGCTGTATCGACATGCAAACAATAATCTAGGTTGGTTTATGTTTGAAAATAACAGAAAATATAGGATAACCAAAATACAGATAAGATAGAAGATAAAAACAGGCATTATGATACACAAAAAGATAAAATTGCTTGCAAGTGTAACAGGTTATAAATGGAAAATTGGCATGTGACGTTATTCAAATAAAGCTTAGTTTACAGGTAAAACAAGTGAAGACCTGGTTATCCAGCCGAATGTTGAGAGCATCGATTTTGAAATGCTACAGTTTGCTGTGGCATCTTGGACTATGGCTTCTATCTGTTTTGATATCAATACAATATTAAACACAAGAAGAAGATGGTAACAATGCCATCTCAAAGTAATAAATAAGAGACACCAACTTTCATACCAAATATTTATCTAGGAGCAAAGAGTCCCATAAAATCGATAGTACTAAAAACAACTTTTTCAACTAATTGATTTGAGAGAGAAGTGCACTTATGAGACCAGAACTTTTGTAAAGCTATGTTTTCGGATTGGGCATTCAGATAGTAACTATTTGCTGCTCCTTCAACTATATTACTTTAGTTTCTTAGATAACCGTTAGTTCTTCAAGTTACAACACATGTTCTTCCCCAAAGGTCCAAGGTGATACCACATCATGACAATTTACATGAATTTCTTCCTTGATTTTTATCTCTTAACCTAGATCAACTCTTACAGATAACATAGATAAAACTGAGTCGGTTACGACTCAGGTGCACATGAACTTATCAGCGAGTTAAAACCATTTTTTAATGGGTGACAACTTACAATGCTCTTATAATACGCAATTTGAGGAACTGTATACTTTGTTCCAATCTTTGACTGTTCATCCGCAACATTGTTGATTACCCCATAATAGACCTTTCCATCATATTGATTTCTACATGCCCGTAACTCAAACTGTACGATGATAGTTCCAAGTTTATCTTGCGAAGATACTCATTGAACAGCTGTTGATGAGCACCTGAAAAGAGCATATATGAGTTCCTTAAATATAGTGATTTAGTTCATAATCCTCACCAGACATGAAAGAATTTGTTCTGCGTGCCAAATGATATCCCTAAATATTTCGACCTTCAAAAAGTCTATATTCCCCTCTAGGAACTCCGTAAGAAAACAAATACTCTCTTCATCCAATAATAAAGGGCATAGGTTTCCTTTTTGGGTGTCCCACTGATAAGTCTCATTACCCAAAAACATTTTATGATACATGTTTATTAAATGAGACCCAGTTGTCATACTCACAATAATTATTCCCTACCCACTTTCTCTCCCCTACCTCACTTTCATACTCAACACCTACTGTACTACCAATATTTTAAATATATATACTCTCATTAATTCCCATGCACTTGCAGTTTTGTGCCTCTTATAATGGGACGGAGGGAGTATATATTTCTTCTCTAACTGAATCATCAGTTCGTGGGGGGAGGATAACGCCACCTAGAAACAACAATAAATACAACTCAAGCAAATAACATACCAGGCATAGACCTGAAATTGAAATAGGAATTTCAAATGGGAATTTTGATGTTGATCATTAGCATGACAAGAATATTCTTTACTATCTCATATCAGTCAAGTGAAGTCTAGCAGAGACATGAAATGAGATCAGAAAAACAGGATGACTATTGAAAACAGAGTCACATGATATGTTTTGAACATGCATGCAGTCTCTCTCACACACATATGTATGTATGTGTGTATATAGATACACACACATATTTAGAGAGAGGCTAAATGGCGAATTGACTTCTTTAAGGAATTGATCGTTCAAAAAGTGATCCACAATTTAATGGTATAAAATGATAAACTTTTGGTATAAGAAGTATCAGCCAAAGTACCAGTGTCCACACGACACGACATGGATGTGTATGTGTGTCGTTGTTTTATACTATTTGGTGTAAAATGTTAAAATTTTAGTAGATACAACACCTGAATACGTACCCACATCCAATACACTTAGGCGAGTCCATGTAATATAGCATATACCACAATCTTTTTCCATTTGCATGCATTGTAGAATAAAATGAAGCTCAAAGCAAAGTCAATTTCTTTCCAATGCATTGACGGATTAATCAAGAAGAGGCTACAACAAGTGTGACACAAGAAACGTGCTATTGGTATCACAATCAATCACCATAACAACTCATTTCGTATAAAGTAAACAAGATCAATCAGTCACAACTCTGTAAAAGATGTGCAAACTACTTCTTTAAAAGGGCAACTTATTTTCCGTATTGCAAGTAGTCATAGTAGTAATATGCTAATTTGATCTAACCTTGAACACATTGTTTCTCTGACTGGTGCTGCCGAATTGAAATGGATACTTAAAAGATCCTTGGGCAACAACTAGGTGTGACCATGTGAGTGGAGTGACTTTCACCCTAAGTAGGTGCCAAACAGAGAACGCCTTTCAAATTTCGATTATTCTTTTGAACTACGAGTAAATTATTCTTTCGAGATAATTCTCTTGTGACCTCTTGGTCACAGGCGGAGCAACCCTTCGCATTAAGGGGGCAATTGTCCCTCCCCCCCTCCCAAAAAAAATACAAATTAGTACCAACAGTTTTAAGAAAAAATGAATTGTTAATATAAAAACCACATTTTTACCGATTTTGATCCGCCTTTGTTTCTAGGAAAAAGTACACTGCTATAATTTTTGCCCCCTTTTAAATTACATTCAAACGATTTTTCAAACTCAAAATAATTTTGACCCCTTGTACAAAAAATCATTCTTGGTGGGATAACTAAGAAGAAAGTTAGGACTTCTTGATGGAATCAGGAGCATGAAGTTTAAAACCTAACAAATGACTCCATTTCTGTAGCACTCATAGAGAAAATAATCATTCCCCATTAGAGTCCAGCTTCGGGAGATAATTTAAGCTTGCAATTTCCATGAAGCCCTAATTTTATCCCTTAGAATACTAAACAAAAAATTTAGCTACACAACAAAATAGTTTGTTTCGGAATCTGTTTCCAAGTCTAGTAAAACAATCAATAATAAGAAAATAACATGAATAATAGAGTAAATTACATGGATTTTGAAGGAAAAAATGGGAATAAAACCTGGAGATTTTCCGGTGATCTCGGAAAATAAGGAGTGGAAATCCGCTTCCTGGAGTGGACCTCGCGTTAGCAAAAGCTTGAACAAGGGTATGGTGTCTCCAACAAGTACCGGCATCGTATTTTTGTTCACAAAGCCCTAAAATTGGCAAGAGGCAAATTCCAGCAAAACAGCAAAATGTAAACATGATCCGATAGCGGAGAAGTTGTAGGTTTTGGTGAAGAGGCAAGCGAAAATAATTTTGATGGAAATTCAATTCTAAAAGTGTGAAAATTTTCCCGGCAAATTTTGGGGGGAATTTAGAGCTTTTTCCATAAGAAAGCGGGAAAGGTTGGGTCCAATGCACTAGATGCCTAGGGGACGCCTAGGTTTGGATTTGTCCAGAATTAAATTGAAGGGCATGGACTATAGAACCTTGACGATATAACAAATTCATAAATATTGATGTGAGATTCAAAATTTTACAGAAATTCACGCTCATGCATTACCTTTCCTGTCGGTTTTACATTCAAAAGTAGAAGACTAAAATTACTCTTATACCTTAGGATATAATAGTATTTTTTTCACAATTTTTCACTTTTTTAAAAGAATAATAAAAAATGTCCCATACTTTATTGAACAATTCGCTCATATATCTAAAGGTATAGGAGCGAATTAGTTTGCAGTGCCATGTGGTGAGGGCCTCATGGAATTAATCGTAAATTGAACATTAAAACAGTTACATGCCTTGGGATCAACAGCATTCCCAAGAGTCCCTTTCCTTGCCACTTTTTGTTGAGACGGTTTTTGCGTCTTAGCAGCCTTCAAATCCGCAGCGGACTTCTTGGGGGCCATTTCTAGATCTTTTGGATCCGAAGAAAGCGGGAAAAAGCGTTAGAATCAAAAAGAGAGATATTAAACTGCAAAAAAAAAAAAAGCATGGAAAAGCAAAAGAAAACACCTCAACATAATGGTGTTGTTGAAAGAAAACATCAACAATTATTAAATATTTTAAGAGCTTTGAGATTTCAAGCAGGCCTTCCCATTTCCTGTTGGGGCCATTGCTTATTGACTGCAACTCATCTCATTAATCTCCTTCCTACTTCTGCTATCAACTTTCAAATTCCATATCAGTTATTACATAAACAACCTCCTTATTCTCACCCCAGATCCTTTGGTTGCTTATGTTATGCTTCTATTCATTCCCTTGATAAATTTTCCCCTAGAGCCATTAAGTCTATTTTCATTGGTTATCCTTTTGCTCAGAAAGGCTACAAATTGTATAACCTAGATACTCATCAAGTTTTCATTTCTAGATATGTAGTTTTTCATGAAACTACATTTCCTTTTCTCACATCATCTACTCCTTCTTTACCTGTTTGGCCTGACATTGAACAACCTACTGTTCACCCTCAAATCATTACTCATTTTTCTTCAGTCTTCTCATTCACAATCTAATCCACCCTCGGTCCAATCTTCTGACCAACCTAATTCTGATGGTCATTCTCCTCAAGTTTCACCTGCTCCTATTGCTCCTGTTGTTCTGTTGTTCCTCCTTTCAGAACATCCAACAGGGTCAAAATTCCTTCAGTCAAATTACAAGGATACATCACTTATTTTCACAAGATGCTACCCATGTCATTCCTAAATATCCCATTTCTGATTATGTGCCATATCATCATTGTGCTGATTCTCAACTCCATTTCATCAATAATGTTGAACCTACTTCTTATACCCAAGCTTGTAAAGATGTTAAATGGAAAGAAGCCATGCATAAAGAGATAAGTGCTTTGGAATCTAATCGTGCTTGGGATGTTGTTTCTTTACCTTGTGGAAAGCCTAATAAACCTAAGCTAAAGTTGTGTGTTTGTTACGTTTTTCAGATAATTAAAATTGCAGTGGTAATAGGTTTTGGACTACTTGTTCTTCTTACTAGACAAAGACAACCAAGGTACGCATACCTGCTCCATTTAGGAAATGTTTGTTTCTTTACAACATTTTGTTCACCAAATTTTGTTTGACAGAAACGCGAAGAGGAAGGACAATGATCCTCCACCCTTTGGGATTGAAACCTGCATAAATCAAAAGATACCAATTGAGGAACGGCTTAAGAAGATCGATATCTTTTGAGGTTGTCTGAACCGATTTCTTGACTGCTGGTGGCTTCTTCAGCATTACTATCAAGTAGTAGAGAAAGTCATTTGTGTATTCTGAGAAATGAGTGCAATTTCAGGATTTAACAAGTGATTTTGTTTTATTTTTTTATTTTTTTGTTATATGAAATAAAGGCAAGGTGAATGAGGCCTTACGCTAGTGTAGTTATTTCCAAATCTTAAATGGTTCAAGATGGTTATTGAGGTGTGTTCTTTTCAAATCTAAGCTCTATTTTTACACATTTTAGCCTTTAATCTTGTTTTCTATCAAATATTTATTCTACCTCCGCCCCAAAATGAGTCTACCCATCTCCGTTCCAAAATGAAAAACATTTTTTGTTCTAAAATGGATGACTTTTTTGTTCGGAAATGTGTTCTTAAATGTTTTTGTTTTTACCTTAAAAAAGTTATTTTATACTTACGAAACTAAAAGTTTGATGGTGGATAGCAAGAATATTAATGAATTTTTTACTAGTAAACGTGAAGTTAACCTTTTAATTAAGCGAGTTACTTAAAAATGAAAAGGTCAACCATTTTGTTGGGACTAAGTGAGTATGGTGGACTCTAGGACCCCTGCGCGACATATCAAATTAATAAATACCCACGCGAGATGCAAAATTTCACCGAAACCTATGTTCACACATTACTCATGCCCATCCGCTCTTAATACCCAAAGGTATAAGACTAAAATTACTATTATATCTAGGTACAAGAGTATTATTTTTTCACATTTTTTTCATCTTTTCTTAAAAATAAAGAAAAGTCTCATATTTTATTAAACAATCCGCTCCTAAAACAAATAGAATCTGATCACGTACCTAAAGGTATAAGAATTTGACAACGACGACAATGACGGTGATTTAGAGAGTACAAAGGTGGAAATTGGGAAAGTTCAATTCGAGACCGCTTAGATCTATTGTCCTTCGGATAGCAACTTAGAATTTGGGTTTAGAGAGAATATTGATCTGAGTCTTAAATAGTGTGGACTTTTGAAAATACTAGCTAGATTTTTTTTTTTTTTTTGCGGAATGTTGTACTACTCCCTCTGTCTCATAATTTTTTCATCTATTTTTCTGTGCAGTGGAGCCCTACAGAACCGGATGTGTTTGCTTCATGCTCTGTTGATGGAAGTATAGCCATATGGGATATACGTATAGCAAAGGAAGGGAGATGCCCAGTAGCTTCTTTAAAGGCACACAAAGCCGATGTAATGTTATATCGTGGAACAGGTATTTACTTTTATATCCTTATGACTGATTGCAGTGTCTATGTACTTTGATTTAGTGCAGTGTTAACTTGCTGCTTCTTGGATTCTGATTAGGCTGGCAAGCTGTATGCTTGCATCCGGAAGTGATGCGGGACTTTTTCTATTCGTGAGCCATGCCCCATAGATTAAAAGGGAAAGTTCAAAAGTGTCAAAAAAGTCTGATGTACATTCTTAATGATAATGATATTTTGTTGCAAAATATGACATTGAAAGTACATTTCTTATCACACTGGAAGGACATCATAAGCAACTTTTTAATTTTTGCTAAATCATTGAGCAAAAATTATTACAAGTGAATAAAATTAAATAAATTAAAAGAGGCATGTATAAATATTTTTTGCCTATTTTATTTTTATTTGTTTATTTTTTGTTTATATTTACGGACGGAGGGAGTATCAAGCAATCCGGGTTGAGAGTGAAGAAAGCAAACTACCTCATCTACATCCATCTCCATCTCGAACCACTTTAGCGCTTTAACAATAACTTCTAACTTGATTTGATGTGCTTTACTTGGATCCTTCAGCTTTTGGATAATGTAACTCCAAGATAGCCGTTTAAGATTACAAAGAGAGTTCTTTTGTCCTCAAGAAATATTAGGTCATTTTTACCAACAACAAAAAAAATATTAGGTCATGGAAGCTTACATTTTCTTCACCAATCTTTGGTAAACTTGGAGCTCTAGCTTCTCAAGTACAAGATATACACCTGATCTCAAGAATCTGTCGTACATGGGCGTTTATTATGAGAAAATCTTCATAATTATTGATTAGTGATTATATCTATGCCTGAGTTACAAGAACATACCGATCTTCATGCTCCTCAAGAGCATGTCGTAGAAGGCGAAGATCTCCTCTTCTCATAGCTAGTACAATGTTACTATACTGTGTACGATCACGAAGCATGAAAATGTTAATAACTTGTCTCGATCATTCTTTAATGAAAACCCACAAATACAAATGCATATACATATATCATACAAACACATACTATTGCAAGTAAAATGGGTCCCTTCAATAACATGTTACTATTACTTCGCAACCTCTAGTGGAATTCATTTTTGATTCTCAACAGAGCTTCTGGTTTCTTCATAAACTATTGATTGGTTTAAGCAAAAAACGAATCTCCACCATTTACATGCACACTTCTCAATGATAAAGCAGGTTATTGTATCAGAGTTGCCTACAATTAGAATAGGCAGGATCCAACCAGCTGTACTTCTGGTGGTGGCAGAGCTAAAAAAGAAAAAATCAGATAGCTATCCATCCATGTTCTTAAGCAAGTTCAAAATAAACTGAATATCGATCATCCTTGAGTATATAAAAAGCCCACGGTAACATCAAGAACTATAACAAATTGTGGATGGTAAGTTTATTATGTGATGATCCCCGTAAAATCTCTACTACTACCTTCGTCCCAAAATGAACGTCCAAAAAAGATTTCAAATTTGCTCTCGACAAATGCAACCTATAGAATGTGCAAATACCTGGAATGCCAAGAAGTTCTCCCAAGATTTTTTACATATACTTTTCTTTCATGGTGGTGGTTGCTAAAAACATCATATAAACTACATTCATAATAGCCTTCTGGATGCCTATTGAAAGCTTCACAGGTATCAGATATTTCAGGATCATCCTAATTCAACAGATCCACGAAAATACAGCTTCAGTTTCGGAGATATACGAATAATCAATAGATGCACAAGACTTTCGAAAAGTAAGGAAAGCATATTGTGCTAATACAGGCACCTAAGAGCATGACTTCTACAACAAACAAAATCGCATGAACAAGTAGATTTTCAGCAAAATTCATTTCTGATTGCTCTGCAGCTGGAAAGGGGCAAGAGGCCTGAGGCATACGCATTTCAAGGAAACAAACTTGTCCCCCGTTTTGCTGTTTATTTGAACTATTTTATGCCCTGTTTAGATTTTCATTACCATTTGATATCATTCTCTAGATTTCATAATGTCAATTGGTAGGTCAAGAAAACTTTTAGATACATAATAATAAAACAAAATAACATCAAAGGCAAACAAAATAACATCAATCATGACTAATTAATCAATCCACACTTCGAAACTAACCGATTAGTTGAAAAATTGAAATGATTTCCTCATGAAGATGATAAAACGTCTATACAAAAATATATGCAGCAAGAAGACCCAAATCAAACCTTATATTTGCCTCACTGTGGGAATTATAATTTCTCAAGGCATATGATAGTTTATGATCAGCCTGCAGAATACAAGGGACAAATATTACAAATATAAGCATAATGGGTGATTTATCTCAAATGGACACACATAAATGCAAACCACAATAGAAGTTGAGAACAAACATTGAATGAAGTTCAACTTAGCATAATCATCTATGCCTGCCTCTAAGTTCTATAACCTAAGGGGAAAGGTAGGGTTTGTTATTTACAGCTCACAACTTGAAATTAAAAAAAAAAATGTATCTACACACTCTAAACTGGTACCAAAATACCAAGACAGAGATGTGTTATGACGTGCTCTATTTGAAAGCAACCCAGTATCCTTATCCCTAACAAGCGAGTAGCTCAAGTCTAACTACAAGGACCGGGATGGAACAAAAAAGAGATAAATACATAAGAATATATCAAGTACCAATTAGTCACCACTAATTCTTAAAACATGCACACCAAAGACAAAATGGATATCGTTGCATGTGTCATAACATCAAAGATGCCATCATTGTGGTGAAATGAAAATGAGACTACTTACAAAGAAGAAAATTTTCAGTGAACACTTCCAGGCGACCAGTGTAATAAATATAGGTGACCTGAAATGGCATACCAAGGAAAAGATAGCTCTTATAGTTTTAAATCTAGTTTCCATGATCAAAGATCTCAGACGTTGAAGTCAACTCCCACCTTATCCCTGACAGGGAATTCTTCAAAATCAAATATGCGAGCAGTTTCAATACTTCTTATCACACTTCGGCAAAGATGAACTGTGCCAAGCTGCAAAAAGTAGTAGAGCACAGCAGGATCAAAGCATGTTCCACAGCCAATTCGCGAATTCATAAACATTGTCAGTGGGAAAGTTTGCACATCTAAAGATTTGTTTGAACTACATAGACACAAAGAAATATCTTCATCTTAAAGCTAATGGTGCAAAATTTTCCAAGTAAATAACCTATCACTTGGTGTTACTGTTACAAAAAATAAAAAAGTATAAGTTGCCAGCTAACAAAGTAAACAAAAAACCAAAAACAAATGATAGCTAACAAAGTAAACAAGAAACCAAAAACAAATGATAGTTGAAAAGAAGAAGAAAGATAGATACATGCATGCATACATACGTACATATGTAACAAATTCATGTCTATATCTATATTTATGTCTATATCTATATCTGTATCTATTGTACTAATAGAAGCATAAACTAGCAAAATATCTCTTTTTGGACCAATCCCAACCATTTACTTTATCACTACCATATTCTCTAACTTGAATGCATTTTTTAAATTCCCTTGAAAACAACAACAATTTCTCTGTCAGTGGCTACCCAGTGGCTAAGCCAGAAATTTTCAGAATGGGCGTCAAGGCTACTTCTAAAAATATGTTATTGAGGTGTCCAAATTTAGTATAAAAGGGGTCCATGTAATAATTTAGTGCAATCTTTACCTAAAATTAAGGGGTCAAATGTATAAATCCATCATTTAAAGTAGTAAAAAAACCATTTTTCTAAAACTTGAAGGTGCTAAATTAACACTATCCAATATTTTTTTGGTCTAAACTACCAGTATTCGAACACTTTCCAAAATTAAAGGAGGTCAAATGACCTCATACCGCATACGAGGCTTCGCCACTAGGAAGCCCACTCACCATTAGATGCCTGTCTCAATAATTTCTTTATTTACAAGACTGTCTCAATGATTTCTTCTATATTTATTATTCATGGCTGCTTAAGGTTAAGTGTATTTTGAGCAGTTGGATCTCAATTGTTTTCCGGTTGGTCAGGAAGGGGATTCATTAGTGCTGCCTTGCATGAACTTCAGCTTAACCAACCTACATAAGTGATTTAAAGTTCATTATTCTTGAAATCATTTGTTGCTTCGAAAAAGAAAATTATTAATGTGTAAATTCACTAGTAGTAGAAATAGATTGATCATTATGCATTTGTAAAATTATTCGATAACGTGATATTGTCAACTTAACCCTTGCTACAAGTGTGTATGTATGCACAAAAGGAAAGCTGGGAAAGGGAAGGGAATGAGACAGGAAGAAGAAAAAGAACCACGTAAGAAATCATCACCTTGAAATAAACTTTGAACAGCTGGCAAGTGACGTATAATGCTCCAACACGTTTTGGGCCTTTTACCTACAATGTAGAGGTCCACTGTCATACAGTTAGCTAAACAAACGCAACATGCACAATTATCTTAGATGATTTCTATGTAGTTTCAACATCTGTCAAATATGCATCCAACTAAGTTACTTGTAAACACATGTCATGCAACCCTGACATAGTGATCTATTCTCAATTTTATTCTCGGTTCGTGTTAAAAGGAGAAATTCTTAAAGAAAAGAGTGTTTTATGCCATGCAGTTTTAAGCTCTACATCGTCCCCTCAATTGAGAAATGCATTATGGTAGACCTTGGTGAATCAATAGTGATAACTTCGGCAGCACATGCGTTTTGGTCAAATTTGAAGGAATATTTCTTGGATACTCTAACACAAGCAAAGCCTATAGAGTTTACAACAAAAGAAGACTTGTTGTGGAAGAATCAATTCATGTTGACTTTGATGAAAACAATGATCAAAGTATAACTGAGTTGTGTGATTTTGATGAAGGATTGGGAAATCTAGATAATCTTCCTGAAGCATCTCCCATCCTTGATTCAACTGTTCTCAATCATGAGCAAGATTCATCAAATCTTCCATACATGGTTCCAAGAAACTCATCTGACAGCCATCCTGTGCCAGACAGCCATGAACCATCTCACTCTCATCAACAATCAATCCAGCCAACCAAGTTCACAGCAATCTCTCTCACTTCCAATCCAATTGATGAGGAAGAAAATATTCAAAGAAATGGTCATCCCTTGACTGACCCTCCTCAAAATTTTCCCTTAGCTGACAGCCATCCCAATTCCTCATGTAACCCATCTTCTAGCCACCTTCCATCTCCATACAATAACCCTCTTTCTCCTCCCAAAACCAATGATGAAACCATCATTACCCTCATCATTCCACCCAATAAAGATCTTTACATCAGCCTTCAAATTGATAAAACCCCAGTTCCAGACAACATCCCTTTTCTCATGAGTGCATTCATATCCCAAGTAGAACCAAAGAAAATAAATGAAGCACTCCAAGATGCTGATTGGATTGAAGCCATGGAAGAAGAACTAGAGCAGTTTGAAAGAAACAAAGTGTGGCAACTTGTTCCTAAACCAAGAAACCAAACTGTCATTGGAACAAGATGGGTTTTCAGAAATAAGATGAATGAAGAAGGTGTTGTGATAAGAAACAAAGCTAGGTTGGTTGCCCAAGGATACAGACAAGAAGAAGGTATTGACTATGATGAGACCTTTGCACCTGTTGCAAGACTTGAAGCTATTAGGCTATTCCTTGCCTATGCTTCATTCAAAAAGATGAAGGTATTCCAAATGGATGTCAAAAGTGCCTTTCTAAATGGAGTATTGAATGAAAAGGTGTTTGTATCTCAACCCCCTGGTTTTGAGCACCCAAAGTTTCCTGATCATGTGTACAAATTGGACAAAGCATTGTATGGGCTTAAACAAGCACCAAGAGCTTGGTATGATACCCTATCTAGATATCTCCTTGGCAAAGGATTTACCAAGGGCCATATTGATAATACCTTGTTTATTAAAAAATATGGTGATGATCAGTTGCTCATCCAAGTCTATGTTGATGACATCATCTTTGGCTCATCAAATGAGGACTTGTGCACTGAATTTGGAGATATTATGAAGGATCAGTTTGAAATGAGCATGATTGGTGAGCTCACCTTCTTCTTAGGACTCCAAGTCAAACAAATGAAGGAAGGAATCTTCATCAACCAAGCCAAATATACAAGGGATATGATCAAGAAGTTTGACATGCAAACTGCTTCCCCTGCCAAAACACCCTTGTCAACCACAACCAAACTCCATGCTGATCTAGATGGTCAAAGTGTAAATCCAACACTTTACAGAAGCTACATTGGATCTCTTCTTTATGTAACAGCTTCAAGACCTGACATTATGTTTAGTGTATGTCTTTGTGCTAGATTTCAAGCTAATCCCAAGGAATCTCATCTCTCTGCTGTCAAGAGAATTCTAAGATATCTCAAAGGAACCCCTGATTTTGGCTTGTGGTATCCCACTGAATCCCCATTCTCTCTAATTGGATTCACTGATTCTGACTATGCTGGATGTAATCTAGATAGAAAATCCACAAGTGGTGGATGCCAGTTTATTGGCTCAAGAATCATTTCATGGTCAAGCAAAAAGCAAACCTCAGTAGCCACCTCAACAGCTGAGGCTGAGTACATTGCTGCAGGCTTGTGTTGTTCACAAATTCTCTATCTTAAAAGTCAACTTCAAGACTTTGGAATTGAATTATCCAAAATTCCCATCTTCTGTGACAACTCAAGTACTATTGCCATGACAGAAAACCCTGTTCAACATTCAAAAACAAAGCATATTGAGGTTAGACACCATTTCATTAGGGATCATGTTGAAAAAGGGAATATCAACCTTGCAAAAGTTTGCACTGATGACAATGTCTCTGATATTCTCACAAAAGCCATGGATGAAAAGAGATTTGAGACATTAAGAGCCATGCTTGGTATGATAAATTTGCCAAAATAAAAAGTTGTTCTTTATAAATAAAAAGAGGATTACATACTGGGTAATGCTGCCACAATGTTGCCTGACAGCTATTCCCTCATAAACATTCCTGATAGCCATCCTCTGATAGCTATCTTTCCAAAACCCATGAAAAACAAGAACAACAACAAAAACATACAACAAAAACATTAAAAAACCCATAAAATCTTTTTCTCATCTTCATTCATCCAACAAAAACTTCCTCCAAACCATACAATCTTCAAATCTTCATCTTAGCTGTCAGACATTCTTTGGAAATGTCACAGTCTCTCCAGATCCTCCTCCAGCACTCATTCCTTCATTCCTAGCCTCCTGAGTTATTTGCAAGGTCTGTTGATACCTTTGCAACCATATTGGGTGCCTCTCCAAGAAAGGATCAATGGAAGTAACTGAATATTGGAGAGAAGGACTTGCCCTTCTAGGCCACCACTCTTCAACTGCATCATATGGCTGAAGCAATCCCTCCATTGGAGTCACAAAGCTAAAATCTCCTGAAAATGAACCATTCCTAGTGATTGAAAATGGTTGACCAACACTTGACTCCACTCTCTCCACAGCAGGTACTCTTGCAGGGCTGAAGCAACCTATAACCTGGTTGAATAGGTATGAGATTGTTGAAGAAGGAGAAATATGCACTCCTGCAAAGTTATCTCCTCTCCCCTCCAACAAACCAACTCCTGGAGAGAGAGAATCCCTGCTCACAGGTGTATAAAGCTTATCTTGCTCAACCTTCTTCCCCGACAAACCTAAGCTTCTCTCCTTAGCTGTCTGAGCCCTGTCCTGCTTTACCAACTCCCCCAATGTGTATACCCTTTCTACCTTACTCTTTCCCTTACTTGACTCTCCTTGATCAACTTTGATTGTCTTCCCAAAAAGCCTTATTCCCTCTCCCTCTTTACTGTCAACCTTTTCCCTGACAGCTACCTCCTTCATCTCTATGTCTTGATCAACCCTCACTCTCTTGTTCTTACCCTTATCATTCACTCTCTCTGAACTTTCAACAATATTGAAAGACTCTCTCTCAATCTCCATTTCATCACTCATCAAATCATCCTCACAATTTTTCCCAAAGACCAATTGTTTTGCTGTTTGAGCCATAATCTTTGGATTAAACTTTGAAGAAAATCTACCCATTTGTGTTTGTAAATCAATCTGAATAATTTTCCTCTGAAGTTGTCACTGTTTTATAGGCAATTTTCACCTAGCTATCTCAGACAGCCATCATCATTCAAAATAGCTTAACTGTCAGAGTTTTCTTTCAACAGCTAGGTTAAAGCAACTTTTATGTGATTTGATCGTGGTAATTGCTCACAATTGTCACTTCCTTTGCCGTCCATTCACCTGTAAAGCTTCTTGAAAAAGGGAATGTTCTTCTTGTGTTTTGTGGGAATTAATGTCTCAACTTGGGGAAGAGTAAAAACCACTGTTCATATGAACAGTTACTTAACTTTGTAACCCCCAATGCCCATTAAAACCCACGTTCCACTCATCATTTATCTCTCTCTCCTCTCGTAATCACTAAAATCCCTGTTCCATTAATTCTCAGTTTAAAATTTATCTCCTTCCCTCTCCAATCCACCATCGTATCTCTTCAACCCTAATTTTCTTTACATCAATGGCAGACCCAAAAGCAATGTACCCAGATGCTCATGGTTACTTCATCAAACCTAACTTCTATGATTCTGAAGTAGGAATTCTCATCAAAGAACTTCTTGAGGTAAACGAATTACTTGATTTTATGGGAGCTAAACCCCCAATCTATGAAGAACTGTGCAGAGAAATCTATTTGGTAGGAAGAAGAAACAATGAAAATAATTCAATAACTGCCACCATAGAAAATGTGGAGATAACTATCACTCAAGAAATGGTTAGTGATGTCTATAGGATCCCAAATAAAGAAGAGGCTGTGAAAAATATATGGGATAGAGGGTCAGAGAGATTGAAGACAGTATATGAGAAATTTCTTGGTGTGAAAGTCACGTACTTCAAAGCCGTTCAAGACAAAGCAATGGTGAAAAACAAAGATGATATCTTCAAGTCAACCCTGATGGATGTGGTCAACAAAGCCATTGATGGCAAGCAATCCTCATTTGATCAAATGGGATCAAATGAGTGGAAGCAGATGCTGAGCCTAATGACCAAGGACACAAATTGGTGCATTGTTCTTCTTCACAATTTCCAACTTGCAGTCTCATCCTCTACTCTCAAATTCAAGAAGCAAGGAGGAAGGATGAACAACTTCAGATTCATGAGTGGAATTCTTGATGTTCTAATTCCAAAGCTCAAACCTCGCCTCCGTCCAAGAAGTGGTCAAGACTCGTGAAGTTATTCGAGACAAGGTGTTTCAATGAAAGAACATTTTCATTGAAACAAAAGAAAGGAATTGTTATGAAAGCTGGAGATATGAGCATGAAAAGTTTCAAAGAAGCACATGAAAAGCTGGAAGAGGAAACAAGGAAGAAGATTGAACACTGGAAGGAGTTAATTGCATTGGCTACTAGTAGGAGAATAAAAAGGGGAGTGAAGACCAATGTAAAGAAAACAGGAGTGTTAAAGAAGATTGTGGTATCTCCTAGCAAAAAGGGCAAGGGCAAGGGTATTCAGATAGCTGACAAGGAAACTACCCCGTCCGATGCCACCATGATAAGGCTCATGAAGAAAGAGATGCCATTGACAATATGAGGTTGACACAATGTGTCAAGATAATATGGGTGATGATACCATAGACCCTCAAGAACTTCGTACCCATCAACCTATCCAAAGTCGCGCACAAAGGCAAGGAAGCTCGACAGCCTATCCCCAACAGCAGACATACTACTGCATCCAAGGTACAATCCTCTTTATCCATTCCTTCTGAAACTTTGCCAAAGAAAAGAAAACTAGAAAAGAAAGCCCCCAAGGCCAAGAAAACCAAGATAACTCCCCCTTCCATCTCTCCAAAATCCACTTCTGTCAGTCCAAGAGTGGACAAGTCATCCACACCCACCAGTCATCCGTCACCATTGAAGCCATTCTTAATCTCAAAGAACCATCACAAAAGCAACCTTTAAGGGGGAACATTGATGAGAATATCCCCTCTACCCAACCTCAACAGTTAGCCAAAATCCTGAGAGCAATTGATGCTATTGAGTTGGATGGAAATCCTGATACTGAAAAGCCGTTCGTTGTTTCTTGATGATATTCTTAGTAAGGAAGAATCATTAATGGCCCTAGATGAACTTAGGTCTAGGTTTATGAAGAAAAGAAGTGGACCTGGAGAAACATCTAGTAACCCCAAAGTGACAGCTATGGATGTTGATATCCAAACCTTCCCCTCCATTCCCGAGACCGAGGTCATGGAATGAACCTATCCCAACCGTTGAAACTGATAGGGGGAACCTTGATAATATTACTAAGGTCATTCAAAATCTCAAGAAGGTTGGAGTTGAGATTAATCCCACCCATGTCTCAAAAGGAGAATCAATTGTGAATGCTTGCAAAGGCCTTGTGCTTGATGGAACTCAAGAAAATGAGGAAGTCATGACAGCCTATCCTTGAGAAAAGGTTGGCCAAAAGTGAAGTAAGGGCAAATTCTTTAAACCTCCTTAAATCTCAATTCAGTTCCTAATACTCTCAATCAAAGTCTTGGCCAAGCCTCCGAGTCAATCCCAACCGGCTTCAACCCAAGCCTCGCACCTTCCAAGCCATCTTCTCCAATCCCCGAAAATGAACCTTTTGAAGCCTCTCCTCATAGTCCAATTCTTGCCGGACAAGGTCAAGATTTGTCTCGATAGTGATCCAATTCTTTCCAAATTCCGACCCATCCAAGCACTTCCATTCCTCCCTCTCAAAATCAACCCTTTCTTCCCAAGAAAGAACCCTGGATGCTTAGCTGTGGCATTGACTTCTCTATGTCCTCCATCAAGGCAAAGAAGAACAAGGTTGGCCCATGTAACTCATTTCCCGAAATTGCAAACCCATTCACCTATCCAAAAATTTGGGAACTATCAAGAAATGGTTTGATCATGGTTGCAAGAAACCTTGCAGGGTTAGTCTTCTTTGCCTATGAAAAATGGCAAGTGTCAAGAACCTCATCAACCTCCAACTTTGTTCACCAAATCCCATCATTTCCAAAGTTTATCACTCCCAATACTCTTCTTGATTGGGAAGTTCTTTTCAGCCAACTCATATCTCCATCACTCAATTCATGCCTCGTATATGCCAAAGGGTCTAGTCTTCACCCTCCGCATTGACCTTGCAAAATCATTTTTCCTTTCTCTCGTTTGAACAAAAGTATGCCCTCATGCTTTTGATAAGCAAAATGGTCAATATCTTTCCCCAACCCTTAATCCAGAATTGAGCCCTACCTTTCTCCCTTCATCACCGTTGATCCCATGAACTTCACCTCTCCTAATGAAAACTCTCACTTCATGAACTTGGTTTCTATTCCTGAGATCAAAGAATTCAGAGACTCCATAGCCGACAACAAAACAGAACCGTAACCGTTATTGATCTTTCCTCGTACTCGACAAAGTGATGATGATGATGCTCCTTCTAGTCCAGTCCAGGCTCTCCAATAATAATTCCATCTCCTACATTTACCAACCCTCCTCAGCAATCCACTCATTCCTTTCCTGAAGCTCAAGTGTCAGTTCAATCACAACCAGATCAATCCATTGGGCCCATGAAAAACAAGAGAACAAGGAACAAAAAGAAGCATTTGTGGGGCACAATGAGAATCAGAAATGATCAAATGCCCCTTACAAGAGCTCAACTGAAATCAAAGGAAGATAAATTCTTCAAGTATGATGAGAGGATGTCATGGGAATGGAACAATGAGTTCTACTACAGAGGAGTGGAGCCAGATATGAGAAGAGAACTAGAGGAAGAAAGAAATTTGATTATTTCAAATGTGCAAGAAAGAGAGGAGTTCTATGATCAACTGGCTGATGATTGAAGTGTAGTTTTTATGAAAATTTTTTTTTTTGGTTTGTTATAAACAAGTTGTTTTGATTGGCTCAGTTTTTATGACTGTAATCTGTGAACCTTTTCTTGAGATTAAATTCATGTATTTCAATCTCATTCTGGTTATTTGTGCTTGCTATGAATCCTTGTATTATTTCATCTATTATTATTTCTCTTATCAAATGTGAAAACATGTTCTAAAATAGATCTTCCTTTACCAAAAAGGGGGAAATTGTTAGGACCTAACTTTGATCAATGACTTAGTTAGTTAGTTTTGATAAAGGAATATATATATAGAACAGGGTTTATATCAAAAGAGGAAGACTGTCAGTCATGATCCTTTTCTCTGACAACCTAAGTTCATGATCGACCAAATCAAACTTCATATTCATTCCTCGCATATCTCGATGCCTATGAGTTTGATAGTTATGATGCTATTATATACAATGATTACAGTCAATCAAAAACATGAATCATATTCACTCTCTAAGCCATCAAGATCATCAAAGTGCATCTCAGTCCTTATTAGAGAACATCTCTGATAGCTAAGCCTTGTATGATCTCGACAAACATGACTTCATCCTCTCGATAGCCATCACTTTGTCTCAATCTCTCGTTACCACAATCTGAACCAAAGAGGAACCCGGTTCTTCACAAACTGCCAAGTTCACCATTGAAGATCAATGAAGACCACTCAAGACCTTCTGAAGCTCTCGCTCAAAGCCACAGCTCAAGCGCCATGAATACCCGCAAGTGGACAAGTGGGGCAAAGACCAGTCAAGACTCATTAATGTAGCTACAAATATATTCCAACGGCTACATTGAAGAGTATAAATAGAGCAATTCATCCTCTACACAACTCACTGAAAAAATACTCTTTTTCACAGTCAAAAACCTCTCCCTTACATCCACACACACCTTCTGTAATCCACACACACACTCACCAATCCCTACCCTTTTAAACCCTGTTCCAAATCAAAACCCTCACCCCAAAACCTCTGCCTCACAATAGAACACCCCTAGTGTGTTAATTCACAAAATCCAAAACCCTAAGACTGTACTTTAGGTGTAGAATTAGTCTGTAATCATTCAAGACTGTACTTTGAGTGTATTACTTGTTTTGTAAAATCTTGAGACTGTACTTCAAGTTGTAAAAACACTTAAGACTGTACTTTAAGTGTATCCCTAGTTGACTGTACTAATTAGGAAGAGGAAGTTCAAGGAACTTGCCTAAATCAATCATTTGTAATTTTTGTTGATTAAAGATTATAATAAAATTGATCTCACTTGTCAAGATTGACAGTGGGGGTGGATGTAGGAGGAGTGAACTCTGAACCACTTTAAATTCTCTGTGTTATTACATTTTTGCATTCACATTCACACACTTACATTATTTCTTTGTGTCTCTTGTCCTATCATTATTTCAAGTCTCTTTTATTCCGCTGCACAATTCAAACTATCATCTGACAGCTAAGCCAAACCAAAAGTGATGAAGGAATATTTCTTGGATACTCTACCACAAGCAAAGCCTATAGAGTTTACAACAAAAGAAGACTTGTTGTGGAAGAATCAATTCATGTTGACTTTGATGAAAACAATGATCAAAGTGTAACTGAGTTGTGTGATTTTGATGAAGGATTGGGAAATCTAGATAATCTTCCTGAAGCATCTCCCATCCTTGATTCAACTGTTCTCAATCATGAGCAAGATTCATCAAATCTTCCATACATGGTTCCAAGAAACTCATCTCGACACCATCATGTGCATGTACCATGAACCATCTCACTCTCATCAACAATCAATCCAGCCAACCAAGTTCACAGCAATCTCTCTCACTTCCAATCCAATTGATGAGGAAGAAAATATTCAAAGAAATGGTCATCCCTTGACTGACCCTCCTCAAAATTTTCCCTTAGCTGACAGCCAACCCTTAGCTGACAGCCATCCCAATTCCTCATGTAACCCATCTTCTAGCCACCTTCCATCTCCATACAATAACCCTCTTTCTCCTCCCAAAACCAATGATGAAACCATCATTACCCTCATCATTCCACCCAATAAAGATCTTTACATCAGCCTTCAAATTGATAAAACCCCGCCCTGCATAACATCCCTTTTCTCATGAGTGCATTCATATCCCAAGTAGAACCAAAGAAAATAAATGAAGCACTCCAAGATGCTGATTGGATTGAAGCCATGGAAGAAGAACTAGAGCAGTTTGAAAGAAACAAAGTGTGGCAACTTGTTCCTAAACCAAGAAACCAAACTGTCATTGGAACAAGATGGGTTTTCAGAAATAAGATGAATGAAGAAGGTGTTGTGATAAGAAACAAAGCTAGGTTGGTTGCCCAAGGATACAGACAAGAAGAAGGTATTGACTATGATGAGACCTTTGCACCTGTTGCAAGACTTGAAGCTATTAGGCTATTCCTTGCCTATGCTTCATTCAAAAAGATGAAGGTATTCCAAATGGATGTCAAAAGTGCCTTTCTAAATGGAGTATTGAATGAAAAGGTGTTTGTATCTCAACCCCCTGGTTTTGAGCACCCAAAGTTTCCTGATCATGTGTACAAATTGGACAAAGCATTGTATGGGCTTAAACAAGCACCAAGAGCTTGGTATGATACCCTATCTAGATATCTCCTTGGCAAAGGATTTACCAAGGGCCATATTGATAATACCTTGTTTATTAAAAAATATGGTGATGATCAGTTGCTCATCCAAGTCTATGTTGATGACATCATCTTTGGCTCATCAAATGAGGACTTGTGCACTGAATTTGGAGATATTATGAAGGATCAGTTTGAAATGAGCATGATTGGTGAGCTCACCTTCTTCTTAGGACTCCAAGTCAAACAAATGAAGGAAGGAATCTTCATCAACCAAGCCAAATATACAAGGGATATGATCAAGAAGTTTGACATGCAAACTGCTTCCCCTGCCAAAACACCCTTGTCAACCACAACCAAACTCCATGCTGATCTAGATGGTCAAAGTGTAAATCCAACACTTTACAGAAGCTACATTGGATCTCTTCTTTATGTAATGACTTCAAGACCCGACATTATGTTTAGTGTATGTCTTTGTGCTAGATTTCAAGCTAATCCCAAGGAATCTCATCTCTCTTCGTCAAGAGAATTCTAAGATATCTCAAAGGAACCCCGATTTTGGCTTGTGGTATCCCACCGAATCCCCATTCTCTCTAATTGGATTCACCGATTCGACTATGCCGGATGTAATCTAGATAGAAAATCCACAAGTGGTGGATGCCGCTTATTGGCTCAAGAATCATTTCATGGTCAAGCAAAAGCAAACCTCGGCAGCCACCTCAACAAACGAGGCCGAGTACATTGCTGCAGGCTTGTGTTGTTCATAAATTCTCTATCTTAAAAGTCAACTTCAAGACTTTGGAATTGAATTATCCAAAATTCCCATCTTCTGTGACAACTCAAGTACTATTGCCATGACAGAAAACCCTGTTCAACATTCAAAAACAAAGCATATTGAGGTTAGACACCATTTCATTAGGGATCATGTTGAAAAAGGGAATATCAACCTTGCAAAAGTTTGCACTGATGACAATGTCTCTGATATTCTCACAAAAGCCATGGATGAAAAGAGATTTGAGACATTAAGAGCCATGCTTGGTATGATAAATTTGCCAAAATAAAAAGTTGTTCTTTATAAATAAAAAGAGGATTACATACTGGGTAATGCTGCCACAATGTTGCCTGACAGCTATTCCCTCATAAACATTCCTGATAGCCATCCTCTGATAGCTATCTTTCCAAAACCCATGAAAAACAAGAACAACAACAAAAACATACAACAAAAACATTAAAAAACCCATAAAATCTTTTTCTCATCTTCATTCATCCAACAAAAACTTCCTCCAAACCATACAATCTTCAAATCTTCATCTTAGCCGTCGACATTCTTTGGAAATGTCACAGTCTCTCCGCATCCTCCTCCAAAGACTCATTCCTTCATTCCTAGCCTCCTGAGTTATTTGCAAGGTCTGTTGATACCTTTGCAACCATATTGGGTGCCTCTCCAAGAAAGGATCAATGGAAGTAACTGAATATTGGAGAGAAGGACTTGCCCTTCTAGGCCACCACTCTTCAACTGCATCATATGGCTGAAGCAATCCCTCCATTGGAGTCACAAAGCTAAAATCTCCTGAAAATGAACCATTCCTAGTGATTGAAAATGGTTGACCAACACTTGACTCCACTCTCTCCACAGCAGGTACTCTTGCAGGGCTGAAGCAACCTATAACCTGGTTGAATAGGTATGAGATTGTTGAAGAAGGAGAAATATGCACTCCTGCAAAGTTATCTCCTCTCCCCTCCAACAAACCAACTCCTGGAGAGAGAGAATCCCTGCTCACAGGTGTATAAAGCTTATCTTGCTCAACCTTCTTCCTGACAGCTAAGCTTCTCTCCTTAGCTGTCTGAGCCCTGTCCTGCTTTACCAACTCCCCCAATGTGTATACCCTTTCTACCTTACTCTTTCCCTTACTTGACTCTCCTTGATCAACTTTGATTGTCTTCCCAAAAAGCCTTATTCCCTCTCCCTCTTTACTGTCAACCTTTTCCCTGACAGCTACCTCCTTCATCTCTATGTCTTGATCAACCCTCACTCTCTTGTTCTTACCCTTATCATTCACTCTCTCTGAACTTTCAACAATATTGAAAGACTCTCTCTCAATCTCCATTTCATCACTCATCAAATCATCCTCACAATTTTTCCCAAAGACCAATTGTTTTGCTGTTTGAGCCATAATCTTTGGATTAAACTTTGAAGAAAATCTACCCATTTGTGTTTGTAAATCAATCTGAATAATTTTCCTCTGAAGTTGTCACTGTTTTATAGGCAATTTTCACCTAGCTATCTCAGACAGCCATCATCATTCAAAATAGCTTAACTGTCAGAGTTTTCTTTCAACAGCTAGGTTAAAGCAACTTTTATGTGATTTGATCGTGGTAATTGCTCACAATTGTCACTTCCTTTGCCGTCCATTCACCTGTAAAGCTTCTTGAAAAAGGGAATGTTCTTCTTGTGTTTTGTGGGAATTAATGTCTCAACTTGGGGAAGAGTAAAAACCACTGTTCATATGAACAGTTACTTAACTTTGTAACCCCCAATGCCCATTAAAACCCACGTTCCACTCATCATTTATCTCTCTCTCCTCTCGTAATCACTAAAATCCCTGTTCCATTAATTCTCAGTTTAAAATTTATCTCCTTCCCTCTCCAATCCACCATCGTATCTCTTCAACCCTAATTTTCTTTACATCAATGGCAGACCCAAAAGCAATGTACCCAGATGCTCATGGTTACTTCATCAAACCTAACTTCTATGATTCTGAAGTAGGAATTCTCATCAAAGAACTTCTTGAGGTAAACGAATTACTTGATTTTATGGGAGCTAAACCCCCAATCTATGAAGAACTGTGCAGAGAAATCTATTTGGTAGGAAGAAGAAACAATGAAAATAATTCAATAACTGCCACCATAGAAAATGTGGAGATAACTATCACTCAAGAAATGGTTAGTGATGTCTATAGGATCCCAAATAAAGAAGAGGCTGTGAAAAATATATGGGATAGAGGGTCAGAGAGATTGAAGACAGTATATGAGAAATTTCTTGGTGTGAAAGTCACAGACTTCAAAGCTGTTCAAGACAAAGCAATGGTGAAAAACAAAGATGATATCTTCAAGTCAACTCTGATGGATGTGGTCAACAAAGCCATTGATGGCAAGCAATCCTCATTTGATCAAATGGGATCAAATGAGTGGAAGCAGATGCTGAGCCTAATGACCAAGGACACAAATTGGTGCATTGTTCTTCTTCACAATTTCCAACTTGCAGTCTCATCCTCTACTCTCAAATTCAAGAAGCAAGGAGGAAGGATGAACAACTTCAGATTCATGAGTGGAATTCTTGATGTTCTAATTCCAAAGCTCAAACCTGCTCTGTCCAAGAAGTGGCTGAAGACTGTGAAGCTATCTGAGACAAGGTGTTTCAATGAAAGAACATTTTCATTGAAACAAAAGAAAGGAATTGTTATGAAAGCTGGAGATATGAGCATGAAAAGTTTCAAAGAAGCACATGAAAAGCTGGAAGAGGAAACAAGGAAGAAGATTGAACACTGGAAGGAGTTAATTGCATTGGCTACTAGTAGGAGAATAAAAAGGGGAGTGAAGACCAATGTAAAGAAAACAGGAGTGTTAAAGAAGATTGTGGTATCTCCTAGCAAAAAGGGCAAGGGCAAGGGTATTCAGATAGCTGACAGTGAAACTACCCTGTCTGACAGCCATGATAAGGCTCATGAAGAAAGAGATGCCATTGACAGTCATGAGGTTGACACAATGTGTCAAGATAATATGGGTGATGATACCATAGACCCTCAAGAACTTCAGACAGCCATCAACCTATCCAAAGCTGTGCACAAAGGCAAGGAAGCTCTGACAGCTATCCCCAACAGGCAGACAGCTACCAGATCCAAGGTACAATCCTCTTTATCCATTCCTTCTGAAACTTTGCCAAAGAAAAGAAAACTAGAAAAGAAAGCCCCCAAGGCCAAGAAAACCAAGATAACTACCCCTTCCATCTCTCCAAAATCCACTTCTGTCAGTCCAAGAGTGGACAAGTCATCCACACCCAGCTCAGGTCATCTGTCAGCCATTGAAGCCATTCTTAATCTCAAAGAACCATCACAAAAGCAACCTTTAAGGGGGAACATTGATGAGAATATCCCCTCTACCCAACCTCAACAGCTAGACAAAATCCTGAGAGCAATTGATGCTATTGAGTTGGATGGAAATCCTGACACTGAAAAAGCTGTTCTGTTGTTTCTTGATGATATTCTTAGTAAGGAAGAATCATTAATGGCCCTAGATGAACTTAGGTCTAGGTTTATGAAGAAAAGAAGTGGACCTGGAGAAACATCTAGTAACCCCAAAGTGACAGCTATGGATGTTGATATCCAAACCTTCCCCTCCATTCCTGAGACTGAGGCTGTGAATGAACCTATCCCAACTGTTGAAACTGATAGGGGGAACCTTGATAATATTACTAAGGTCATTCAAAATCTCAAGAAGGTTGGAGTTGAGATTAATCCCACCCATGTCTCAAAAGGAGAATCAATTGTGAATGCTTGCAAAGGCCTTGTGCTTGATGGAACTCAAGAAAATGAGGAAGCTGTGACAGCTATCCTTGAGAAAAGGTTGGCCAAAAGTGAAGTAAGGGCAGCCTTAAACCTCCTTAAATCTCAATTCAGTTCCAATACTCTCAATCAAAGTCTTGGCCAAGCCTCTGAGTCAATCCCAACTGCTTCAACCCAAGCCTCTGCACCTTCCAAGCCATCTTCTCCAATCCCTGAAAATGAACCTTTTGAAGCCTCTCCTCATAGTCCAATTCTTGCTGGACAAGGTCAAGATTTGTCTGATAGTGATCCAATTCTTTCCAGTCCTGACAGCCATCCAAGCACTTCCATTCCTCCCTCTCAAAATCAACCCTTTCTTCCCAAGAAAGAACCCTGGATGCTTAGCTGTGGCATTGACTTCTCTATGTCCTCCATCAAGGCAGCAAGAACAAGGTTGGCCCATGTAACTCATTTCCCTGAAATTGCAAACCCATTCACCTATCCAAAAATTTGGGAACTATCAAGAAATGGTTTGATCATGGTTGCAAGAAACCTTGCAGGGTTAGTCTTCTTTGCCTATGAAAAATGGCAAGTGTCAAGAACCTCATCAACCTCCAACTTTGTTCACCAAATCCCATCATTTCCAAAGTTCATCACTCCCAATACTCTTCTTGATTGGGAAGTTCTTTTCAGCCAACTCATATCTCCATCACTCAATTCATGCCTGTATATGCCAAAGGGTCTAGTCTTCACCCTCTGCATTGACCTTGCAAAATCATTTTTCCTTTCTCTGTTTGAACAAAAGTATGCCCTCATGCTTTTGATAAGCAAAATGGTCAATATCTTTCCCCCAACCCTTAATCCAGGAATTGAGCCCTACCTTTCTCCCTTCATCACTGTTGATCCCATGAACTTCACCTCTCCTAATGAAAACTCTCACTTCATGAACTTGGTTTCTATTCCTGAGATCAAAGAATTCAGAGAATCCATAGCTGACAGTCAAAACAGAACCAGAACTGTTATTGATCTTTCCTCAGACTCTGACAGTGATGATGATGATGCTCCTTCTAGTCCAGATCCAGGCTCTCCAATAATAATTCCATCTCCTACATTTACCAACCCTCCTCAGCAATCCACTCATTCCTTTCCTGAAGCTCAAGTGTCAGTTCAATCACAACCAGATCAATCCATTGGGCCCATGAAAAACAAGAGAACAAGGAACAAAAAGAAGCATTTGTGGGGCACAATGAGAATCAGAAATGATCAAATGCCCCTTACAAGAGCTCAACTGAAATCAAAGGAAGATAAATTCTTCAAGTATGATGAGAGGATGTCATGGGAATGGAACAATGAGTTCTACTACAGAGGAGTGGAGCCAGATATGAGAAGAGAACTAGAGGAAGAAAGAAATCTGATTATTTCAGCCAGGCAAGAAAGAGAGGAGTTCTATGATCAACTGGCTGATGATTGAAGTGTAGTTTTTATGAAACAATTTTTTTTTGGTTTGTTATAAACAAGTTGTTTTGATTGGCTCAGTTTTTATGACTGTAATCTGTGAACCTTTTCTTGAGATTAAATTCATGTATTTCAATCTCATTCTGGTTATTTGTGCTTGCTATGAATCCTTGTATTATTTCATCTATTATTATTTCTCTTATCAAATGTGAAAACATGTTCTAAAATAGATCTTCCTTTACCAAAAAGGGGGAAATTGTTAGGACCTAACTTTGATCAATGACTTAGTTAGTTAGTTTTGATAAAGGAATATATATATAGAACAGGGTTTATATCAAAAGAGGAAGACTGTCAGTCATGATCCTTTTCTCTGACAGCTAAGTTCATGACTGACCAAATCAAACTTCATATTCATTCCTCAGTATATCTGACAGCTATGAGTTTGATAGTTATGATGCTATTGTATACAATGATTACATTCAATCAAAAACATGAATCATATTCACTCTCTAAGCCATCAAGATCATCAAAGTGCATCTCAGTCCTTATTAGAGAACATCTCTGATAGCTAAGCCTTGTATGATCTGACAGCCATGACTTCATCCCTCTGATAGCCATCACTTTGTCTCAATCTCTGTTACCACAATCTGAACCAAAGAGGAACCTGGTTCTTCACAGCTGTCAAGTTCACCATTGAAGATCAATGAAGACCACTGAAGACCTTCTGGAAGCTCTCAGTTCAAAGCCACAGCTCAAGCCAGCTCATGAATACCTGCAAGTGGACAAGTGGGGCAAAGACCAGTCAAGACTCATTAATGTAGCTACAACAGTCATATTCCAACGGCTACATTGAAGAGTATAAATAGAGGAATTCATCCTCTACACAACTCACTGAAAAAATACTCTTTTTCACAGTCAAAAACCTCTCCCTTACATCCACACACACCTTCTGTAATCCACACACACACTCACCAATCCCTACCCTTTTAAACCCTGTTCCAAATCAAAACCCTCACCCCAAAACCTCTGCCTCACAACAGAACACCCCTAGTGTGTTAATTCACAAAATCCAAAACCCTAAGACTGTACTTTAGGTGTAGAATTAGTCTGTAATCATTCAAGACTGTACTTTGAGTGTATTACTTGTTTTGTAAAATCTTGAGACTGTACTTCAAGTTGTAAAAACACTTAAGACTGTACTTTAAGTGTATCCCTAGTTGACTGTACTAATTAGGAAGAGGAAGTTCAAGGAACTTGCCTAAATCAATCATTTGTAATTTTTGTTGATTAAAGATTATAATAAAATTGATCTCACTTGTCAAGATTGACAGTGGGGGTGGATGTAGGAGGAGTGAACTCTGAACCACTTTAAATTCTCTGTGTTATTACATTTTTGCATTCACATTCACACTCTTACATTATTTCTTTGTGTCTCTTGTCCTATCATTATTTCAAGTCTCTTTTATTCCGCTGCACAATTCAAACTATCATCTGACAGCTAAGCCAAACCATAGCTGTCTGATCATCTGGATTTCAACAAAGGACCTTTCAAAGAGCAATTTGATTTTTTGGACATTCATTTTGGGACGGAGGTAGTACTATGTTTTATTTGCTACTCGATTCTAAGTGTATATTCTTAGTAAATGCTTATTGGGAGAAAATTCTCCGCTGGCTAGATAGGTACAACATAGCTGTCTAGAAGCCAATAGGTTCTGCTTATTTCATATTGGACCCAGGTATTTGTGATCTTCAAACTTTGTTTTCCACCTAGTACCTTGCCATGGAAGATCCAAATTTGGTGGCACCTCCTACTACCTTCTCAAGGAAGATCCAAATAGAGTGTGTCTGACAGAAGTGAATCCTTGTATCCGGTACCTACTCTTTGCACTTCATCCATCTCTCGGATTGAGGCATGTAATTTCGTCTTGGAGTGTGAGTATCAGTTTACTATTACATTTATTCGCCTAACTTCCTGATGTGAATGATCCACATAACATGATTTTCACATCTGTTTGTAACTTAAGGGGGGCGTAGAAGTATTCGGGTTTTAGGGGTTAAAAAGATCTAGGCATATATTTAGTTAGAGGTTTGTATAGGTCTGCAGCAAATAAGATCAAGTGGTCATTCCGGTCCCTGGGGTGTGGTGAGCATTGCTCGGCTAGGGTTAGGGATCAAGTTGGATATGGAGTTTATGATTTCTTGGAGAGGAGAGAAAAATCACCGACTCATGTCGACACCCATCTTACAAGCTCAAGGCTATATATTTATATATCTTTTGACTATTTAAGAATCTACTATACATAATTGTACTCATGATCACTGAATTCTATGCGTCATTTTTGCATTTACGTTGTAGATTCCTATAGCATTGGACATGGCAAAGGACAGCAATGGCAAGGACCGCGAGCTCAAAAAAAAGAATTGAGACAGACAATTATATGTCGTGTCTTTGTACGTGAATGCTATGCTTCATTTCGGAACATCATTAAGTTTTTGGTTTGAGGCAATCGTGAGAAAGAGTAAGTTGGTTTACTTCATTCACTAATAGTTTCACTAGAGAAATTAATGTGATTCTTAAATCATATGGGTAGGATTTACAGCTGCATTTCTCGCGTGCGATTTTTTCCCTTAAGATTTGAGCTCTGTTATTTTCTTCTTATTATTATTTCCATTTTAGGGTTATTGACTACTTATTCTCCGAGGTCGATAAGCACGTAGATGCAGGTGATTTGGTTAGTAAATTCAAAATGAGTGCTCTTCCTAGCCTTTATGATCATTTTGTCAAGCTTATCAAGTACTTGGTATGCATTCTTGTAAATTATGTTGCAGTTGTTATTTATATGGATTCAGGGGAGTCTTTACTCACTTGTCTATTTCTTCAGTTAGAGAATAAGCAGGAAGACAGGGATCAAGTTGTGATTCTTTTCAAGGACATGCTAGAGGTTGTGACAAGAGATATTATGATGGAGGATCATATATAGTTGTGAGAATAAAATACAAATAGCTTTTCCATACTTATCTCGAGTTATTTTGCTATCGTCTTTGTGGATTTTCAGCTTTGTAGAAGCCTTAAATCCAACAAATTGGTATCGTGGCACTCTTCTTGAGGGACTTGTGAGTGAGAGAAACCCCACCTAAACACCTATCTTCTTTTATGGATTCTCAAATCCCCTTTACATCAATAGCACCACCTCGTGTTTGATGGGGAAAATTACCATGTTTGGGCTGCAAGAATGGAGGCTCATCTGGAGGCAAATGATCTGCTGGGAAGGCTGTTGAGGAGGAGTATGAAGTTCCCGAATTACCAGAAAACCCAACAATGGCACAATTCAAGAATCACAAGGAGAAGAAGACAAGGAAGTCGAAGGCAAGGGCCACTCTATTTTCTGCTGTGTCATCTGAGATATTCTTGAGAGTCATGACCATGAAGTCAGCATTTAAGGTCTGGAACTTTCTCAAGGAAGAATATGAAGGTGATGAGAAGATTAAAGGCATGCATGTGCTGAATCTAATCAGGGAATTCGAGATGGTGAAGATGAAGGATTCTGAAACCATCAAGGAGTATTCAAAAAGGCTGCTCAGCATTGCCAATAATGTCAGATTGCTTGGCACTGAACTTCCTGATTCTAGATTAGTCAAGAAGATGCTTGTAACTATTCCTGAGAGGTTTGAAACCACTATTTCCTCATTAGAGAATACTAAAGATATGTCAAAGCTCAGTCTTGCAGAGCTCTTGAGTGCATTGCAGGCACAAGAACAGAGAAGACTGATGAGGAATGAGGGGTATGTAGAAGGGGCATTGCAAGCAAAAGTGCAGGTTAGCCAAGGAAGCAAGGGGAAGAAGAATGTGAAGAACAAGAAGGAAAGTGGAAGTGCTGAATTTTCAAGCACTATCGGAGGTTCTTCAAGCACTACCGGAGGTTCCAAGGTAGATTTTCCTCCTTGTAAGCACTGTGGGAAGAAAGGTCATGCTCCTTTTAGATGTTGGAGAAGGCCCGATGTGAAGTGTGAGAAGTGTCAGACAATGGGGCATCATCAAAAGATTTGTAAGAGCAATCAGCAGCAGGAGAAGAAAAATATAGCTCAAGTTGCAGACGAGGAAGAGGAGGAGCAGCTCTTTGTGGCAACTTGCTTTTCTACAAGTAGTTCTAGTGACAAGTGGCTTGTCGATAGTGGCTGCACCAACCACATGACATTTGATAAAGATCTCTTCAAAGAGCTTGACTCAACATATATCTCTAAAGTCAGAATAGGCAATGGAGAGTGCATAACAGTCAAGGGGAAAGGGACAATAGCATAGCTGTTGAAAGTTGCTCGTGTACAAAGTTAATTAAGGATGTGTTATTTGTACCTAACATTAGTCAAAATTTGCTTAGTGTTGGTCAGCTATTAGAACGAGATTTCAAAGTAATCTTTGAAGACAAGAAGTGCTTGATCAAAGACTCGAAGGTGTTGATGTGTTCAAAGTTAACATGAAAGGAAAGAGCTTTGAATTAGATCCTTTGGATGAGCAAGCAGCCTATTAAGCTACTAAGTGTCAAGCCGAGATTTGGCATAAGAGATTGGGTCATTTCCATCATGTGCGGTGTTGAATTTGCGGAAGAAAGAGTTGGTTAAGGGCTGCCTCGGTTAGAAGTTAACTTGCCGGATCGTAAGGCTTGTCAATTTGGGAAACAAGCAAGACTTCCTTTCAAGCGAGCAACTTGGAGAGCCTCTAAAAGGCTGCGATTCACACACCTTTCTGGTCCAAAAACTCCTTCATTTGAATGGCGTAAGTACTTTATAGCCTTCATAGATGACTATACAAGGATGTGTTGGATATATTTTATCGGTGTTCAAGTCTGAAGTTGCGGGTGTGTTCTGGAGGTTCAAGCAATGGATAGAAGCTCAGAGTGGTTGCAAGCTTCAGATGCTAAGATCTGATAACGGCACAGAGTATACTTCAAATCAATTCAACACGTTCTGTGAAGAAGCTGGGATTGAGCATCAATTTACAGCTCCATACACTCCTCAACAAAATGGAGTGAGTGAGAGAAAGAATAAAACTATCATGGAGATGGCTAGGTGTATGCTTCATGAGAAGGAATTGCCAAAGGAGTATTGGGCAGAGGCTGCAAATACTTCAGTTTTTCTACTTAACAGGCTACCAACTAAGGCAGTGGAAGGAAAGACACCATTTGAAGCTTGGTATGGTTATAAACCTTCTTTGAAAAATCTCAAAGTGTTTGGATGTGTTTGTTTTGTGTATATTCCACAGATAAAGAGAGACAAACTTGACAAGAAGGCTGAAGTTGGAATCTTTGTGGGGTACAGCACAATCTCAAAGGCTTATAGAATTTTCCAGACACAAACAAGGAAGTTTATGGTAAGTAGAGATGTGCACTTCATGGAAAATGACAAGTGGGATTGGGCTGAAGCAAAACCAACTTCACTTCCTGAGCTGAATGAAGAAGAGATGGTGGATCATGAACCTGTTAGAGGCACAAGATTGCTATCTGATATCTACCAGAGATACAATGTTGCAGTTCTTGAGCCTGCAGATTACTTGGAAGCTGAAAGGGATCCAAAATGGAGAGCGGCAATGAAGGAGGAGCTAACCATGATTGAGAAGAACCAGACCTGGAGGCTTGTGAAAAGGCCAAAGGACAGAAAAGTGATAGGAGTGAAGTGGGTGTTCAGAACGAAACTGAATGCTGATGGCTCCATCAACAAGCACAAAGCAAGACTTGTTGTTAAAGGGTACGCTCAAATCTATGGTGTTGATTTCTCAGATACTTTTGCTCCTGTAGCTAGATTGGATACCATCAGATTATTGCTTGCTTTAGCTGCTCAAAAAGGTTGGAAAGTGTACCAACTAGATGTTAAGTCTGCTTTTCTAAATGGCAACCTTGAGGAGGAGATATACGTGGAGCAACCTGTAGGGTATTTTGTGCAAGGACGTGAAACGGATGTCTATTTGCTTAAGAAGACATTGTATGGTTTAAAGCAGGCTTCGAGGGCCTGGTATAGCAAAATTAATGAGCATTTGATTGAGTTAGGCTTCAGAAGATGCCTAAGTGAAGCAACTCTATATATCAAAGGTGATGAAGTCAATTTTGTTATCATCTCTTTATATGTTGATGATTTGTTAGTAACAAGAAGCAATGCTAAGCTTGTTGAAGAATTCAAAAGGGACATAATGAGTTCCATTGAGATGACAGATCTTGGGGAGATGTCATATTTTCTTGGTATGGAGATTAGACAAAAAAGGGATCTGATCTTCATTTGCCAAAAGAAATATGCCAAGGAAGTATTAAAGAAGTTCAAAATGGAGGATTGTAAGAGCATGTCTACTCCTATGTGTCAAAAGGAGAAGTTGAGCAAGCTTGATGAAGCTGACAGAGTTGATGAAGGTCTGTACAAAAGTTTAGTTGGTTGTCTAATGTATTTAACTGCAAGCGGACGATATTCGCATGCGGTAAGTCTCTTGTCACGATTCACTAAGCGTACAGCGAGACTCATCTTAGAGCAGCCAAGAGAGTCTTGAGGTATGTTAAGGGAACGATAGACTATGGAATCAAGTTCACTGCTGGCCGGGAGTATGGATTGCAAGGCTATTCGGATAGTGGACTGGTTGTGTTGATGATATGAAGAGTACATCGGCTATTGTTTCAGCCTTGGTTCGGGAATGTTTTCTTGGTGTTGCAAGAAGCAAGAGTTAGTGGCGCAATCCACAGCGAGGCGAGTTCATTGCGCCACTGCTGCAAATCAAGCCTTATGGCTTCGAAAGGTGCTTGATGCAGGGATGAAGCAAGAAGTGTGTACAGAAATATTTGTGGATAATCAAGCTGCTATTTCGATCTCTAACAATCCAGTTTTTCATGGGAAGACCAAGCATTTCAATATTAAGTTGTTCTTTCTCAGGGAAGTGCAAAAGGAAGGATTAGTTAAGTTGAAGCATTGCAAGACGGAAGTTCAGTTAGCAGACATATTCACTAAAGCCTTACCTAGAAGCAAGTTTGAATTTCTGAGAGAGAAGCTTGGCATATGCAGCAACTCAAGCAAGGAGGAGTGTTGAAGTTTATCTAAAATTCTGCTTTAAGTCGCTGCTTCAAGACCTAGTCTCTAGGCATTTTCTGTTTATATTTTAGTTGTTGCTACTTTTTAGCAAAATAATTAAGTAGTTGCTATTTATTAGTAAGTAGTGGGTGTGTTAGTAGATAGCAACCAGATTTTTAGGATTTCCAGTTGTTCATTTCTCTATTTAAGCATAGGCAGTTGTGAGAATAAAATACAACAGTTTTTCATACTTATCTGAGTTATTTTGCTACTGTCTTTGTGGATTTTCAGCTTTGTAGAAGCCTTAAATCCAACATATATCCAGGTAAAATACCTCTCTCGTGACGGTCTCTTGAGAACTTTTTTGTATGTGTCAGTTCTGATATTCTGATAACTACCTCCGCCCTCCTTCGGCTATCTTCAGCTTGGTAGATTCAATCCACGGTGGACCGGGCTATGAAGGGATGACACCGCTAGATCAACAGTATCAGCTATTTGCATCTGCAGGAGCAATTAAATTCCCAACTCCAGAGTCAGAAGCTTGGAAAGAAAAAATTCGTAATGTTGCTTTAGATTGTTATGAAAAGTTTATGGTAGTTTGGAAAGAATAGTTCTTCAATTTGTTGCCAGCAGTAAATACGGTACCCTGTAAAGGTTGCTGTACTTATGATGGTATCATTTGGGAGGCTGATAGCTTTCCTTTTCTATTAACACGCACCAACCTTCATATTTTTGTAATGCTATAACCTTTTGGATTGATAGGCTACTTAGTTTAACAGAAGCTGCCATGTGATGACCACGTGCCCGATTAACTGCCTAAAAACACCTTTCCACGTTGGAAACAAATCATTGTCAACTACTTTTGTCTATTTTAGTCACTTTGGGCTTCTTCTCACTATGTAAACCCATCTTTGAAACCAACCACCACCACCGTTATTTAATCCGTTCATACTCTACACAACTTTTACTTCCCTTTTCATTTGTTTATGATCTTCTCTGTTTTTGTAGATCAAGAGGTTGTATCTGTTGCTGACGGTGAAGGAGTCTGCTATGGATGTACCATCAAATTTAGAAGCTAGAAGACGCATGTCCTTTTTCTCCAATTCATTGTTTATGGACATGCCTGATGCCCCGAAAGTCCGCAATATGCTTTCTTTTTCGTAAGTCTTTCACATATCCATCTTTTGGCCCTATGTTGTTGCTATTTATTTTGGTTGTTGAAAGGTCTCCCACAAAGCTAGTAATTGCTTTTTACTTTCACAGCCTTAGACCTACATGGTTATGGAGCTTGTGGTACAACATTGCTCCCCCCCCCTCCTTTTTATCTTTCTATTCTTGGTGTGGTGTGGGACAAGGGGATGTATTTGTGAGAGCTCAGTTCATAGCTCGGTCCTTCTGCAGTATTATCAGATGGGGCTCAGAACAAATAAATTGTGTACATGTAGAGAAAATACATAAATATAATGAAAAATTTTGGAATGATGGTAATTGATTTGTGAAAAAATGTTCTCCCTTTAACATTTTTTTGGGTAAACACTCGCTCTATTTACGGGTGATAATGGTTTTTGGTTGCAGGTTGTGGAGCTTGATTTTCTTTATCCAAGTGAGGGCATCCATTGACGGTGGGACAGTGGTTATCGCATTACATCCACTGCTGCTACTTGGGATCAAGCTGCCCTCATCTTGAGTGTGCCCCGTCGCAAACCTGGTGACGAAACACAGGAAACCTTGCGTACTTCATAGTATCCAAGCACACATGTCAAGGTATGTGTCAGATATAGTTTCACCATTAGACATTGTGATTTTCATGTTTTAAGTTCACACAAATAAATTTGTGTAATATTGGTTTAATTCATTGCCCACACTGAGGTTTTGACAAGTCTCACTGCCCCCCGAGGTTTGGTTTCGTCTCATTTTCTCCCTTTTGTCAATTTTATGTTCGCAAAAGAACTATACTACTCCACAATCTTTAATATATTTTGGATTTTGCATAAAATTAACAAAAGGGGCAGTGTGACTTGTCCAAACCTTAGGGGGATGGGCAATTGGAAAAGAAGTCATTAGCTTGTGTGTGTAGGTCTTAGTTTAAGGTAGGGATTATTGACATTGCTTTTGGGTTTAAATGTGCAGGAGAAGTGCAAAGAATCTCTATCTTGCTTGTGTTTGCTATGGAAGAACTGTGTCTTGATTATTTTCAAGCATGTTAGAGAGGCTAAGCTGAACGGAGGATGTGTTTGCTTGTGTTTACTTCTCTTTAACATTGTATTTTGCATTTCAAGTGTAAAAAACGGAAAACGATGCTAGGGAGGGAGTTTATCTGCATCAGGAGCATTCAATGTTTGTTTGTAAAACATTATTTATACCAAAGTAGTAGCTGTATAGTTTTTCAGGTCCATAGGCGCCTCTTAGGCAGCAGGCAGGCGATGGTGATCTCAACAAAATTAGCCTTTGTATTTGATACAAGTAAACGTGTCAAAATTTATGTTTTTGCTTGCCATTTGTGTCGGAATCACACTGATGTTTGAACTTTGAATATGGCTGTGGGCACGAATTGGAAACTGGGCGAGCCATAAACCAAGTTAGCCAGAATTGTACTCTTTTTTTTTTGTTTTTTTGGGAATGATTAGTCAACACTTCAGAGAGCAATTCAACTTCATAATTATAACAGTTTATTTAGCTATTAATTTATGATACATCAAAGGTAGTATGATACATTAGGATAAACTTTGCATGTGCTTGTAAATGCAACAATAAGAATACATAAATATTTGGTCTTACTTACGAGAATTTGCGGGTTGCAATTTTCACAAACACCCAGTCCATCAAGTCATTCGTGAAGCGGAAAAAGGCATGTCTACCACGGCGATTGAGAAGCAAAGCACCACATATTCCCCAAAATCCAGTAACGAAACCTGAAGCCATACCAATGTAGAGCCATTTCGTAAACTCATCATCATCATTCTCTTCACTGCCAACACCATCAACAACGAAGCCTGAGGGTTCTCCAGGGCATTTGGATGCAAGTGGAGGCCCACAAAGTCCAACATTACCAATAAATTTGGATGCATCTTGGCTTTGGATTTGAGTGCTTGATGGTATTTTCCCAAACTCGTTGTACGACAAGTCTAGATAACTTAAGAAATTCAAATTGAGACAAACTCGTAGGTATATTACCAGAAAGCATGTTTCTAGATAAATCAAGAGCCTCAATAGACTTCAGCTGACCAATTTGTTGGGGAACCTTACCTTGCAATGCATTTTTGGATAAGTTCATAGCTACCAACTCAAACAACTGTGTTATTTCATTAGGAATTTCTCCACTCAAGTTATTGCTTGAGAAATCAATGAGCTTCAATAGTCTCAGATTATTTCCAAATTCGAGCTCTCTACCTTGCCATCCTATCACTGAATAGTCATTATAGGGACGCGAATAGTTTACAAAAAGTTGATGATTATTAAGTTCAATTCCTTTCTGAACCATGGCACTGAGGTTGTTTAAACATGGAGGAATGGTTCCATGCAAGTTGTTTTGAGAAAGGTCCAAGATTTGAAGTTCATTTAATTGACATAAATTTAAAGGGATGGTCCCATTAAATTTATTTGATCGTAGACTGAGAACGTGGAGCTGCGATATATTCCCCCCAATCCAAGCAGGTACATTTCCGGTTAACTTGTTCACTCCAACATCCAAGAAGCTCAACAGTACACAATTTGACAAGGACAGAGGAAGCTCCCCTTCAAAGCTATTGTTGTACAAGTATAATGATTCCAAAAGAAATAAGGATCCAATAGAAGACGGGATTTCCCCAGAAAGTTTGTTGTGCGCTAAGTTAACAACTCTTAGTTTTTCTAGTTTCCCCAAACAATCAGGAAGCCCTCCGGTTAGTAAATTGTATGAGATGTCAAGAAAGGACAAGGCCGGACCACTTAATTGGCATAAGAAATCGAGATTCCCAGTAAATTTATTCCTTGAAAGATGTATCGACTCGGAAGTAGAAGGAAATAATGGTATCGGGCCCTCAAAATTATTTGAACTCAGGTCAAAACTTCGAGGCACCTTTGATGATAAATCAGGAATGATGCCTCTGAAATTGTTTGAAGATAAATTCAAAAATGCATTATGTGTCGAAAGGTCCCAAAACCATGGTGGGATGCTATCTGAAATTCCATTGCTGGAAATATCAAGATATCGAAAGTTTTTCTGAGTTCTAATCCAATTTGGGAAAAGTGGGCCAAGATTGCAAGATCTCAACCCAATATAATATAGCTGGAAAACGGGAGACCATTGAGGGCTTACTTTTATTTGTAAAGCATTGCCGGACAAGTCGAGATGGTTTAAGAATGAGAGATTTGAAAAGTGAGCTTCAGAGAGAGTACCAGTGAGAGAGTTGTAAGAGAGATCCAATTGTACAAGCTGTGAGAGATTTGAAAAGTGAGCTTGAGAGAGAGTACCAGTGAGAGAGTTGTAAGAGAGATCCAAGTAACCAAGCTGTGAGAGATTTGAAAAGTGAGCTTCAGAGAGAGTACCAGTGAGAGAGTTGTAAGAGAGATCCAATTGTACAAGCTGTGAGAGATTTGAAAAGTGAGCTTCAGAGAGAGTACCAGTGAGAGAGTTGTAAGAGAGATCCAATTGTACAAGCTGTGAGAGATTTGAAAAGTGAGCTTCAGAGAGAGTACCAAGAGAGAGTTGTAAGAGAGATCCAATTGTACAAGCTGTGAGAGATTTGAAAAGTGAGCTTCAGAGAGAGTACCAGTGAGAGAGTTGTAAGAGAGATCCAAGGAATGAAGCTGTGAGAGTGTCCCCATGTTTTTAGTTATAGTTCCGTTCAGCTGATTGTGGGACAGAAATAAATATTTCAGGGAAGAAAACCTTATGATACCATCAGGCAATGGCCCATAAAGTTTGTTACTGCCAAGATCCAAGTCCTCTAATGCAGGCGACCCGGACAAGATATCTAGAAAGTCGGAGAGGTTCCCACTTAAGCTGTTGTTATGCATATACAGGGTAGTCAAATTGGACAGATTTCCAAAAGAGTTGGGTATAATGCTTTCTAGAAGATTTGAAGAGAGATCAAGAGAAATCAAGTTAGAGAGGTTTCCAAAAGAGTTGGGTATCATGCTTTCTAGAAGATTATAAGAGAGATCAAGATTAATCAAGTTAGAGAGGTTTCCAAAAGAGTTGGGTATAATGCTTTCTAGAAGATTTGAAGAGAGATCAAGAGAAATCAAGTTAGAGAGGTTTCCAAAAGAGTTGGGTATCATGCTTTCTAGAAGATTATAAGAGAGATCAAGATTAATCAAGTTAGAGAGGTTTCCAAAAGAGTTAGGTATCATGCTTTCTAGAAGATTATCGAGAGATCAAGATTAATCAAGTTAGAGAGGTTTCCAAAAGAGTTGGGTATCATGCTTTCTAGAAGATTATCAGAGAGATAAAGATCTTGAAGAAAGGGGCTGCTGCTCAATTTGAACAACCAGGAATACATGGATGATGTAAAACCATTAGAGGAGAGGTAAAGCTCTTTGATTGAAGTAGAAGAAGAAGAGTTTATCGAAGAAGAAGATGAAGGAGAACTGACCTTTGATAGCTGACAACCGAAAAACTCACGTCGAAAGAAATGGGAGGGTCTTAATTATGTCGACCCGGTGAGTTGCTCTACCGAGGTCAACGTAGTCCATTCTAAGGGTTTCCAAGGAAGATAGACGAGACAACCAATCAATGTTCTCAACGAGAGAGGTTAAAGCTAGGATCGGAGGAGAGATCAAGATAATTCAAGTTAGAGAGGTTTCCAAGTTGCGATGGAACTATTCCGGAGAAGTTACAGTAAAAGAGGTCAAGGTGATTTAATTTGGTGAAGGAACCAAAAACTTAGGGATTGGTCTTTTCAAAATCAATTAAACTAAGGTCCGAGATAGGTCAATTCCCGCAATTCAAGCAATGAAGGACTAATTTTACTCCTTAGACCTGAACCCCAAAGATCAAGTTTGATTACATGACCAGCTTTGGTTGCTTTGCGCACTCGACTTCACTCCATTTGCAGCAGTCTTTGGAACTCCAGGAAGGGAGACGTCCGAAATCATCTATAACTCTAAGGCCAGCTCTGAAAGTAAGAACTGCTTGTCTCTCCTTATCAATGCAACGAATGATTTCATTAGAACCATTTTTAAAACTAAGGGATGAGGAGGCACTAACACAACTCACACACAATAACACTAGAAGAACTACAACACCCAACATTCTCTTTTTTTTTTTTACTAAAGAAAGAAACACGAAAGGACTGATTGATTGATAAATAAAATTGTGATAAAATAAGATGTATTTATAAGTAGAAAGGAAATACTCCCTCCTTTGGTCCAAATGAAATGAATTCTAAAGTTTTCACAACCAGACTAAAAGTCAATAATGGCAACCCCTTCATTTATAATTGATGCAGATAGACAACTACTCAAAAGGAAATACTCCCTCCTTTGGTCCAAATGAAATGAATTCTAAAGTTTCCACAACCAAACTTAAAAGTCAATAATGGCAACCCCTTCATTTATAATTGATGCAGATAGACAACTACTCAAAAGAAAATATATATGTCCAAATGAAATGAATTCTAAAGTTTCCACAACGGCTTAAAAGTGTTGACCAATAATGGAGTCAACCCATTCATTTATAATTGACGCAGACAACTACTCAAAAGAAAATATGGTCCTCATTTAATTTAATTATGTGATACATGAAATTTGATGTAACTCTTGGCAAAAATAAAAAAAGAAAAAAAGAAAAGAAAAGAAAATATCAGAATCTTGGCTGAATGTAATATATTATTTTTATATTATTACGAGTTTTTTTTATTTCGGGTACATGATTTTTCCAATTATATATTATTTTCTCTACCATTGGACCCTCTTAGTTTTTCTCTTAAGTAATTATTATGAAAAAATGTAAAAAAATATAATTATAAAAACCCCTCAATATCACTTTTTCTAAGCTAGTTACACTAGCGTGAGGATCCAAGACAATAATGAAGAGGAAATATATAGTCCATTATTTTGATAAAAATATATTTGTGTGCTCCAATGGAATGGGCCAATGGGGTTAAATGAGACGTATGAAATATACTACAATGGTCAAACACGTTTGATAACGTACACCAAGGGAAAAGTTGGTTAAGTCGTTTTGAGTGTTCCATACAAATTAAAAAGCAGGGCCCTCAATAAATCAACCTTTCATTTAGACACGCTATATGGTCCGTATTAGATCGTCGAATCGGAAATTTTCACAAGATGTATATATAAGGATGTATATATAAGGAAATACTCCCTCCTTTGGTCCCAATGAAAAAAATTCCAAATTTTCCACAACGACTCAAGTGTTGACCAATAAAATTATTCCCAAATGTTAAAAATGAAAAAACTTAGTACTAAAATTGTTGGCTTGTTTATATTTATTATTTATATAGCTAGACATTTTATAGAGTAAATTTACATGTTATATATTGAACTGATACCATATTAACCTCTATGATTGAGTATTTATTTTCTTATAATTTTTAGGATTGAATTTTATTGCAACGTAAGGTTAAGATGAATGTTTAAAAGAAATTGATTAGGAAATGATTAATTGCAAGAGGAGAATAATTAATACAAATAGGTAAACATTTAAAATTAATTAATTATTGTATGTGCGATTGAATTTTACTTGAGACACATAAATTTGTTAAATTAAATAACTAAAAATAAATAAATAAGGAGGTAATAATGGTACCACAAAAATCATATTTTTTCCTAATGTACCAAAAAATAATTTTTATTATAATGGTCCAAATAATATTAAAAAGCATTGACATTTTATAGAGTAAATTTAAATGTTACATATTGAACTGATACAACATTAACCTCTATGATTGAGTATTTATTTTCTTAAAATTTTTAGGATTGAATTTTATTGCAACGTAAATTGGTTAAGATGAATGTTTAAAAGAAATTAATTAGGAAAGGAGTAATTTCAAGAGGAGAATAATTAATACAAATAGGTAAACATTTAAAATTAATTAATTATTGTATGTGCAATTGAATTTTACTTGAGACGCATAAATTTGTTAAATTAAATAACTAAAAATAAATAAATTAGGAGGTAATAATGGTACCAAAAAATCATATTTTTTCCTAATGTACCAAAAAATAATTTTTATTATAATTGTCCAAATAATATTAAAAAGCATTGACCTATAGTTTGTGAATGTATACAATGAGAATTTTTTTCTATTATAATGGTCCAAATTATATTAAGAGGCATCAGGTATAATTTGATGATACTGTCCTTGCTTCAAAGCTTTCATGAGGAAGCTCACCTATATATTTGCAATTACACTGAGTCAAGTCAACTTTTTGCATCTCCATCTTTTTTTAATTGGATTTCCACAAAAGAAAATATGGTCCTTATATTTAATAATGTGATTGATGATATTTAATGTGACTGAATGATCCATTGTTTGTATCATAATGGTTTGGTTTTTTATTTTTTTATGGCTCATGATTTTTCTTATTTCTTTTCTCCCTCATTGGACCGTCATAATTTTTAAATTTATTATTTTCTATATATTTCTTACATTTTTCAAGTTATCAAGAGCAAATTTAAAAGTGTTTTGGACATTTATTTTGGAATGTAGGCAAAACCCATATTTTGGTTACAAAAGAAATCATGTTTTTGAAATGTCCTTGAAATAATTAATATATATATATATATATATATATAAGTAGATAGAACGAAAGTACCCCCTTCTTCGGTCCCAATAGAAGAAAATATGACCCTTAATTATGTGGTTCACAATATTTTATATGACTTTTGACCGAATACTACATTTTGGAGTAATACATTTGATAACGTATATATAAGGAAATGCTCACTCCTTTGGTCCCAATGAAATAAATTCCAAAATTTCCACAACGAATCAAGTGTTGACCAATAATGGAATCATCCCCCCTCCTTTATAATTGATGCAGACAACTTTACTCAAAAAAAAATATGGTCCTCATTTAATTATGTGGTACATGAAATTTGATGTGACTCTTGGCAAAAATAAAAAAGAAAAGAAAAGAAGAAAAGAAAAGATCTGAATCTTGGATGAATGTAACAACTTTATCCAAAATAAAAAGTTATACTTTTTCAAATGGGACGTAGGGAATATACGTCAACCACGTTTGATAAACGTATACCAAGGGAAAGTTGGTCAAATCGTATTGAGTGGTACATATAAATTAAGAAGAAGGAAATGAAATGGAGTTAGGGGACTTTGAACTGGAATATAGGAAGTAACATTTTCAAAATATAGTTTAAATTGAAAAACAAAAAATTATTCCCAAATGTTAAAAATGAAAAAACTTAGTACTACAATTGTTGGCTTGTTTATATTTATTATTTGTATAGCAAGACATTTTATAGAGTAAATTTAAATGTTATATATTGAACTGATACAACATTTAGATGAAAAAAACCAAAATATTTTTTTAAAATATTTATTTACCAAACTAACACCCAGAAAAACTTATTTACCAAAATAACACTTTTTTTAAAATCCAGAATTTCAATTTCCGGATTTAATTTGAAATAAAACCAGCATTTTCAAATTCGGTTTTGATTTTTAAGTAAATCCGGAATTTGTAATCCCAGTTTTAATTTAAGTTAAATCTGGAATTCCATTTTCCGGTTTTAAATTATTATTTTTTTTGTAAATTCGGCATTGCAAATTCCGGTTTTAAAAATAATTTTTTTTTAACAACGTCCTATTTGGTCATTAATTTAAAAACAAGAAATGCTAAGTCCTATATTTGAAAGATAAAAATGCTACCTCCCTGAATCAGTATTCATTATGATGATGGTGAGTAATTGAGTTTTAAATTTGAACAGTAGCAGCAGTACTTGCTAAAGACAGTTGCTAAAGACACTGAGGCAAAGATAGATGTAAAGCATGCAGGGCAACTACGTGGCATTGGCAGCTTCTGCCATATTCCCTCCATCCCAGTAGAAGCTTCCCATTTTGTCATTAGGGTGTCCCGTTAAAAACTTCCACTTTTCTTTTTTGGCAAAGAATATTTACTATTTCCTTCACTCATTCTCTCTCCTACATTATTTTAATACTCACAACACCATTATAATTTACTATTCCCTCCACTCATTCTATCTCCTATTTTCAAATTACACACACAACATTTTTTCTTCCCACCCATTTTCTTAATTTGCGTGCAATGAAAAAAATGGGTAGCTTATGTTGGGACGGAGGGAGTATATCGTTCTACTCCCCGAATAAATGTTAGCACTCTCGTTTTTTATTTGATTAAAAAAAATAACGTATTTTTAAATAGAAATTTACATACTACTAAAATATATTATTTAAAAATATTGACAAATCAACTGTGTTTTATATTAAAATAAATTAATAGTTTAGATTATATATAATTTGATAAAAAAAATGGTGGCAATTTTATAATTTTTGTGGGTTAAATTTAATAATGTCAAAATCTTATAAAAATGGAAGTTTGTAACGTTTTTTATAAAAATGGAACTTCCATTTTTATAAGATTTTGACATTTTTAAATTTAACACATAAAAGGTCGGAGGATTTTTCTATGAAGTTTGTAACGTTTTAGTACTCTATATATGGTGTTTTTGACTATTAGTTTCATATTTTTAGTATGTTCCATAATAATTAGTTAATCTTAATATCTTATTTAGAAACTACTCCCTCCGTTTCAGACCAAGAGTCCTACTTTCCCTTTTGGTCTGTCCCAGACCAAGAGTCCCTTTCCATAAATGGGAAGTTTTTGAATATATTTATACCCTTATAATTTAATATATTTACAAAAAAATCATTCATTATACCATTATAAATTTAACATATTTACAAAAAAATCAATCATTAACCACTATTCCCTGCCCCACATTTAACTTTTACATTATCTCTCCTCTAATCTTCTACCCACTTTCAAAAAAATCAATCATTAACCACTATTCCCTACCCCACATATAACTTTTACATTATCTCTCCTTATCAATGCAACGAATGATTTCATTAGAACTATTTTTAAAACTAAGGGATGAGGAGGCACTAACACAACTCACACACAACAACACTAGAAGAACTACAACACCCAACATCGTCTCTTTTTTTTTCTAAAGAAAGAAACACGAAGGATTTAATATTGGTTGATTGATAAATAAACTTTTGATTACTAAGATGTACTCCCTCCGTCCCACTTCATTTGAGACCAAAAAAAAGGGCACAACTATTAAGGAATACTAATAAAATAAAAGAAATGTGTGATAGAAAATGAAGAGAGAGAATGAGTGGGGTAAATAGTAGTGTTGGTTGAATAAATTGAGTGGTGGAAAATGAAGAGAGAGAATGAGTGGTGGGGTAGAGTGAATATAAAATTATAAATATTTTGCCATTTTGGGAAGTATCAATTGAAGTGGGACGGACCAAAAAGGAAATAAGTATCAATTGAAGTGGGACAGAGGGAGTATTTATAAGTAGAAAGGAAATACTCCCTCCTTTGATTCCAATGAAATAAATTCCAAAATTTCCACAACTACTCAAGTAGTGTTGACCAATAATGGAAATACTTCCTCACTTGGACCGTCCAAAATTTCCACAACTACTAAAGTTTCCACAACTACTCAAAAGTGTTGACTGTTGACTAATAATGGAGTCATCCCTCTCTTTATAATTGACGCATGCAACTATACTCAAAAGAAAATATGGCCCACATTTAATTATGTGGTACATGAAATTTGATGTGACTCTTATCAAAAAAAAAAAAAAAAAAAAAAAAAAAAAGAAAAGGTCTAATCTTGGCGAATGTAACATACTCCCTCCGTCCCACCTCACTTGACACTCTTGAGGTGGGCACGGGAACTAAGAAAAAAGAATAAAATAAAAAAAATGTGTGGTAGAAAATGAAGAGAGAGAATGAGTGGGGTAAATAGTAGTGTTGGTTGAATAAATTGAGTGGTGGAAAATGAAAAGAGAGAATGAGTGGTGGGGTAGAGTGAATATAAAATTATAAAAAGTAGGCTATTTTGGAAAGTGTCAAGTGAGCTGGGACGGCCCAAAATGGAAATAAGTGTCAAGTGAGGTGGGACGGAGGGAGTATGTTTTTAGATTATTACGAGTTTTTTTTTCGGGTACATGATTTTTCCAAGTATATATTATTTTCTCTACCATTCGACCCTCTTAGTTTTTATATGGAGTAATTATTATGAAAAATCATAAAAAATATAAATATAAAAACACCGCAATATCACTTTAATTTCGTGTTTTTAGATTATTACGTGTTTTTTTTTTAATTTCGGGTACATGATTTTTCCAATTATATATTATTTTCTCTACCACTGGACCCTTTTAGTTTTTCTTTGGAGTAATTATTATGATAGGAATTCATGAGCTTGAATGCGAATTAGAACTTATTGTTTAAAAGTGAAGATAAATTAATTTTTCAAAAAATTGGACAATTATTATATATATATTTTTTTGGACAAAAAGATACATTTATAGAGAATGAAGGAGTATAAAAAATTCTTTTCTAAATATCTAAGAAAAATTAAAGTCTCAAAATAGAAATATCACAAAAAGAAAAGTTTGCTAGTTTAGTAATATAATAAAAAATTAACTAATTTATTTTAACATAAACATATGATGCGGAAAAGAAATGGTTAACTAGAGAGTTTTCCATATTTGATGATGGAAATGAAATGGAGTTAGGAAGCAACGTTTTCAAAATATAGTTTAAATTGAAAAACAAAAAATTATTCCCAAATGTTAAAAATGAAAAAACTTAGTGCTACAATTGTTTGCTTGTTTATATTTATTATTTAAATAGCTAGACATTTTATATAGAGTAAACTTTAAATGTTATATACTGAATTGATACAAAATTAACCTCTATGATTGAGTATTTATTTTCTTAAAATTTTAGGATTGAATTTTATTGCAACGTAAATTGGTTAAGATGAATGTTTAAAAGAAATTAATTAGGAAAGGAGTAATTGCAAGAGGATAATAATTAATACAAATAGGTAAACATTTAAAACTAATTAATTATTGTATGTGCAACTGAATTTTACTTGAGATGCATAAATTATTAAATTAAATAACAAAAAATAAATAAATTAGGAGGTAATAATGCTACCAAAAAAATCATATTTTTTCCTAATGTACCAAAAAAATATTTTTATTATAATGGTGATTGAATTTATTGCAACGTAAATTGGTTAAGATGAATATTTAAAAGAAATTAATTAGGAAAGGAGTAATTGCAAGAGGAGAATAATTAATACAAATAGGTAAACATTTAAAACTAATTAATTATTGTATGTGCAACTGAATTTTACTTGAGATGCATAAATTATTAAATTAAATAACAAAAAGTAAATAAATTAGGAGGTAATAATGGTACCAAAAAAATCATATTTTTTCCTAATGTACCAAAAAAATATTTTTATTATAATGGTCCAAATAATATTAAAAAGCATTGGCCTATAGTTTGAGAATGTATACAATGGTGAAAAGTCCAGTTTGAGGTGGGACGAAAAAAGTATTTGATAGTACAATCTAATCTAATGGTCTTGAACATGATTATTTGTCGGATCTAACACTTTTGAGAATGTATATAAGGGAAATTTTTTTCTATTATAATGGTCCAAATTATATTAAGAGGCATTGGCCTATAGTTTGATGACACTGCCCCTGTTTCAAAGCTTTCATGAGGAAGATCGGCTATATAGTGGGCTATGATTAGTTGATGGCTTTATATCAGTAAAATAAAGGAAAAAACCCTTTCAAAGTTGTTTTCAAAACTTAGATAGTCAACTTTTTGCATCTTCATTTTTTTTAATTGGATTTCCACAAAAGAAAATATGGTCCTTATATTTAATAATGTGGTTGATGATATTTAATGTGACTCTTGACTGAATGATCCATTGTTTGTATCATAATGGTTTATTTTTCTTTTTCTTTTTTATGGCTCATGAATTTTAATTTCTTATTTTTGTTCTCCCTCATTGGACACTCATACTTTTTAAATTTATTATTTTCTATATCTTTCTTACATTTTTCAAGTTATCAAGAGCAAATTTAAAAGTGTTTTGGACATTTATTTTGGGATGTAGGGAGTATATGGCAGTTACACTAGCGTGGATCCCATAAACAAGACAAAACTCATATTTTAATTACAAAAGAAATCATATTTTTGAAATTTCCTCATTGAAGTTTATATATATATATATATATATATATATATATATATATATATATATATATATATATATATATATATATATATATATATATATATATATATATATATATATTTCGATTGTTTTTGTTCGGACCATGATTCATGGTTTGGATGTCATCGGAAAGATGATGGCACCCTCACGGATCTTCAGCCTCTGGACATCCCTCTTATATCCTTCGACATCGAGGGCGAGTCCTCGGTCAATCAACCGTCAGCCCCTCCCGGAAATGCGGTCCTTTTCTCTATGAATTGCAATCGGCATTAGCGGTTACAAAGTAAACAACTCCAATGCTTCAAAAACGTCTCAAATAGGAGTGGTTTTCTCCCATTTTACTCTCTGAAATTCGATGTTTTCTCTCTCAAATTGTATTTTAAACAAAGAGTTGTTTAAGAACAGAAAGAGTATATTGCTTAAGCATTTTTTTAGGAAAATAAGACCCCTTTTGGGTCAAATGCCCCTCCGTCCTTTCCTATGACTTCCACTGCCTGCGAGAAGGAGGAAAATGGATCATTTTCTACTTTGCCAGGAGCTATGACCGTTGGAAGCTCCCAATTAACCAAATGAAGCTGTAAGAGCAGACTAGGAATCTGTCGAGGCATGTGAAAGCCTTAGGTATCTCGCCTTATTCCATTCCCCAGGGTCATATCTATCTTAAATTCCAACTACCAATGGCTCTGACGAAGGCAGTCTACTAAAATTAAGAATGAGTTAATTCGTAAGCAGCAAAAGATGTCTTAGGAAATGAGCGTCTTTTAGGAGATTCATAGCATCTCTTGTGTGTGTTTTTTTTTTCAATTCGATACGATGAAAGGAAAGATCCCTACGTACGAAGAGTTAGCTGGAGTAGCCCCCTTGTCTTATTGAAAACATAGGCCAGAGTAGTAACAGCGGCAGAAGAGTGCGAGAGAGAACGAGACTGGTTTGGTGAACGAAGAGGCTGTTATCAATGAGACTGGTTTGTTCAAGGAAGATGCTGTTATGAATGATGATATACAACGAAATAGAAATAATGATATTATGAATTCTGATATACTTATGAATGAGTATAGTGTTCTGAATGAGACTGTATCGAACAATGCAGATGATGATGAGTATGAAAATGTAAATACTGAAGAACTTAGGAAGGATATAAGAAAATATATACCCTACGTAGCTGGAACGGTTGACCTACCGGAAGCTGAAATGGATAGGCGGGAAACGCTTAATAACTTTTGGTTCGATTATATATATATATATATATATATATATATATATATATATATATATATATATATATATATATATAAAAGTAGATAGAACCCCTTCTTCGGTCCCAATAGACATTATACTTCTTGACATGTAAGTAAATCAAATTCTAAACCCAAAAAAGACGTTAGCGAGATTCCTATTATAAAGTCACAAACGGTAGAGAATGAAGTTGTTCCAAAACTAAGAAAATATTGCCCTTAATTATGTGGTTCACAACATTTTATGACTAATCGAATACTTCATTTTGAAGTAATACATTTGATAATGGAGTCATCCCCCCTCCTTTATGGCCCTTATATATAAGATGTATATATAAGGAAATACTCCCTCCTTTGGTCCCACTGAAATAAATTCCAAAATTTCAACAACTACTCAAGTGTTGACCAATAATGGAGTCATCCCCCCTCCTTTATAATTGATGCAAACAACTTTACTCAAAAGAAAATATGGTCCTCATTTAATTATGTGGTATATGAAATTTGAAGTGACTCTTGGCAAAAAAAAAAAAAAAAAGAAAAAGAAAAAGAAAGAAAAGAAAAGAAAAGATATGAATCTTGGCTGAGTGTAACATGTGTTTATAGATTATTACGAGGTTTTTTTCCAATCATATATTATTTTCTCTACAATTGCACCCTCTTAGTTTTTATCTGGATTAATTATTATGAAAAATCATAAAAAAAATATAAATATAAAAACACATCAATATCACTTTTCCTAAGCAAGTTACACTAGCGTGGGGATCCAAGACAACAATGAAGAGGAAATATATAGTCCATTATTTTGACAGGAATTTATATGTGTGCTCCAATGGAATAGCCTTAAATGTTATCTACCTCCCCCGCCTCACTCGAAAATGCATAAAATTGACATAACACAAAAATTAAGGAAAATGTATACCAGAATTAGTGTTGTAAGTATAAAAAGGGAGGTAGGAGAGAGAAAATGGGGTAGAGAATAGTTAGACGATAATTATTATTAGTATGACAATTGGGTTGTATGAATAAAAAAATATTAAAAAATATTCTATTTTGGATGTATGTCTTTTTAAATGAGACACCTAAAATAAAATTTTATACTTTTTCAAATGGGAAGTAGGGAATATACTACAATGGTCAAGTTTGATTACATGACCAGTTTGGTTGTTGCAGTCGATTTCACTCCATTTGCAGCAATCTTTGAAACTCCAAGAAGGGAGACGTGCGTAATCATCTATAACTCTAAGGCCAGCTCTCAAAGAAAGAAGTGATTGTCTCTCCTTATCAATGCAACGAATGATTTCATTAGAACCATTTGTAAAAGTAAGGGATGAGGAGGCACTAACACAACTCACACACAACAACACTAGAAGAACTACAACACCCAACATCTTTTTTTTTTTTTTACTAAAGAAAGAAATACAAAATGCTTAATATTGGTTGATTGATAAATAAACTTTTGATTACATAAGATGTATTTATAAGTAGAAAGGAAATACTCCCTCCTTTGGTCCAAATGAAATGAATTTTAAAGTTTCCACAACTACTCAAAAGTGTTGACCAATAATGGAGTCATCCCTCTCCTTTATAATTGACGTTCACAACTATACTCAAAAGAAAATATGGCCCTCATTTAATTATGTGGCACATGAAATTTGATGTGACTCTTAGCAAAAAAAAAAAAAAAAAAAAAAAGAAAAGAAAAGATCTAATCTTGGAATTTTGATGTAAATTCGAAAAATTCCAAAATTTCTATGGTTTAAATGAAATAAATTCCAAAATTTCCAGAACGACTCAAGTGTTGACTGATAATGGAGTCAATGAGTCATCCCCTCCTTTGGTCCAAATGAAATGAATTTTAAAGTTTCCACAACTACTCAAAAGAAAATATGGCCCTCATTTAATTATGTGGTACATGAATTTTGATGTGACTCTTAGCAAAAAAAAAAAAAAAAAAAAAGAAAGAAAAGAAAAAGAAATGAAAAGATCTAATCTTGGCGAATGTAACATGTGTTTTTAGATTATTACGAGTTTTTTTTTCGGGTACATAATTTTTCAATTATATATTATTTTCTCTACCATTGGACTCTCTTAGTTTTTATATGGAGTAATTATTATGAATAATCATAAAAAATATAAATGTAAAAACACCGCAATATCACTTTAATTTCGTATTTTTAGATTATTACGTGTTTTTTTTTAATTTCGGGTACATTATTTTTCCAATTATATATTATTTTCTCTACCATTGGACCCTTTTAGTTTTTCTTTGGAGTAATTATTATGATAGGAATTCATGAGCTTAAATGCGAATTAGAACTTATTGTTTAAAAGTGAAGATAAGATAATTTTTCAAAAAATTGGACAATTATTATAGATTTTTTTTTGGACAAAAAGATACCACATTAACCTCTATATGATTGAGTATTTATTTTCTTAAATTTTTTAGGATTGAATTTTATTGCAACGTAAATTGGTTAAGATGAATTTTTAAAAGAAATTAATTAGGAAAGGAGTAATTGCAAGAGGAGAATAAATAATATAAGTAAACATTTAAAATTAATTACTTATTGTATGTGCAATTAAATTTTACTTGAGACGCATAAATTTGTTAAATTAAATAAATAAAAATAAATAAATAAATTAGGAGGTAATAATGGTACCAAAAATCATATTTTTTCCTAATGTACCAAAAAAATAATTTTTATTATAATTGTCCAAATAATATTAAAAAGCATTCGCCTATAGTTTGTGAATGTATACAATGAGAAAAAAATTTCTATTATAACCAAATTATATTAAGAGGCATTGGTGTATAATTTGATGACAATGTCCTTGTTCAAAGCTTTCATGAGGAAGCTCGCCTATATATAGCTAGACATTTTATAGAGTAAATTTAAATGTTATATATTGAACTGATACAACATTAACCTCTATGATTGAGTATTTATTTTCTTAAAATTTTTAGGATTGAATTTTATTGCAACGTAAATTGGTTAAGATGTATGTTTAAAAGAAATTAATTAGGATTGAATTTTATTTCAACGTAAATTGGTTAAGATGTATATTTATTATTTGTATAGCTAGACATGAAATTTGTTTTTAGATCATTAAGATTTTTTTTTCAGGTACATGATTTTTCCAATTATATTTTTATTTTCTCCTCGCCACCCTCTTAGTTTTTTTCAGAGTAATTATTATGAAAAATCGTTAAAAAATATAATTATAAAAACACCTAAATATCACTACTCCTAAGCTAGTTACACTAGCGTGGGGACCCAAGACAATAATGATGAGGAAATATATAGTCCATTATTTTGATAGGAATGTATGTGTGTGCTCCAAGGAATAGCCTTAAATGAGACGTAGGAAATATACTACAATGGTCAAACACGTTTGATAACATACACTAAGAGAAAAGTTGGTCAAGTCGTTTTGAGTGGTCAATACAAATTAAGAAGCATGGCCCTTAATAAAACAACCTTGCATTTAGATACGTTATACAATCTGGATCGATAGTCGAATCAAAAATTTCACATAAAGATGTATATAAAAAGAAATACTCCCTCCTTTGGTCCCAATGAAATAAATTCTAAATTTTCCACAACCACTCAAGTGCCGACCAATAATGGAGTCATTCCCCTCCTTTATAATTGATGCGAACAACTTTACTCAAAGAAAGTATGGTCCTCATTTAATTATGTCGTACATGAAATTTGATGTGACTCTTGGAATTTTTTAATTTTTTTAAAGAAAGTAAGTTTTTCAAAATATAGTTTAAAATAAAAAAAACTTATTACTAGAATTGTTGGCTTGTTTATATTTATTATTTGTATAGCTAGACATTTTATAGAGTAAATTTAAATGTTATATACTGAATTGATACAACATTAACCTCTATGATTGAGTATTTATTTTCTTAAAAATTTAAGGTAAATTGGTTAAGATGAATGTTTAAAAGAAATTAATTAGGAAAGGAGTAATTGCAAGAGGAGAATAATTAATACAAATAGGTAAACATTTAAAATTAATTAATTATTGTATGTTCAATTGAAATTTACTTGAGACGCATAAATTTGTTAAATTAAATAACTAAAAATAAATAAATAAATTAGGAGGTAATAATGGTACCAAGAAAAATCATATTTTTTCCTAATGTACCAAAAAATAATTTTTATTATAATTGTCCAAATAATATTAAAAAGCATTCGCCTATAGTTTGTGAATGTATACAATGAGAAAAAATTTCTATTATAATGGTCCAAATTATATTAAGAGGCATTGGCGCATAATTTGATGACATTGTCTTTGCTTCAAAGCTTTCATGAGGAAGTTTGCATATATATTTGCAATTACACTAAGTCAAGTCAACTTTTTTGCATATCCATCTTTTTTTAATTAGATTTCCACAAAAGAAAATATGGTCATTATATTTAATAATGCGGTTGATGATATTTAATGTGACTGAATGATCCATTGTTTGTATCATAATGGTTTGGTTTTTTATTTTTTTATGGATCATGATTTGTCTTATTTCTGTTCTCCCTCATTGGACCCTCATAATTTTTAAATTTATTATTTTCTATATATTTCTTACATTTTTCAAGTTATCAAGAGCAAATTTAAAAGTGTTTTGAACATTCATTTTGGGATGTAGGCAAAACCCATATTTTGGTTACAAAAGAAATCATGTTTTTGAAATGTCCTTTGAAATATATATATATATATATATATATATATATACTATATATATCCCCTTCTTAAGAGAAGAAAATATAAGAAATATATAGAAAATAATACTCCCTCCTTTGAGAACTTATATATAAGGAAATACTCCGTCCTTTGGTCCCAATGAAATAAATTCCAAATTTTCCACAACGAATCAAGTGTTGACCAATAATGGAGTCATCCCCCCTCCTTTATAATTGATGCAGACAACTTTACTCAAAAGAAAATATGGTCCTCATTTAATTATGTGGTACATGAAATTTGATGTGACTCTTGACAAAACATAAAACAAATTAAAAAAAAAATAAGAAAAGAAAAGATCTGAATCTTGGTTGAATGTAACAACTTTATCCAAAATAAAAACTTAGTACTACAATTGTTGGCTTGTTTATATTTATTATTTGTATAACTAGACATTTTATAGAGTAAATTTAAATGTTATATATTGAACTGATACAACATTAACCTCTATGATTGAGTATTTATTTGGATTAATTCCTCTTTAACCACAAAGTCCAAATCAAATCCCATCAAAACTCAACTGAGATCAAAATTCCCTTAAACCTCGGACGTCGAGATTAAAATTCCTCAAAAACCCGTTGACAATTTCTATACCACATGGTGTATATGACCATTTTCTCATTCTTATACCATATGATATAGGTCTTTATTCCTTAGTAATTTTTTCTTTTTATTATTTGTTTAGTCCTATATCAAAGACTTTTTTTTTCAGTCTTATATATCAATGGTATAGGACTTTTTTTTTTAGCCTTATACCAATGATATAAAACCAAATTGTATTATATTTTTAAGAAAAATATGAAAAATGATGAAAAAAATACTCTCATACTTAGCTATAAGAGTATTTTTAGTCTTATACCTTTAGGGTATAAAACTAAAAATATGAATTTTATTTAATTTTTTTTTAAAAAGTGAAAAAAGTGCAAAAAAAATGGTCCTATACCACATGGTATAAGACCTGACGGGATGCTATAGGAGTGACGCGGGTTTTGATGGGATTTTAATTTCAAATGGGTTTTGGTGGGATATTGATATGAGTCACGGGTCTTAGAGTCCTTGGCCCTATTTATTTTCTTAAAATTTTTAGGATTGAATTTTATTGCAACGTAAATTGGTTAAGATTTATGTTTAAAAGAAATTAATTAGGAAAGAAGTAATTGCAAGAGGAGAAAAATTAATACAAATAGTAACATTTAAAATTAATTAATTATTGTATGTGCAATTGAATTTTACTTGAGAAGCATATATTTGGTACCAAAAAAATCAATTTTTTTCAAATGTACAAAAAAATAATTTTTATTATAATGGTCCAAATAATATTAAAAGCATTGGCCTATAGTTTGAGAATGTATACAATGGTGAAAAGTCTGGTTTGAGGTGGGTCGGGAGAGTATATGATAGTACAATCTAATGGTCTTAAATATGATTATTTTTCTGATCTAACACGTTTGAGAATGTATACAATGAGAAATGACGTGGAAATAGCGAGAATCAAACTCGACATGATTTGGCGAGTTTAGAAAATGTGTTCTTGCTTAGAAGAAAAGTCAAGAAAAAAAGGAAATTTCGAAGAAAATAGTATTAAAAGAAGAAGAAAGATTATGGTTATGGGACGGAGAACACTGTATTACAAATTAGAAGTCAAGGAGTTTTAGTTCAAGGGGTATTTTATATGAAAAACGGTAGGTTCAATCTCCACCAAAGACACTTTCAAGTGTCAATCTTGTAATAGTTTAAAATATTCATTAAATATAATCTATTTCCTCGGTTTCGATTGAAGGTTCTTACTTTCTTTTTTTGATCTGTCTCAGTTTAAGGTTCTTTACTTGCTTTATTACCTAAAATGGACAATGGGACTCACTTGTCATTCTTACTACAAAAACTCTCTACCCACTTTCTCTTACTCTTACTTTACTTTTTATACTCACAACATTTATTTTTCTTAATTTCCGTGCAAATTCAAACTAACAAAATTTAACTGGCATGGAAGGAGTAATATTTTTTTAAAAAAAATATTTCAAATTAGATTTTTGGGTGTTTGCTAGTTGGATAGACAATGATGTGACTTCCACATTTGAGAACGTCTACTAAGGGGAAATTAGCTATTTTCTTTTCTTGGCCCAAATGTAGTTTGCCTATAATACAATTCTCATCCATTAGTTTAATAGAAATGGATGTGTAGGCTTCAAATTAAACAATAGCCTTGGAAGTTATTTATATTGGAATGGTTCAACTACGACTCGAGTTCGGTTGAGTTTTTTTATTTTTGAGCTTGAGCTCATTTAAGAAATATTGAGTTCGAGTTTAAACCAGATAGTGCTCCAAAGTCGAATCGAGTTTGGAGTTGATCGTGCCGATTTTCTTAAAAACTATGAAAAATTGAGTTCATAAAGCTATTCTTGAATCGAGCTTGAGATTTGCAACAAGGAAAATATTGAGTTTTTAATGAACTAACAGAGGCGAGTTCGAATTTTTTTTCATAGGGAACAAAGGAATTATCAAGTTTTTATTTTCTCGGGCGAGTTTGACACAAGTCGATTGCAAAAGAGATTCATCAAATACACAAGTCGTGCACTATCCACTCAAAACTAAACGAGTGTTAAAATCTTGTTTAAACTTGAGTCGAGTAACAATTCGAGCTCACTCGACTTCGAGTTATTTTGAGCCGATCTCATATAACACATTTGATAATGTATTCGATAGAGAAAGTTGACTAATTAATTCCTGTAATTGTTACAGACTACTCCCACCGTTCCGGATTTTTTTTTTTGGTTTTTTTTTTTGGTTTTTTAGTTTGAATAAACTTTAAGAAATAATTTAGGCTACTTATAAATTACCTAATGAAAATCAAAAACTTGTTATTGATATATCATTATAAATATTATTTATACAATTATTAGATTCTCGTTAGGATAATTAAAAATAATCAAATTTATTGTTCTAAGTTAATATAAACTACAATCGTTTTTTTATACATATATAATTACACATGCATTATAAGGAAAACGTTTTCCAAAATACTATTCATCATTTGTCATATTAAAAACTGAACGTATCAATAAGGAAAGTAGGACTCCTACTCCGGGTCGATACTTTTTAAAAAGGAAGGAAAAATTATAAAATAGGGATTGAAGTCCAACTTAGGAACACCCCCTAAACTTTGGGTCCCAAAATGCAATTTTTCCTTTATTTATTTGCATTTTGTTCAAATTATATGAAATTTTTTTTTATTGTTACAACTTATTTTATTCTGCCATAAACCGAAATAAAAAATATAACCTTTTTTTTGGAACATAGAGTATATCAAAGAGTTTATTTCAATAATTCTATTAAGCGCAAAGGATAAATTTAAAAGTGTATTATCTAGTAATAATATAATGCAATATTTGCAATGCAATTTCTAATCGTGTTACAAAAATGCAATGAGGTTACATTATTTGAGTCAAAATTATAATGTATATTGCATGAAAATAATACTTAAATTCCATTATATGTAATAAATTTTTTAAGTACTCCCTCCGTCCTACATCACTTAATACCAAGTCTTGGAACACAAGAATTAAGGGAAAGTATGAGCGAGAAATTGTGGGAGAAAATGATGTGAGTATAAAAAGTAAAGTAGGAGAGAGAAAATCTTGCAAAATCATCGATCACTATGCTAATAACATTGGAGAATTGCTGACGAAAGAAATCATAGTCAAATTGATCCATTTGAAGATCAATATCCTTTTTCAATGGATAATCGAACGAAATCAGACGTTGAGATCGTTCTCCATCTTCAATCTGATACACAATTGAAGGAGTTGGGTTGTCCTGTGCCAATCTGAATATTGCTTTGAATCTGGATGGTTGATGAGGAATTTGGAGCTAAGAGTTTTTCTCTTCCATTTGTCAGAGGGTATTGCAGATATACACATGGATACATCAAAGAAAGTTAACTGTTGTTATGAAGGGGTTATAATGGAGATCAAACATGAAATCAAAAGGTACTGATCTGCCATACAAATATATTCAGAGGATAAGTGGAAATGACGTAAGGAAATCAAGGGTCTTGTTGTAAATATTGTAAATGTAGTTTAATATATTTACATATGTATTATTAGAGTAATAAATTTTTAGGGGGAAGTAGAGGTTGGAAACTTGTGTCCACAAATCCCTCCCGACTTCTCAAACATTTTAACTGCACTTTGACTTATGGGGAGCTTATAGACACCCTACATTCCAAGGTTGTAGGTATTTCTTAACAATAGTGGATGATTACGGTAGATATACTTGGACATTGAACAATCTATCTGCTCACCCTCAAATCATTACTCATTTTTCTTCACAGTCTTCTCATTCACAATCTAAAGGGTATACTCAATCTAAAGGCATTGATTATCATGAAACTTTCTCCCCTGTTGCAAAAATTGTCACAATCAGATGTGTGTTGGCCATAGCAGCTTCTAAACATGGACATGTTCAGCAGTTGGATGTCAGTAATGCATTCCTCCATGGTGAATTATCTGAGGAAGTGCATATGTAAATCCCTCAAGGCTATTCCAAACCTACTCAGCCTAACATTGTTTGTCAACTTAAGAAGTCTTTGTATGGTTTAAAACAGGCTTCTAGACAGTGGTTTGCAAAATTAACCACTGCCCTCATTGTGATTAGTTATTAACAAACTACTCCTTGTTTACTCTCAAGACTTCTTCAATTTTTTACTGTGGTTTTGATATTGTTCTTGCTGGTACATGTCTTCAGCAGATCGATTCCTTGAAATCTTTCTTGGATAGAGCCTTTAGCATCAAGGACTTAGGTAACATAAAATATTACCTGATGGTATTGAGGTTCTTAGAAGCTCTTCTCGATTTCATCTTAGCCAAAGGAAGTATCTTTGGACTTGTTAGGGAGGTTGCGGGTCTCATAGGTGATGTTGAAGCCCCCTTACTATACCCTCTACCTCTTGGATCCTCGTAATAACAAACTTCAAGAGCTAAAGATGGTGACTTACTCAAAGATCCTTCTCATTATAGGCAGCTAGTTGAGAAGTAAATTGCTCTATCTTACAATCACAAGACCTGATTGAGCATATGATGTTCAGCTCCTTAGTTTATTCAAGCCCCTGAGTTCCAAATTTTCATGCAGTTCATAAAGTGCTCAGATATGTTAAAGCCTCACCTGGTCAAGGGTTATGATTTTCAAGCTAATAATCCTCTCTCTCTCCAAGGTTTTGGATCAATAACTATTATATACGAGAACCTCATTCGGGCAAGAGGCGAGCTTTGCAGCAACCTTCCGACACCCGAAGAAGATCAGGCACGGCAATGCCGCAAAGGCATAAAGAGGCACACATTGATAACATGGTTTTGAAATTTGAGACAAAATATATATTTATATAATTCATTTAGCTATATTTTCACATTGTTTGACTTTCGCTCCACCTGCCTCTCGCCTCACCACTCTGCCTCAAAAGGTATCACTTGCCCACCACATGCGGTTTGTTAATAACTATGTTTAAATCAATTAATGCATAGATACTCAACAAGCATCTCCAAGCATAAAGATGAACACATACTTTCGGGTGAAAAGGAAAGTTCCAGATGGCCAAAATAATGTCATGAGCATCGTAGCATGTGTG